>QLTV01001726.1:2513591-2544141 GCA_003457575.1 Thermophis baileyi
ATTTAATCATGAAAATTAGGATGGATTAACAGGAGTTTCTCCTACCTGAATGAACAAATGGAGATCAGGGCAAGACTGATTCACTGTTTTGCTCGTGGTAAATTTTGAGAATATAATCCCTAACGACAGAGGTGGGTTCCTACCGGTTCTATCTGGTTCTTTAGCACCGTTAGTAAACAGGAGATGACGTCATGGAGCCAGTTCTGTCGGTGTCTCCGTGGGCGCTGCCATCTTGGATTTTGCTTCTGCGCATGCGCAGAAGCTATTTTTTTGATTGCTGCATGCCCGGCAAGACCCTGAGCGAACCGGCAGCAAAAGGATCCAGAACCCACCCCTGACCTGCACAGAAAAACTCCTTATGTGGGAAAGTGAGCAAATCCATGTTTAATTATATTCAGTGGAGCCTTCACAGCCTCCAGTCAGCAGCTGTTACATATTACAAAGTGTGGATAGGAAATTCCATTTTCTGGGGTCTCAGTAAAATTATTAATGAAAAATAGATGGTGTGGGTATTTTTATTCAAATGTGAAATACTTTGGAAATATCAACTTTCTGATTAGTGGCACAACTGAATCTTTAAAGCATTTGATGTAGCCTTATCATCCTTGGGAGCTGTTTTATAAATCAAACATGATAAATTATAGACCATGGTTTATAAATCCAGCCCATTTTAGTTTATTCAATAAACTATGATTAAACAAAGCATTATTTAGTGTGATATAACTCTGCTGTGGCCCCTGATAAACATCATAAATGTAAAATTTTGTGATATTTTTGGCTGTTTTAATGACCTGTTGAACAATAAACTAGCAACCACAATTTAGTCTCAGTGGTGTGGTTTATGGTTCATTGTATTGTCTGAAGCAAGTAATTGGATTAATTCTATAAACAATTATTTAACCATTGACAAATACGTCACCCAAATACAACATTTGTGTGTATACAGAGCAAAGAAAAAGAATCTGTTGCTGTCTAGATGTTGCTAAACCGCACCTTCCAGTAGACAAGGTTTGCATTTACAGTTCAGCAACACAGAGAAAGGCGTATGACTCCCCGTCATCAAACATTGTATATTTTCCTTGACAGTTCTATAAAATGCCATGCATGCAGTCAGTCTGAATCGCTTGTACCTGGCTGGTCTCACCGCCTTAGTGAAATTAGGTCTTTGTCATCTTTCCATTGCAAGTCATGTACGTACCAGCCCTATGGCTTTGGGACAGGCTAGATCCTGTGAGGATGATGGGGGAGGGGAAGACTATAAAGAGAAAAAGGGAAGACACTCTACCTTCCCTTTTCTTTGAAGGTAGATCGAAGTTTCTTAGTAGCACTGCAACTGAGGCATTACGAGAAGGCAAGGTTATCAATAAAGCCATGCTTGCTACTGCCCTGGATGTTAAGGTCTTGACTTACACCCCAACCCAACTCATTCCAGACCAGAAGTGAAATGAGAACATATCCTACTCATGAGATTCATTTCTGTATAAATGATCTTCCTGAATCAACTTTTGATGATTAAATACTGAAGTAGCCAACCACTGACCCCTACCTTCTCAAAATGCTCCCTGCCATCCTAGCTTATTTTTGTTCTTTTTTTTTTTTTGGCAGGCGAGATGACTTAAAGCATAGAGCTACAGTAACCTATTATTTCCTAAAATAATATTAGACCTATATGAGATCCAGAGGCATTCTTGTAAATAAATATTAGAGGCTGGTGCTTTGCTTATTAGCACGTAGCTTCCCATTTCTAAAAAATAAAATCAGAGTGAATAAGGAGACCGGCAGATACCAAGGGCATGGATAAAATATGCTCTTAGGGGCTTCTCTGATCAAATGGGGTTTATTTGATATAAGATATAAAAGATATAATAAGAACACACGTATACAAATTGATGGATAAAATAAATCATCTTAAATACTTAGGACTGGCACAAAAATACCTGCAATGCAATTCTACCTCTTTTGCAGTCCAATCAATCACTTTCTCCTTCCCTCCCCCATTCTACTTTCTCTTTTGATCAAATTCCTTTTCCAGCTCAACTTTTTATGATTGCTAAACATGTTCTGTCTTCCCTTTGCTGTTGTTGTTTTTTTCTCTACTGAGATTTCCTCTTAAAAAGCAATTTGGAGTGTTTTGGCAAAATTGGAACTTCATTAAGCGAGTTGCAATTTTTCTTTTGCTTCTTTGTGGGAACAAAGTGGGAACTCAGCAACCAAATTGGCTGCCTTGGCTTCCAGAACCTACTCCAGAAATGGCCTACACACAATTTGGTATTTTGGGTTTTGTTTGGGAGTACTCTTTTATAGTATTGTAAATTGCACCTGTGATAAATGAGAAAAAAAGTCTTTATGTTGTCCCTATGTCTGTCTTCCTTGTGGTGCATTTTAGTAAAATGTGTTTCTGAGTTCAAGAGACACAAAGGGAAATTCTCACCTCCCTTGTCTTTCACAGTAAAATGCGGCTTAGATAGAAGCAAGATTCTCCTATCCTATGCATTTCTTAATAAATCTTTTGTTTCAAATTCATTGATAGTTGGCCAAAAACCATGCTCAGCTTCCAAGAAAATTATATTATTTCCTTAGGCACTGGAAGCCAGCTGGGTGACTTTGGATCTGTCGTTGTCTCTCAACTCAACCCACCCCATAGAGGTGTTGTGTGGCAACAGGACACAGGAGTATTATCTATATATAGTACTTTGATTAGATTGAAAATAATACAGATAAACTACTTAAGCAAACAAATAAATAGCAAGCCCTTTCTGTTTGAATGAGACTTGTTACTATTTAATTATTAGATTCTCTTTTAGTATTCAATTCAGTATTCAATTCAAGTATGTACTATTTTTCAAACTGGAAATCTCCAAAGATCTAAAATATCTAGGACTGCTTATTTAGAGTACTTTTAAAAAGCTTCTCAAGGGCATTGCCCCCTTCTCTGTTACTAAACTCTCTGTCTGTGTTTGAATGCTATCCTAGCATTTCTCTCTCTCTCACTTCTCTGCTTCTTTCCACCTTAACTCCATTCCTGTCTCATCTCTGGGCCCAGATGTGACACCACTGCAGTCTTGCTTGCCTGCTGCTTTCATTACTTTCTTCATCACTGGCTAGAGATGCATCTCTGTGCTGGAAAGAAATTCTGGGGCATGTAGTTTTGCTATGGCTTTCAGAATTTATCTATGCAATGTGGGGTTACGTAAGAAATATATAAAGAAAGGGCAAGTTGAAGGCTACATGTGACCACTGAACCAACTTGGAATGATTTGAGCTGAGAAAGAATAATTAGCCAAACTTGCCTTACAGGATTGTTGCTATAAGAATAAAATGAAGGAAACCCCTATGTGTACCAATTAGAACTAAGAAAAGATGGAATATAAACGCAGAAATAATAAAAAGCATTTTTCTCTATCAGTAGAATAGTTGGTTAAAAACCCAAAAGCAGGACGTTTTCTTTCTAAAAAATTTAAACTTTGAGCTGTAAACCTCATATAATTAATAAATATTCTAAAGTATTCTAAATGTTTTTTTAAAAATCAATTAAAATATTTATATGGACATGACACAATGGTGGAATCTTGGAAGGATAAAAAATATAATTTTAAGCTGCCAGTGATGGGTTGCAGCCTTCTTTATTTTAGAAAAGAATTACCCTATAAAAAGGCAAAACCCCTATAGAGTACTTCAGCCAAGTACAGTTTTCTAAGTTGCATCATGCCTACCACTCCTCCTGCAATCTCCTCGATCAGTGCACATTACACCTCTCCTCCATGAGTTGCATTGTTTATCAATATGCTTTCAAATTCAATTCAAGGTGCTGGTGATGACATGGAAAACTCTTCATGTCATAGGACCAGGTTATCTGAAGAACCATCTTTCTCCAATTACATCTACCTTCCCACTAGGTCCAGAAGAAGCAGCATGTTCTAGGATTGGGCATATCATTTGATGGGGCCCCAAAGGAGAGTCTTTTCTATGGTGATGTTCTATCTCAGCAGTTCTCAACCTGTGGGTCGCGACCCCTATGGGGGTCGAACGACCCTTTCACAGGGGTCGCCGTGCACGCTAGCCTGCCATCTTGGTGCCACCATCAGCAGGGGTGAAATGCTCCCGGTTCAGCCGTGCCTGCGGGTCGCCGGACAGCCGGTAGCGACGGAAGCGGGAGACTTCGCCCACCCGCCCGGACGCCGCCATTTGGGTTCTTTTACCCTCTGTGCATGCGCAGAACGCTTTGCGCATGCGCAGAGGGTAAAAGATCCCAAATGGTGGCGTCCGGGTGGGTGGGCAAAGTCTCCCGCTTCCGTTGCTACCGGCTGTCCGGCGACCCACAGGCACGGCCAAACCAGGAGCATTTCACCCCTGCAAGTGACGGTGGCACCAAGATGGCGGGCTAACGCAAGCAGCGACCCCTGTGAAATGGTCGTTCGACCCCCAAAGGGGTCACGACCCACAGGTTGAGAACCGCTGGTACAGAAGAATTTCTGGGTCACGACGGCGGGGAGGGGGTCGCGGGGGGGTCGCAGCATTAGGAAGGTTGAGAACCACTGTTTTATCTTCAAAACTTTATCTGCCTGAATATCAGGTTGGCCTTGACCCTAATGGCCTTTTGGAAGGTTTTGAAGATATAGTTTTGCCATCATGCTTGGCTATCCAACTGTGATATGGAGACTGTTCAATGGCTTTATTGATAGTTAAAAATGTACTGTAGCTCTGCCACTGACTATGATTTCAATATGATTTTTAATAATTTTATATGATTTCGTTGTCTTATTTGGATTTTGTTTGGATTTTTGTTTTGCTGTTGTTTTTAATTGTTGTGAACTGTCCAGAGTAACATACATGAGATGGATGGCTGTATCAATTGAATGAATGAATAAATAAATAAATAAATAATATAAACCTGAAATGATACGATTCCTAGGATTACCTCAGTCTGTCCATCCTTCTCCCCACAGAAAGGTAAGTCTTTCAAAGCTAGCAGTTACCGCCACCTACTGGGATAGGAAATGATTACAGTAGTCTCAGCTTCCAGCCACCTCAAGGGTAACTGGCCAAGGGCAGGTAGATGGTTTGGAAACATTTCCTTTCAGAAATGTATAGATGAAATTAGCCATCAGGGCAGAAACATTTTCTCAATATTCAGAGAGCACAGTACAGCCAGAGGATCACAACGACATGCTACCCCTCCAGTCCTTATGTAGAGAATAAAGGTATGCTAGAATAAATTGCAGAGTCCCAACTGTTGAGGCCTATTGTTATGCAACGAGGCCAGTGAGTAGTATTTTCCTGACAGTTTTAATGTGAGACAAGGAAAATGATTGTTCGATTCTACCAGCTTATGAGAAAAAAAAATCACCAATTGTTCTCCTTAAGGTAACGTGAGGTGGAATACAGTGGGAGCTTGAGGTGAAGAATTGATATTGCTTCTAACAATCAAATTTTCTTTGTCCTCTTTTGGAGACCTCTGGGAAGAGGAGCTTAAGAAGCATTATGGCACACTCCCTTCTGTTTCAAGCCATGCCCCTTTCCAAGTCTGTGACCCATCCATTAAACTGTTGGGCATAAAGAATGGGCAGGGGATATTGAGCTCTGTCCTCAAAAAGCCTACAAGGCAACAGCAGTATGAGAGACCGTTGGAAGCAGGCATTATAAGGGGTTCATTTGGTGTTAGAAAAGGAAGCCAAGTCCAGATGTGGAATCATTGGAGGAAGCATTTTTAAAAGACTCCTTAACTAGCTTGCTCTAGATCTGCCTGGGAATTTACTTGCATAATTTACAAGATTATGGTTTGATCCCTGACTAGTATTAACGATACTTTTCTGAAATCTGTGTAGTTCTCATTTCTTTGGGTATGCCAGCTATATTGGTATTGACAGTGGACAATGCTGACCAAATGCACTTCAGTGGCAGTGGCCTGCAGTGCTTGGAAATGGCCAGTAGATGAGGAAAGGTGCCTTCCAGGAGGCTGAGTAATTAAAACAATAAAAACTAATAGATCAACAATGTGAAAGGAAATTGAATTCTACACCATGACCAGTTAAATCCATTTCGTCTTATTCACACAGGGTACCTTGTCAGTCAAAGGCAGGTCAATATCATTTTGGAGGGAAAGGCAGGTTATACATTTTAAATGAGTATTTCCTTTAGTTTTCTTCACCTACTTTATGTCAATTGATCTCCTTTGTGGACCCCTCTCTCCTCTCTAATTAATACACAAGGGAGTTGGATATCTTTCTGAGTTCTCTAAAGTTTTCAGGAGAAATGTCCTTATTTTTAAAATGTTAAAATGAAGAAAAATAAGCATTTATAAAAACTTAGAATATAATCCCAAACTCTTGTCATTGTTCCTGCTTTTTGCTTTTGGATAGATACATTGATGTACAGTGCCATAATTTGGACTTCTAATAATGTGTATTTAATGATACTTCAAAACTCATTGGTTAAATAATGATTCAAACTGGCCTTTCTTACAGATTGGGTAGAAGAATGACTATACCATTTATAATTAACCCCATTTTAGAAAGCTAGAGATGATACTAGCTCTTTTTAAAATCATATCTGGGGATTATGGTGAATCTGATCTACTTCATAACACCCTAACTATTTATAACTGATACAGTAAATTAAGCATACCAGGTTTTAGCATAATATGGGAATACAACCACTGAAATGTAGCTACCATTTAGAGATTATGTCCCTCTTAGATCTGAGTGACAGGAAAAGCATACAAGGCCTGTTGCCAGTAGAGTTATGTAGTACTTTGGATACAAAGGTTTTTTTAAAAAGGTGCTTTGTGTCAGGCTCAGGACCATCGTTTAGTTGCAGTTCAAAAGATTAATTGCTCAAGCTATACATAAGTATCTAGTCAATTAAAGTTCAGTACTAAATTGGCACCAGATAAGGGTCAACAGAATTCAAAAGGGATTGGACTTGGACTATTTGTAGCAATGTAACAGCTCTTAGCTGCTGACACACTTAACTCCCCCCCCCCCGCCCAGCTATGTCTTTGGCACATGTTGTGATATGTTCTGTAATGTCTGTATAAAAGCAGCTGAATATTTTCTAGAAATTGTACAACTGCCTTTTGCAGCTATGTGAGTTTGGTTTAATGAGTTGTAACTTAATAGTTGCTACATTGTGCCTCTGCATACCCTGAACTTTTGCCTTTGAATCCATGGACTATCCAGCCTCAATACATATTTTCCAAATGGACTTCAGTTTCAGAAGATCAACTATGTGTTCTCAAGGGACACACACAATTGTCTTTGTTTCCTGTTTGTTCCACACACACATACATACACATGGACATACACATGGGTAACTGTTGTCATCAAGATTTTTCTGAAAGACAATTTCCAACATTCCTCACTATAATGATCTTCTGTCACTGTAGGAATTATAGTTCAGTAACACTTTCAAAGTCACAAGATCTCCATCCTTAACTTATAGTTGGCTGAATCATAGAACAGGCAAAAATGCAGCATTCAAATAGGATTAATTTTGCTAGGAAGCACAGTCCCCTCTTTATGGACAATAGATTCCTTCAACCCAAGTCATTTTTGTAGCATTCATTCTACAGGCTGCATTCCAAAACCTAGGTCTAGCTTTGATAGTCAAATGCTAACTAAGCTCAATTTCATGATCTCAATCTACTAACAGTAATTTAAATAATAATACCATTAGTAAATGTCAAAGAGAATCTACACAATTTTTAAAGGCTATTTACTTATTCTTCAAGTATTTGGTGCCCCCTAGAGGTATAAAACATTGGTTACATGGAATAGATAGGACCTATCCCAGTAATGGCGAACCTTTTTCGTGCTGAGTGCCCAAAGCGTGCGCGTGCACCCCCAAAATGCAATGCGAGTGCCCCCCTGCATGCACCCCCCATGCATGTGCCCCTCCCCTCCACGCATGCACGTGCATCCCCGCACATGCACCCCCCGTGCCCCATTTCCCAGGCCCAAAATGGGGCGCGGGGGTGCACGCACGCGCACAAACCCCCCAAATGCAATGCGAACACCCCCCGTGCATGGGCCCCCCCCATGCATGCGTGGCAGAGACCAGAAGACTAGCTGGCCGGCGGGAGATGCGCGCGCATGTGCGGTGGAGCTGAGCTGGGGCGACGGCTGGCGTGCCCGCAGAGAAGGCTCTGCGTGCCACCTGTGGCACTCGTGCCATAGGTTCGCCATCACGGTCCTATCCTATCTGATAGGATGTCAATCTAGGTCACTCTAAAAACACAATTTGTACTCAGGAAAGTTATCATATGCCTTCCTAATGAACTCCTGTAACTCCTATACATTAGTACATGTGAGCAATCTCACACATCTTTTGCTCAAAATATCAGCATCTAAATATATATCCTCAAAGTTCAAAATTAAGTATATAGGACTTTTGAAATAAAGGTATTTAAAAAGAAAAACCCAAAATAAAGGCCAGGGACATTTCCAAAAATTATCTTATACACAACCTTTTTAATGAATGAGGACTATGGAAAAGAAACCTGAAACTCTATTCATTTTAATGACCTCTGCATTGGGGAATATCCTTTTGGAATATTCTCTTATTTTTAAGCTGGGCTGCAATGTAATAATGTAAAATAGCAGCTTGTCTCTTGAATTAACTTTGGCTATTGAGAACAGCTTTCCTCTTCTGATGCTTTCCAAATGTGTTGGAGTTCAAATCCCATTATGGTTGAAGTAATTGATTGGTTTGAACATTCTACTTCTAAAATTTAATTGCAACTATAATGTAGATTGTGGTTGCAGAAACATCATGGACATTGTTCAGCCACTAATAGGTAAAGAAAAGTGCACTAAACTGTTTGAAGTTGATGGATTTAAACATATTTAAATCAATGCTGCTTGTAACTAACAAAATAGCTGTCAAATGTAATCTGTGACACAGTTCCTGATTTAGAGCAATTCTGTCTCCTTGCTTTTCCAATTACCATATTTTTCGGACTATAAGACACACTCCTCCCCCCCAAAAGTGGGTGGAAATGTCTGCCTACCCGCCCTTTGGCCTCTGCCTCCCAGCAATTTGCCTCCTTGCAGCAAACAGCAAACAGCCTGGTCAGCTTCGTGTGCCCCATTTTTGGCCTCCATGCATCCTGTTTTCGGCCTGTTCCAGGCGGCGAGGATAGGCGGTGATCCCCGCAGCCTGGAACGGGCTGAAAACGGGACACACGGAGGCCGAAAATGGGTCACACGGAGGCGGCGACAGGTGGCAGCGGCAATGGGCGGCGATGGTACTGATGGGCGGCAGCGATCCCCGTAGCCTGGAACAGCAGATCGGTGGTATTCCAGGAGGCAGATCCAACCGCCAATCAGCTGCTTGTGCTTAATCAGGCTGTGCTGAAGCTGACCAGGCTGTTTGCTGTTTGCTGCAAGGAAGCAAATTTCTGGGAGGTAGAGGCAGAGGCAGATTTTTTCCCCATTTTCCTCCCCAAAAGCTAGGTGCGTCTTATAGTCTGAAAAATACGGTAATTACAGCTTCTTTTTATGAATCTGCAGTGGTTAAGGCATTCAGGCTAGAAATTGGAAGACTGTGAGTTTTAATTCTGTCTTCGGCACAAAGCCAGCTGGGTGATCTTGTACTAGTCACTTTCAGCTCTAGGAAGGAGACAATGGCAAATTACTTCTGAAAAATCTTGCCAGTAAAACTGCATGGACTTCTCCAGGTATTCTCTGAGAATTGGATATCATTGAAGAAAAAAATGGAATTATTTTTTGCTAGCCAATTTATATAATACAAGGACTGACATCAATGGCAAGTAGATTTTTTTAATCATGTGGCAAATAAAACAATGCATTCTTACATGGAGGATAAAAGTAAATGTATAAGACCAATACAGATTTTGTAGGATGATCCTTGAAGAAAAATCCAGAAATTAGAGCCATGGAGAATGGGCAATATGGATGGATGGTGATTGATACCTCTCTGAGGTCTTTCATTATCCCATTTTGAAAAATTCTCCTCCAGAGCTATTCTACATAGTCACAGTGATGTTTAAACTATGATGTTTAAAGTCTTACACATGTATTCTTATGGGAAGATCTATTTGTGTATAGTCTTTACACCTTATCTCATCAATGAAGCATTTTTAATGAGGCTCATACCAAAAATGTTGGCATCCAATGTAGCTTTCTCAATTACGTGATTCATTTTATGGGATAAATCTCCTATGGAATTGAGGCAAGGCATATCCTTAAATTTGGGCCTCAAAATGTATTTTCTCAGTTCTTGCAATGCTCACTTAGCTGTAATTTATGTTTTGTTTTAATTTGAATTATTTTAACAAGTACGTTCGCTACATTTTGTAAACTATTCATTGCCATTAAGGGAGCAGTTTGCAGATATAGAATATAAATAACAGGGATTTTCTACTTCCCTATGATAGTCATTACAATATGAGAACCTAGATTGTTGGAGGCAATATGCTGCCTCTGTAAACCCCTTAGAGAGGGCTGTAAAGTGAAATATAAGTCTAAAGTGCAATTGCTATTATGCTTATGACAACCTGTTGAAATATCACATAACCTTTATTGATTGGATACGGTGGCAATAACTTAAGTGTTTATTAGGTTGTGTCTCCCATGGCTATCTCCAAATTAAACAAAGGCATCACTGCCAATTAGTTCTACATTTTGCATATTTGTCAAATAATATGCTTTGCCTTGTTAAGAAAAAAAAAATCAAGGTTCCACGGGCAAACTAAGAAAGATGTGGGTTTCACATCTTTGCACGCTGAGCTCCAGCTCCGTTACCTCGCAAGGGTCCTCCGCGCGCTCTAACTGCTACGCTTTCTGACCACACCGCGCCATCTAAGAAGAGATTCCCTAAACAGCGCAGATGTTGGTTCTCATCCCGCATCCTAGAACGAGGGTTGCATAACCTGGAGAACGAAAACAACAAACAGAGGAAAGTCTGGCCCGCCGCTGCCCCCCAGTGGTCTTCCGGAATTTGCAGCACAAGGTTGGACAGCTCTACCTAAATCCAAACACCAGCAATAACATTCCCCCCTCCCCTTATGGCGTATATGAGTGTGCGTGTTTGCTATTGGCTTCTCAGGAAATTATTTTTGCTTGACCAATGAAAATTCTCTGCGAAAGAATCCCACCCCTTTTATTGAGCTCTGTATTTCTGTTTGTTTTTCCTCTTCTTCTCCCAGGTCCTTGCCTATCAATCAATTATAAGCGTGACACTACCCTGAACATCAATTGGTGAGGATTCAAGTCAATTTGTGATTCCGTCCAAGCGATTGGACTTTCCATTGACGTCCATCATTGTCAAACCCGTTCTTTTACATTGGCTAAACTTGGACGTTTCAGTAGGCAGGAAAGATTGGTAAGAACGGATGCCAATCATTTGGAGGCGGTTATCTGAACGAACAACGTGTATTTTGATTGATCAAACAGTGTAATCCTTGAACGGCGATTGGTCACGTCTCGGTGCGATAGGCGGGGATTACAGGGCGGTGCCCGGTCTGCTGAGGATGAAAATGGCGCCTTGAGGGGGGTCCGTACCGCTGCCGATTCCTTTCTAGCAGGTGAGCGAGCTCGAAGAAGCGAGTTCGTGCTCGGGGAGAAATGGGAGGAGAAATCAAGAAATGGAGTGGGGTGATAAATGGAGGAAGAGGTGGGATCTGTAAAGCGAGTAGGGGGCCTTTGTTGGGAGGGCCCCCCCCCCGAGCGCGCGAACAGGGCTGAAGCAACTGGGACCGGAAGGGGGCGGGGCTAAGGTGAGAGCCCGCCTCCGGGGACCTATAAGAAAAACAGGCATGGGTGACGGGGGAGAATGTCCATTCATTATTCTCGTGCTCAAGAGAGCGGGAGGCGGGAAACGACGGGATAGTTTGATAGTTTGGCGCTGTTGCTCGGGTTTTTTGTTTTTTTAATGGCGGTATACCTGTACTTTCTAACGATATACCTGACAGCAAACAAGTGGACCTTTGTGTAATATTGTTGCTTCAAATATATCTTGACTTGTTTCCCCCCCCCCCCGATGCCAGGCTATTTTAAAAGGTGCGGGGTTATGAACGCCTGTAGATTAAGAAAGTGGTATTAGAATGGAGAAGAGCAGGAGGATGGACAGTGACAGTCCTGTCAATTACAGTAGAGAATGTGTGCATGAAAATAGTTGAGACAGTCATCTAACCCAGACGACTGAGAATAAGTGGTTTTAGGGCACTGGGACAAGTCTGAGGGCCATGCAGAATCAGAATGGTGGGTGCTTGGAACCAGGGAAGGGAAAGAGATGGGTGTGGGATTCTAAAGGGGAAAAAAATGGACTGAGATAATGCTGCCTCTACTCATGGGACAGATGTTCAGCATAAAGTTACAGGGCAGAGAGAGAGAGAGGTGTAGTAGATAGATGACTGTAAGTGATGGAGGAAATTCACAAGACTATCAGGTTAAGGCAGGCTTAGCATTTCAAACCTTTGGACTTAAGTAACAGGCAAGTTTCCTCAAGTATCAGTACTATATTCAGATGTCCTGAGAATAAAATATAATTGGTGGGGGTACAAGGAATGATAACACAATCCCTTGCTGTGCTTTAGATTTACTGTATTTGCACAATGATTTTTTTTTTAATTAATACAGTTTAGGCTTAGTTACAAGTGCTTAGTTTACAAGCACATAGAAGTCTAAACTAGTTATAGAACCCCCTCGATTTAACTGACCTCAGTTTAGTTGACATTGAATGCAGTGAACAAAATCGATTCATATACTGTATACTGCTGTGCATGTGTAAAATCCCAATTGCTATTGTATGCATGCTTCAGATATGTAAAACGTGTATATAAAATCCCGTTCCAATTTTGATTATTCTGCTTTGACTTTGTTTATACGGTAATATAATGAGATTGCTCACACAACACTTTGAAACACAAATTAGCCAACTAGTTTAGGGCAGTGTGTTCTGCAGACCTAACCAGTGGAATTGAAAAAGAAATTGTGCTCCATTGGATCCTAAAGAACAACCAGAAGAAGACATCTTCCACTGAAGATGTAGCACAGATCACGGGGTTAAATGCTTGGTATGTTGAATCGGAAGGCTTTGTTTACTCTTCAGAGATCAGTACTATGCTGTCAGTTAAAAAGTCTAAACAATCTAGCAACAAGGCATGTTTTATTTATTGTACTGTGTGATTGTTGCAGTTATTGGATATGATTCTGATTTGCAATGGTGACTAACCTTTAAGTAAATACTAAATTTATTATATTGGATCCCATTTTAAAATATTTTTTTCTTAAATTTTTCTGAATTATTTCAAGGATAAGATGAAATAAATAACTGCAAAGACAATAAAAAAGACAAATTACAGACAAATTAAAAAAAAGAAAGGAAAATAAAGTGTGTACACAGAATCAACATTAAATAAACACACATAAACCTTTAAAAATATTTTTGGTGAACTTATTTAATTTGTGAGCTGGGCTGAGAGAGTGAGTGGCCTGAAGTGACACAGCTCTCTAAGAGTGATTGACCCAAAGTGATGCAACTGGCCTAAGGGGAGCTTAGAACTGAAGTTTCCTGATTTCTACCCAACATCTTAACTACTATTCCAAATTGGCTATAGGTCCTAAACCACATAAAAGACTTAAAAGCAAGTTTTGATTCAAAGAGAGAAAACCCCCAGCCACAAGTAATTCAAGTATTTTTAATGTCAATTTTAAAATTGACATTAAAAATACTTGAGTTACTTGTGGCTGGGGGGTTTTGCTCTGAGTCAAAACTTGCTTTTATATTTTATGCTAAAGTCCCTACTTTTTAGGGAAAAGGGGGAAAATTGTGAAAAAGCAGAATAAGATGCTAATGGAGCTAAATGGAGTTGGGCTAATAGAAAGTTAAATATAAAGAAAAAGAATGGATACTCTTAGTGATAATCCTCACCCTCCTTAAAATGCACTCATGTACTCTAGTGCAGGGGTCACCAACCTTTAGGACCTCAGGGACCACTAAATTCATAATTTTAAATCCCGCGGACCACTAATATGATCTGCCTAATGACTGGCTGGGTGGGGCGTGGCCAACTCAATGTCACCGGCCTCACCGACCTCTACTCGCCCCTCCACTCCCCGCCACTCCTCGCCTCCCCGCCCGGGCTCCTTAGGACCCCAACAGGAAGCAGTTGTTGGAGCTAAGCAGCCACCACGAGAAAGAGTTGGCAAAACAGCTCAGTTCAAATTGGATCTGACAGAGAAGGAGGCTCAGTAGAAGCACCTCACTGAGAACTACAAGCAGAGGCTTTCCAAGCAGAGGGAAGACCTGCTGGAGTGCAAGGCCAGGTACTGGCGCCTGGAGGCTCAGCGGGCTGAGATGGTCAGCCAGTTCCAGGCCATGATACAGTCCCACTGGAACAAGGTCCTCTGGCTCTTTGCCACCAGCGGCACTTCCCTCCAGCCTTCGCCCAAAGCCCTGCTCCAGGAGGCCGAAGCAGACCCCAAGTTGGAATTTCTGCCCCCCTCCAACCCACACAAAAAGACCCCAAAGGGGAAGACTCTCTGCAGCAAAACTGTATTAAATGTTTTTATTATGTTTTCTTTTAATGGTTTTTTATATTGTTGTGAGCTGCCCAGAGTCCCTTGGGAGTTGGGCGGCATACAAATTTAATAAATTCAATTCAATTTAATTTAATTTAATTTAATTTAATAAATTCAATACAAGTTTTCATTGCATGTATCCGGCCCAGGGGCTGTAGTTTGAGGACCCCTGATTTAGTGCAATATAAAAAAAGCAAATAATTTTTCTGCGGTCCACCAAAATTTTCTCGCGGACCACCAGTGGTCCACGGACCACCAGTTGGTGACCACTGCTCTAGTGTATTTTAATCTGGCAAAATGTTACTGAAAAATTACTCATCTGATTATATACTCTGATTGTTTATCTAAGTCCCTCTGTGCTGATGTGACTATATCCAAATTTTAGGGGGGGAAATGGCCATAGCTTATGTTTATTCCTCTCTTTTTAAGAAAATGAGTTCAACAGCCTAAAATACTGCTTTCTAGGATTTAAAGATCTCAGTAATGATGATTCCTCGAATTAAAAATAGGGACTTTAGCATACAATATAAATAAAATATTTTAAGTTTTAAAAATGACATTAAAAGTTGGTTACTTGTGGCTGAGATTTTTTGTGGCTGAGGTTTTTTTCTCTTTGAGTCAAAACTTGCTTTTAAGTCCTTGAATCCTTCCTCACTGGTTGAGTGATATTTGCAAATAAGAATTTGCTATAAAGGTAGTCCTCCACTTACAACAGTTCATTTAGTGACTGTTCGAATTTACAACAGGACTGAAAAAAGTGAGCTATGATCATTTTTTCACACAACTGTATTACAGCATCCCTATTGGTCTCATGATCAAAGTTGAGGCATGGCAACTGACTATATTATGGTTGCAGTGTCCCAGGGTCATGTGATCACCTTTTGTGGCCTTCTGACAAGCAAATTCAATGGGGAAACCAGATTCATTTAACAGTTACTAACTTAATAACTGCAGTAAATTCACTTAAATGTGGCAAGAAAGGTCATAAAATAGGGCAAAATTCACTTAGCAAATAAATTTTGGGCTGTTGTCGTAACTCAAGGACTACCTACCTATATTAGAGCTTCTGGTGTGGGCTTTCAGAACACCATGTTTAATCTAAACTGTGAAAGCCATCATTCACTATGAATGTAAGTTAGAACATAGAAAATCCTGTCAAAACAAGTAAGTCATATAATTTTCTTATTCCATTGTCCTTTTGAAAGCCTATGAACCATCATTTCAATTTATGTCACATGAACATTGACATAACATGACATTTTTATTGCTGTTGCAAGACACCCAGAGTTGTTTAAAAAGGAGAGCCATACAAATCTTAGGATTTAAATAAATATATCTAGAAACCGAATTGTCTGTTAAAAGTAATGATCAGAGTGGGATATTTTTCTCTTTCTCACCCTCTTTCAAAACCTTATCTCATTTTGCCTAATCTTATGTAGTTGATAGAATGAGTCATAGTTATTAGCTTTACATTTGCTTCCATTGAAAGGGTAACAATCGTTGATGAAGAACTATGCAAAGAAATGTGTTCATCTAGATTTGCCATCTAGGTCGTCTGCCTATTAAAGGAACTAATTGTAATTTTGGTTGTATTTCTTATAAACATGCTTCTCTTATGGATGTAGGAAACATTGGTGAGCCATATTATTTTTATAGTCTACTTGGATCCATATTAAGCCTTCTACTTGTGGCTCTGCTAATTGATCAACATATCACTCTTTGGCAATTGAACTACTTTTTTGAAGAACTAAATGGGTATTGGGTAGGCTAATACTTGATATAGACAAGTATGGTGTTAGGGTGGTGGAGAAGAAGAGGTAATTCCAAATGCACAGGGACATTTGTATTATACCTGGTGGCAAATTTTTAACCTGTACCTTTTTCTAGGCTTTAAAAGATATGTTCAGTTTGAGGAAATGCTGACAGATATAATGTACTCACATACATGCTCTGAATGACCTTTTCTCTTTGGAATTTTAGTCATATGACTGCAGGATGCACAAAACAGTGCTTAGAAGGCTGAAAGTTATTTTTTGTTGTTTCTTTCCCACACTGGTCATTCGGTTACCATCTTTCTTTCCCCATTTCCTTCATTTTGTTAATAATCATCTCTATGTTTTCAAATTTATCTCCACAACTGTAAAATCTATAAATTTGCTTTTGGAATATTTCCCATATACAGAATTCCATGAATAAGTTGTCATAATAAGAATATAATTGCTGCTTAGAAATTTAAAATAGATATTTCTAAGATATGTCAAAGCCAGTACCATTTTTTTTAGCTTATTACATACTACAAATGTGTAATGCATATAGTTTTATATTGATGCACATAATTTGTAAAAACATTTGCTTAAATTCTGTCTTGCAGTTATTTGGCTGATTGTTTCTATTATGATGAGGTAGCAGAAGGTCAGAACATATTTTTTTTCTTTCCAGATGTGATAAATATGCCCAAAAGTAGTCCTACTAAGTATTGATGGCATCACTGCCAAATTCTCTCAAATATGTTGCATTTTTTCCATTCTAATAGTTTTTACACTACTTTTCTAATCCAACTTTCTTTTTATTGTTCTGATATTGTCAGCTCCACTAGCAAAAAAATGCTTAAGATAGCTTTAAATAAATACTTTAGTTATGGGTACAATTCTGTACTCCAGTGTTATACTGTGAATAATTTTAACTGAGACTGGTATATTATGACAAATTCCGTATCAATATCTCCTTCTTGCACACACTATAAATCTTACTATCAATATTGAAAAACAGTTTAGATTATTAATTGATTAACCAAACTTTTTTTTTCCAGATTTAGAGACAGTATGGCTGCCACTGCTGCAGTTAGCCCCAGTGATTACTTACAGCCTGCTGCTTCAGCAGCTCAGGTGGGTTGTTTCTGTTGATGGCATTGCTGCATTAAAAAAATATAAATGTTTAGCCTAGAATCTTGCAATGTGGAAAACTCTCTGACGAAATTGTTTACTATAGAGAAGAATTAGTTTACCTAAAAGTTCAGGGATTATTGCACAAAATGCTATTATACTTCAAAATCCAGTACTGTTCATGAACGTATCTTTATATTATAATACTGTGTAAGATGTTTGCATGCTGTAGTCAGTGTTTTAGGTTCTTGTGTTTATATTCAGTATGGATTATTAGGTATTATACTGTTTCATATACATATGTAAACATTCATATTTGGAACAACATGTCGTGATATTTGCCAATCAGTTAAAAACTTTGTCTAGAAATGGTTTGGTGGACTAAGCAATTTCTTGATATTTTTAAAGATTTCTTGCATGTGAAAATATATTTAGTTTGGCAGAACAAGTGACAAAGTTCATGTGGCAGAAGTGAAAAAAATAAGAGAACAGTTGAGTTTTTTACCATGTGTTTCACAAGTGGCAGCATCTACTAAAAAAAGAAGTTTAGACTTGGTTAATACATAAATGGTGTCCACCAGACGTTCCTAGGGCTGTAGGTTAAACTAGAAAGTTGAAAAAAATATCCCAAAAGAAGACAGTGACAAACCATTTCTCTTTTCGCGTTCAAGAAAACTATTCTTGGCATGTCCAAAGATTCAACTGGTATTGCCCTCAACCCAAGTATATAGTTTAGGACCAATAAAAGATGTATAATTCACTTATCGAGACAACCAGTAGTTGATTCAGATATTTGCTGGAGAATAACAGATAAAAATTTATGGCTACTAATCAGTGTATTTATAAATAGAATTTTCAGAGAAATAACTGGTAGGAGTGTGCATGCTTTGAAAATGATCCGGAAGATACACTTCCAAATGTGCTAGAGCATGAATTCAGTATCTCTTTGAAGTAGCTGTGTCTTCTTTGGCTTCCATGTGAGCTTGAAAAGAGTCACAACTGCTTTAAGGACTGAACCCTTAATGCAACTCCTTAAAGTAGCCACATTTGTTTTCAAGCTTGAGCAGAAGTCTGAAAGTTTAAAGAGATGCTATACTACACAACCTGAAGTACATCTTCAATATCATTTTTGAAGCAAGAAGTATGCACAGTTTTAATGATTAACAATCATTGAAAACACACAAAAGGATTCACAAGGTCAGTGCAATAATTTATCTTAGGAACATAGAAAATATGAGATTATGAACTCATAATAACATAGAACTCTCTGTTTTATAAAGAATCAAGTTAATAAAGCATTGTAATGAAAAATGTTTTTTTGCTTTCTCCCCATAAGTTATTTTAACTGGAAAATTCATTAATAAACTATATTATTTATTTTGAATTTCATTTTACTAGGCAATAATTCATTTATGAATCTTCAAGAGGTCAACTATATGTGAAAGCATGTTGGCCACAAAATTTGGTAGAGACTAAAAATACTTCCTTTTATATGCTATTGGCTACCAGAGAAGAGAAGCAGAAAATACATGTGAAACAAGTACTGGGCAATAAAAAAAGAAGGGGAGATCCCACCTTCAGCCTTTGCCAAGCATCTAAGAAACACTGGGTTCCATTAAGAACCTTGGAATGCTATTTAATCCAACTTTCATTAAACACCATGCAATGTTTAGGTATATCCTTCCTCTTCCTGGTTGACATAGTGGAAGTATGTACAACATTTCTGCTAGACATGGGTTGTGTCCTTTTCTATCTTCCTTTTGGAATAGAAAGAGTAAGATAATCAAATGGAGAAATGGGAATTGCTTATGTTTTCGGAATGATTTTTCTATGTAACAACTTTCAGTTATCTTAAGATAACAGGCTCCCTTTCACAAAACAAAATCAAGAATGCTTTTCATGAAATATAGCTTCCATCCCACCGCCTTTGGCAGAAACCTCTAAGATGCTCTATATCATCATTGTATCATCCCAAAGGTTTAGATTTTAGTTTGTTTCTGAAAATATTTCTTAAGTCTACTTTCTTAGAGATTTAGTAAGATTCTAAAGTCTGTATTTTGAAATATAGATGCATTAAGAAATAACTGCATCATAATGAAGAAATGGTTTGTTGGGGGAGGGGTAGCATATATATATATTTCTTACATGCATACCCTTTCGTCTATTTCCATCATGATAAGCATTATTATTCAAAGCAAGAAAAGGAAGTAACACGTAGCCAAAGATACTTAAGTCATGAGATAAGGAAAAAAAATGATTAAATTTAGTTTATACCACTACCATTCACTATATTCTTTCTGCCCTTGGTAATCCATCATGTCCACATATGACTTTGTTCTTTGGTTTTTATTCTTTAAAATCCTCACTTTTTCAAGAACTCATCAACTGCAACCAGCCCCAGTTTCTCAGGATTTCTCTTCTATGCAGTTGATTCGTTATTGCTTCATATATTTGCCATGTAAATTAGTTCTAATTTGTTTTCTCCAGGAACAAACTACTAGAATGTATTTTTTGTACTTGTCACTCATTTTTGTACCCAGCCCTTATTCATTCATCACCCAATAATTTCTGACCCTATTTTGTTTCACAATAATATGCACTATGTTCCGTTATTTGCCCAGCATTCAAGTTACTTTTTATCCTGACATATCAGGACATATCAGCACTTTCATAAACCAAGCTGAGCATAAACGAAGTCCAAGACACAGCTGTGTTTCTTCTTTATACAATTCTCCTGATAATAGATTACCATACCTGTTACCTTCCTACTAACATTTATTTGTATGTCCTAACAATTTCACTGTCCATTTTCTAATATTTTGTAATTGTTCTACCAAACTACATAAATTCATCAATTTGCTCCAGCTTTTTTGGCATTTGCGTATAATTAGCTATTAATCATTCCATTTTCCCTGTCAGATACAATTGCCTTGATCTTCATTATATTAATGTTCAGATCTATTTTTTTCACTGCAGTATACCATCTAATATTTGCTAATGCATTCCTTATCCATTTATTCATAAATACATTAAACAACTAAGAGAACATCATTTATTCTTCTCTTATTCAGGGTTGAACCATTTGCTATGTATTCCATTTATTCTCATGCATACATTTGTTAGATAATATACCCTCTCACTGCATTCAGCAAACAACTTTCAACTCTATTTGTGCAAAACATTATATCCATCCTGCATATTCACTTTATTATACACCTTCTCTAAATTAATGAATGCACAATAAACTCTCTTACTTTGACATATTTCACAATTACCTACTAAACACCAGTACTCAGGTCAAAATACTGATACCTAACATAAGAACATTTTGTTTCCCAAATTTTGTTCATTATCACCTGTCACATCATTTTTAATTATAATTCTGCCAAACACCTTTCCGGGCACACTTAACAGATAGTTTCTGCATTTACTGTTTTTCCCTTTCCCTTTATAGAGGGAATAATAAGGCATTGTTCCACTCATCAGGCACAGATGGAGTCTCAGTCTCTCTACACATACACATGGACAACACATACTGTTGCATAGCTACTCCTTAAATAATTGCAACCTTAGATTTGAGCATAGGCACAGCATTTATGGCATCTCTTTTTTTCTTTCTTTTTTTTTTATACTAACATTTAGCATTCATTGCAACTTCACTCCTTGATATACCAGTGTCAGTCCCATATATATATCTCTAAATGCATCCTCCAGCATTCTCTCACTGGTTTCACTTTATGCATGTTTAGCCCTCTTCACTTCCTTTCAGAACCACTCTATATTTCCTGTGCCTCTTAGTCTTAACCAGTTCTTATTTTCTTTGACTTACCTTCTTAACAGCTAGATTTTCCTGTGTATACATATTATAGTAATGCTTCTTTCATAATCTTTTCTTCTAGCTATCTTTTCTTTTCTATGCATTTTTTATTCTTTCCAGCCTACTGAAATGTTGGAAATATGTGGCTAACAAATCAGGTTTTAACTCTTCTCTGGAAGATCATCAAAGGAAAGCAATTATTAAGAATGCTGAGCTCAGTGTCCCTTCATCATACCTCCTGATAGGGCAGGACCTCCCATCAGGCATTCCCTATTCTCCTGGATTGAACAAATGGTCTATCCATCCAAAACATAAGTCTGTAAAAAACTAAACAGAAAGAAACCAAAATTCATGTGATAGGAGAAATAATAAAAGAAGGATCATTTTTTTTTAAAAAAAAGAGCCCTATCTGGCTTGGGGCTGCAGGGAGGACGTTTATACCCTTTAAGCTTGTTGGAGAGGCAGTTGGGCAGCAACTAAGAACGCTGCTGATTGCTCTGTTCTGAGTTCTTATTCCTTCTGATCATGTGACCCAGAGTGGAGCATTTACAGCAGAGGTCTTCAAACTTGGCAACTTTGAGACTTGTGGACTTCAACTCCCAGAATTCTCCAGCCAGCATAGCTGGCTGGAGAATTCTGGGAGTTGAAGTCCATAAGTCTTAAAGTTGCCAAGTTTGGGGACCCCTGATGTACAGCCTGCAAACACAGATGCGATGAAAAGGAAAAGCACAGAACTGCATGCACAAACAGAACACGTTATTTCACTACATAAAATAAAATATAGATGCTTTCTTCTGATAAAGGATTTGTAAACAAAATAATTAAGAACCCTTCATCAACATGCTTTCCCTAACTTATTTTGTCATCTACATTCTGTATTCCCTTCATTTTTCCACTAAGCATCGTTTACATACTTCCAGTGGGAAACTTAACCGACTTCTGCAATATTTTGTCACATAATTCTGCTTCCTAATATCCATTGGGCTGTAACTTTTTCTTTATGGCAGAATTGAATAAAACTTACAGAGCATTATGAGAGATCACAGTGTAACTGTAAAATACAGAAATACAGCAGCATGCAGCAGGCCAGGTCTCAATAAAAAGGTTTGATCTACTTTCAAGTTTCAAGGAAAGGGCTGCTTTATCTATTTTCCTATATTATAGGTTAAAAAAAAAAGAGAGAGAGAGATCCTCCATCCTTACAACAAAGAAAGTGGGCAATGTTAGAAGTCTGCTTCTTATTTATTTCATGTAAATGAATGGTTTTTTTTTCTTTTTGATAAAAATCGGGTTCAAATCATTAGTTCCTTGAGAGAACTAATGGACTATCTTCTAAATAATTCTGTTCTCTCTTGGCACCCAAGCTCCATTCAAAGTTAGTGAATGAGCATCATTGTGTATGATACTGATATAAGTTCTTACTGTGTATGAGTCTAATACAGAGTACTAATTTTTGTTTATAAAATGTTTATCCTGGATATTCAGTTTGAGGTGTTGATTGCTGAAAATGGTAAAAGTGTTAAATTCAGAATGAATAAGAAAATAAGAATAAATAATGTTAGTTTTTAAAGTATTTAGGAATGCTTCATTTCTTCCTTGTATGGGTGTTCTATACAGAATATTTTGGATCTCTAAAATTATATACATTTATAATTCATATTTTGAATACATGTTAGCTGGAATGTTTGCTGAACTTAAATTCAGTGGAATAGATCCTAAACTAGTCAAGTTTTAGTTCTTTTGCACTTGATGAGCCTATAGCACTTCTCAGTTAGTCTGGATCCAATTCTATTGATACTTGTTGATTTAAGAATACGATGTGCTATTTTAATACAAAGTCCAAACTGTATTATAAAAATCTGGGTTTTCTTATTCTTCAGCTGGCTTGTATTATATCTGGAACAAACTATTTTGTGTCTACTGCCTTTGATCCAAGCCTTTTCTCTTCCATTCCTGTAGGATTCTCAGCCATCTCCATTAGCCCTACTTGCAGCCACATGTAGCAAAATTGGTCCTCCAGCTGTAGAAGCAGCAATTACTTCTCCTGCTCCTCCTCAGCCTGCTCCTCGGAAATTGGTTCCTATTAAACCTGCTCCACTCCCATTAAGCTCTAATAAGAACAGCATTGGAATCCTATCATCAAAAGGAAATCTCTTTCAAATCCAAGGTTCCCAATTGGGGACATCATATCCTGGTGGACAGCTAGTATTTACAATCCAGAACCCAACTGTAATCAGCAAAGGAACCCGCTCTCCTGCCAATATCCAGTATCAGACGGTACCACAGATCCAAACAGCATCAGGACAGACGATTCAGGTGCAGCAAAATTTGGGCAATCAAATACAGATTATTCCCAGCAATATCACCCCTTCTTCTTCCTCCTCCTCCTCATCGTCCTCTTCTTCAGCTCATAAGCCTGTGCCAATAAAGCCAGCTCCAGCTCATAAGTCATCAGCATCCAGTCTCCACAACACAAGTAGTGTTGTCAAGTTAACTGGCACCAGTGGCAATGTTACACTTACTCTTCCAGTGAGCAATCTTGTAACTGCTGGGGAGACTAGTTCTCAAACTCAAGTTGTGCCCGACAGCCCCTCTAAGCCAAGCAGAAAATCCCGAAAGAAAATGGTATCACAAGCTCAGACAACTGCAATGGCTATGGCAGAGCAAGTGGAAACAGTCTTAATAGAGACTACAGCTGACAACATCATCCAGGCAGGGAACAATCTGTTGATTGTGCAGAGTCCTGGATCTGGGCAGCCAGCTGTGGTCCAACAGGTGCAAGTAGTTCAGCCCAAACAAGAGCAACAGGTAGTTCAGATACCACAGCAAGCCCTACGGGTAGTCCAGGCAGCCTCAGCCACACTCCCTACAGTTCCCCAAAAGTCCCAACAAAACTTCCAGATCCAGACAACGGAGCCAGTTCCCACTCAGGTATTTCATTGAAAGTTCTCCCCCTCCCCTTCTTTTTTTTACTTTAAAAAACATATTTTTATTAATTAAAACTAACCCTCAATTTGGAGTTACCAAGTAATACATAATTACTAGAATTCTTGGGGGCAAACAGGCTAGGGGTTCTTCTAATAGGAAAAACAATTTGCCCAATTACTTTTTCCCCCTATAAATATGTTATTTAAGTGTCAGTTTCCTATAAAAGCATTCAAGAGATACAAACAATTTGGCATGCATTTGTTTTGGTACAGTGATTTGTAATCTATCAGAACTTGGGGGAGGGAGAAGGTTGGGAAGCTCTACTTGGAGGTCAAATTCTACATTCCTTCCATGCACAGGTGCATCCTGTGATTCACTTTTGTGTTATTTTTTTAGGTCTATTTTAAGACGCCTTCTGGTGAGCTACAGACAATACTACTCCAAGACGCCTCAGGAGGGGGCCTAACTATGGCCCCTCCCCCTGCGGTCTCCTCAGCCACAACCTGCAGCAGCCCTGTACCCCGCAGTTCCCAGTCAGGGGGGAGCACCAAAAAGACGGGGGCTCGTAAAGAGCGTGCTCTGCCAAAGATTGCCCCTGCTGGAGGCATCATCAGCCTCAATGCTGCCCAGCTCGCTGCGGCTGCCCAGGCAATGCAAACTATCAGCATCAATGGTGTGCAGGTTCAAGGTGTTCCTGTTACCATCACCAATACCGGAGGTGGGAAATATGATGTAACAAACCTGTGACGTGCAATATTTCAATTTGTGATATAATAATACGTTCATTTTTTAAATTGCTTGGAATGTTATCAGTAACAAGGAAGAGTAATGTATAAGTAGGGTTATGTATATATTTATTTACAGGAATTATATGACCACATCTTCATAATGATTCTAGACTGCTCATAACAATTTTTTAAAAAAACCAAAGTACTCTTCCTCAAAGGTGCTAGACTAAACAAGCCCCCAGTTCAAATTCCATCCTGGCCCAATTCTTTGGGAAAAAGCCAGGTCTTGAGGAATGGACACACTTGAAGAAAAGTGTGAAACATTTTGTGTTCATTTTAACTTTTGCACTCCCCAAAAACTGATTTCTTCTTGCTACATTCTAATAATAGGGGACATGCCCAAATACAATGGCAGATTATATCACTATGCCATCATTACTAGGAAATGGCTTGTTTATTTTCTGAGTAATTGTAATTTGTAATCATAAACATTGCATTCTTTCTGTTCTGTATATTATTGGTTGCTGGGGAGATGGCAGTGAAGGATTCTACACTTTCTATCTTCCTGAGGGTGGAAAAGGTATGAAAACCCCTCATAATGTAGCAAATTTGAAAATGTGTATTGGAGTGGGATAGCAATATTGTAAAGGGAAGTAAACACTAGGAATAATATAAATGTTAGTAATTTGGGAGGAGAAGTTGGGCTTCTGGATCCAGGCAGGAATGAAATGTTGGAACCTTGAACTGGGTTTTATTTCAAGCCTTGTGCAATTCTGACATCCAAAAAGGCAAGAAGAGAAAATGGAACTCATATTACATGGTATTTTAGTCTTGAGTTTGCCTAGAGGTTTCCTGGAATAATTGAGTCTCCATATTTTAACAGTGGAAATTCCCAAGCCATAATTTCTTCATCCTTCTTTCTGCAGGCCAACAGCAGTTAACGGTGCAGAATGTTTCAGGCAACAATCTAACCATCAGTGGCCTGAACCCTACCCAAATCCAATTGCAAATGGAACAAGCACTCTTGGGGGACCTGCAGCCTGGAGAAAAGAGACGGCGGATGGCTTGCACCTGTCCGAATTGCAAGGATGGGGAAAAAAGGTAATGTGTGGGGATTGGGAGCAAAAAGGAACATTAAATCCCAAAGGCTGCCAACTTCAGTTCCTGCTTTATATAATTATTTAATTCATATCCTTCCCCTCTTGCTATCAATAAATAGTATTCAGTCCCTTATAACAACAAAAGCAGCATTTTAAACAGTTAAACATGGATAACCCCTACTGAACAAACCAATTTATTTAGTAGAAGCCTTGCTTGCTTTTTATTTTTATTTCCATGACAGGCGATCCAGACATGCTGCGCGGCTGCCTGACGCATAAGAGGCTCGCGCGGCGGCACCAGCAGTAGGCAGGGGGATGGGGGAGGCAGGTCATCCCAAAGCCACGTGTGGGTGACTGCTTGGCGCAGCTGCAGGCAAGCTGGGAGACAGTGGGACGGAGTGGGTGGCGCGCTGGGATCGCCTCTACCTTCGCCTGGCTTTGCTGCACACTTTTCGGCCAGAGGGAGACGAAGCTTCGTGTGCTTGCAAAAGGGACGCAGTTTGCTCCCTTCCCAAGCACCCCATAGGCAACCAAACACTTTTCGCCTGGACAGAGAAATGATGGAGACTCAAAGTTTTGTGTGCTTGCAAACGGGACGGTTTGAAACGGAATGATTAGCTCCGTTTCAAAGCGTCCCCTTTGCAAGCACACAAAGCTTTGTCTCTCTCTGGGCGAAAAGTGTTTGGGCAGCTACCACCACCCCTGCCCTTTCTGTCCCACTGTCTGCTTGCCCGTGGCCTCAATCGAGGCAAAGCTCTTGGCACGCCCTGGCCTCCACCCGCCCTGCCAGGAGAGCAAAGAGCCCCCGCGAGGCCAGCAGCAGCATGGGCAGCCGCTTGGCGGCCAGCATGGGCAGTGCCGCGGCCAATAAGTGTCCCTGCAGCATCTGGGCCAGCAGACAGGGTGGATGGAGGCCAGGGCATGCCGAGAGCTTGGCCCGTTGCAGCCACGGGCAAGCAGACAGTGGGATGGAGAGGGTGGGGCCAGCAGTAGCTACGTTCCCACTCCTGTTGGGTCCCACGCTCATCGCCTCCTGCACTTTAAAAAAATAAGACCTTCCCAAAATAAGCCCGAGTGCTGATTTTCAAGCCCAAAAGAAAATACGACCGAGTCTTATTTTCAGGGAAACATGGTAGTAAGATTTTGAACCGTGAAATCAGAATTTTAAAATACCAAGATAAAGTGTCATAAGAATGGTTTCTGATGCATTCCCCCCTTAGATATACAAGTTTTAAAAATGGATATTGTTAGTGCATATCTTCCTGTTCCATTAGTTGCCTATAAAAACTGCATAGGTTTGAGCATAGCTTGTGGTAAAGTGATTAATATGTAGGTGATGAAAAGATCGATTTTCTATCAAGCAGGACACAAATCATTAAGTATGAAAGATATTCTATAATAATGGTATTTGATTGTCTAGTTGTTAAAATATGATCTGGGGAAAGCTGTTCAGAAGAAAGGGTGGTCTTGTTTTCTTGTCCAGAGATTATTTGGCATCGTACAATGTCTTCAGCCTTTTAGAAATATAGCACCAATAATTGAATATGTGTACGTTGTCTCCTATAATACTTTTTGCAGGTTTTTTTATGTTGAATAAAATTTTAACTGTTTTTAATTGTTTTTATTATGGTTTTTTTAATGGTTTTTTATATTGTTGTGAGCCGCCCAGAGTCCCTTGGGAGTTGGGCGGCATACAAATTTAATAAATAATAATAAATAATAATAATAACTGCATGAAAAAGAGACAGGGTTATTCCCAAGTTGCTTATCTCTGAAAAAAAATTGAAATAGTATTGAATTGTTTCCTGGAACAGTACAAAGATATTCATCTTAATGGATGGGCTTAATAATGGATCTGTTTTTGTATTGAACAGAAAGACTTGGAGTTTTGTCTGCTTTTTTCCAGAACCAAGCTGATCAGCTTATTAAAAAGGATCAGTTCAGTGGCAGAAAACAAATAGTTGCTTTCATATTGCACTTGGTGACTATCTTGAGCAGATTGAATTGAAGGGAATGAACCTGCCTTCTGAAATTCTGCGATTCTGTCTGTGGGTGATGTTTGAATTGGTGTAAACTTGCATCCATACACACGTGTGTAAAACTAACAATTGATGTGATCTCAGAGCTGAAAAGGTTGTACCTTCCTTGCTAAATTGGGAGGCAGGTCTGGAATTATTGAAAGGTTAATGTATTGGGGTTGTAATGTATTCAAGCAGTCTTGCATCTTTGCTTGGAAGACTGAAGTGGATTCTTGGTAAATGCCAGAAGAGCCTATGTATTTTTATAAAAAGTACTTGTGAATCATTGTTGGATCCTTTCCCAGAAACCATATAGGATAATCAATATGAAATTAGTTTGATGTTTTCAACAGTTTTGAATAGTTCTGCTTCTTGAGTCATCATTGCAGGATACAATAATTGATCTGATCTCTGAGATCCCACCACAGTAAAATCCAGCAAAGATATCCATACCTTTATTAATCTAGTTTAAGAATACCCTTTTTCTGTTTTTCTTTCTTTGTAGGTTGGGGGATCAAGGGAAGAAGAGGCACATCTGCCACGTGCCTGAATGTGGAAAGACCTTCCGCAAGACTTCCCTTCTGCGGGCCCACGTACGTCTACACACAGGCGAGAGGCCTTTTGTCTGCAACTGGGTCTTTTGTGGAAAAAGGTTTACACGCAGTGATGAACTGCAACGGCATGCCCGAACACATACAGGTCTGTCAAGTCATTTCTCTGCCTCTCTCTTCCGTTGTATCCCAACTGTCATTCTACCCATATGATGGATAGGGGAAAAAATGTAAATACTAAACATTTAAAGGGCATTTCATCTTAAATTGGTTACCTTTATAATAAAGATGTGCTGGTTTGATTTAATGCTGAAAGACTTGATTTCAAAAAAGAAAGAAAGTTAAGTTAATTTAGGTAAGTCATAAATTAAATATTGCCATCTCCCTCTAAAACAGTGATTGTAGATGGGTAACAGAATTGAAAGCACAATAAAAAACCCAGTCATAATAATATTTATATATATATGTATATGTGTGTGTATGTATATGTATGTATGTATGTATATGTATGTATGTATATATATGTATGTATATATATGTATGTATATATATGTATGTATATATATATATATATATATATATATATGTTATATTTTTACATAAATAAAGGGAGACTAGTATAGATCTATTTCAAGCTATTTAGCTATCATCAGCTAGCCACACCCTTATGGGATTAGAACCCGGGCCCCTAGAGTTGCCAAGCAGCTGCATTTTGATTACATGGCCATGAGGATGCGGCAACAATTGTAAGTGTGAAAAACGGTCATAAGTCATTTTTTCAGTGCCGTTGTAACTCTGAAAGGTCCCTAAATGAAGTATTGTAAGTTGAGGACTACCTTTATTGACTAGGGGTATTTTCAGAGGGGATAAAATCATATATATATATGCGTATACCAGGTGATTTAACAGAGAATATATATATATATATATATATATATATATATATATATGTATGTATGTATGTATGTATGTATGTATGTATGTATGTATGTATGTATGTATGTATGTATATGTGTATGTATATAGTGTGTGTGTGTGTGTGTGTGTGTGTGTGTGTGTATACATACTCTACTAGTGTGGTGGATAGAAATAATGAGAGGGAGTTTTGCAAATATTGTAGTCCTATACTATGAATGGCTTTATGGGTGGTACTTTCAGCCTTGAATTGGGCAGTGGTTTGCCCCCCTCCTCAAACACCCAATCTTGAACCCAGCAGTTTAAGTTAGCTATTTTTTTGTCTTGTCTCTAGCCTTCCCTTTGTAAGGAAAGTTGTTGAGATGGTAGTTGGACTGCAATTGCAGAGGACCCTGGAGGAAGCAGCTTATCTAGACCCATTTTAGTTGTGTTTTAGGCCAGAATTTAGTACACCGATAACCTTGGTCACACTTGTAGATGATATGGGTTAGAGCTGGGATGGAGATAGTGCATCCATTGTTGATCTCTGTGGTGGCTTTCACTACCATTGTTCATGGCAGCAATCTGGACTAGCTTTAAAAGTTGATAGCATGTTTTACAATGGTTATCTTTCTTCCTTCAAGGCCTGTTCCAGTTGGTGTACAGGTGGAGACAGGTTGTTCCCTAGGCCCCTCCTTTGTGGGGTGCCATGGAGTTCAATGTTCCCTTTCCTTTTGTTGAGTGTATTATTAAATTATTGTGCCATTCATGTCCCCTACAAAGTGACTGTTATGGAATACTCCATCTTTAATCTTGGATGGGTTTGCACTTTCCCATTTATGAATGGGGATCAACCTAGACTCATAGTTCCTGCAGTGCTACAAAGGCCTTTGCATAACTGCCCAAAGAGCTGCTGATTCAGTTCTACAGAGGAATTATTGAGTCTGTCATCTGCACCTCCATAACTGTCTGGTTTGGCTCTGCAACCAAACAAGACAAACACAGACTTCAACGGATAATTAGAACTGCAGAAAAAACAATCGCTATCAACCTGCCTTCCATCGAGGACCAGTATACTGCACGAGTAAA
>QLTV01001726.1:2551983-2570188 GCA_003457575.1 Thermophis baileyi
AAGAAGCAATGGTTGGAAACTTATCAAGGAGAGAAGCAACTTAGAACTAAGGAGAAATTTCCTGACAGTGAGAACAATTAATCAGTGGAACAACTTGCCTCCAGATGTTGTGAATGCTCCAACATTGGAAGTTTTTAAGAAGATGTTGGATAACCATTTATCTGAAGTGGTGTAGGGTTTCCTGCCTAAGCAGGGGGTTGGACTAGAAGACCTCCAAGGTCCCTTCCAACTCTGTTATTCTATTCTATTCTATTCTATTCTATTCTATTCTATTCTATTCTATTAAGTTACTATTTTTTCTTTCTTCCTTTGGGTCACTGAAATGAGGCAAATTAATTACACTGACTGACGGGTAGGGCAATTCTGCCAATTTCAGTCCATTACAGGTAATCCTAATTGATGGACTACTCGTTCAGCAATTGTTCAAAGTTACAAAGGCATTGAACAAAAAGACATATGACTAGTCTTTATAGTTGTAACTTTCATGTGATCACAATTTGCGTACTTGGCAACCAGCTCACAATTACAATGGTAACAGCACTTCACAATCATGTGATCACGATTTGCAACTTTCATTGCTGCAGTCTGAAAAGCAAAATCTATGGAGAAGCTGGCAGGAGTTGCAAATGGTGATCATGTGATATCATGCTCAATGATTGTATGGGATTCACTTAATGGCAACAACCAGAACATCTGCAAATGCCATTGGAAGTTGGCATGATCACAGACATTGCATTTTACCATCTTGTTACTTAGAGACAGAGTCGCTAATCCAAGTTGTTGATAAACAAGAACTATCTGTATAGTGATTCTGGGATCAAGGGATTTGGGTTTCAAGTCCTCATATAACACATTCTCCCAAGAATGCAATAAGATATAATGAAATGACATTCAATAGTTATGGATTCTGTAGCTCTAAAAATTGCCCTCTGCAGATTCAAAGAATTGACAGAAACAAGGGACATATACATCCAGATTATATCCATGGACAAGGAGGACCCAGAAGAAAGGCAGGAAAAGAAAGAAGCAGTAAGTTTAAGTTTTGACCAGCAATGTAAGCAAGAGATCTCATACGTCTAACCCAGCAATTGATGGAAATGACTTTACCAGCAAAGGCTTGGTAAATTCATAAAATCCATGAAGGGAAAGGTGGCAGAAATCAGGATGAGACCAAGATGATTTGTTGTCTAAGCCAGAGCAAATGAAATTTCCCACTTGCCCTAGGCAAGATTCACAGTACTGTGTACAAAGACAACCTAAATAAATTTTTTGGCACAAGGCAGAAAATTGTATCTTTTTTTCTTCTATTGCTGTCAGTAAAAATACAGTAAAAATTAAATAACTAAAATCTCCCTGCATATTCAGGATATTTGGCATTGTCTGCCTCTATCATCCAGCTCCCTAAATAATGGTAGAACCAGCTCTGAGCTGAATGTTTGCTATACGATGGGCTTAATGCAGTATGGTAACATTTGAAAAGCAGAGTGCTGTACTGCTTCTTTTCTGGACTAAGGAGAGTATTTAACTGTTGTTGTTTTTTTAAGGTTAAGCTTATTTTGGGACTTTCTGAATGTTTATCTCAAAGTACCAAAAACTATGCCACTACTCCTCAGCATCTACATCTCAGATGTAATTCTGAATCCTGAAAAAATGAGCTTGTAACCTTGAGTCCCCATCACTAGCTTAGTGGATGGCATTACCAAGCTTACTGAGATAGTTGCTAGTCAATGGCAGATTTATTCAGAAATGAGTTTAACCCTGTCTATTCATACTCACATCAAGAAGAGCAAAATTCTGAGGTATCTTCATCTTGCTCTGAGTAGCTGATGAGATGGCAGCATCCTTGGTATTATGCATCAAGATAAATTGTCCAGTAACTCATCCTGTGGGATAAGGTTTTCACTGGAAAGCTGCTCAATTTCTGGAAATAGAACAGTATAGAGGGAGGGAGGAAGCAAACAAGCAAGCCTCTTAGGTCACTAGAAATAAGCAACCAAATAGAAAATGACATTTGGTTCATTTGCAGATAGAAGCCCTTGTTACCAATATCAGACGTACATTTTATTTAGTACTTCGATCAATCAGAATAGAGCTGAAGCGACCTTGGAGGTCTTCTAATCCAACTCCCTGCTTAAGAAGAAGACTCTATACCATTTCAGACAAGTGGCTGTCCAGTCTCTTCTTAAAAACTGCCAGTGATGAAGCACCCACAACTTCTGAAGGCAAGCTGTTCCCCTGGTTAATTGTTCTCACTGTTAGGAAGTTTTTACTTAATTCCAGGTTGCTTCTCTCCTTGATTAGTTTCCATTCACTGTTTCTTGTCTTGCCTTCTGGTGCTTTGGAAAATAAGTTGACCCCCTCATCTTTGTGGGAGCCCCTCAAATACTGCAATACTGCTATCATGTCACCCCCTAGTCCTTCTTTTCTCCAGACTAGCCATATCCACTTCCTGCAACCGTTCTTCATATGTTATAGTCTCCAGGTCTTTAACCATCTTAGTTGCTCTTCTCTGCACTTTTTCCAAAGTTTCAACATCTTTTTTTGAAATGTGATGATCAAAACTGGATGCAGTATTCCAGGTGTGGTCTTACTAAGGTTTTATAAAGCAGTACTAATACTTCACGTGATTTTGATTCTGTGCCTGTTTATACAACCAAGGATTGCATTAACTTTTTTGGTGGCTGCTGCACACTGCTAGCTCATATTTAAGTGATCGTCCACTAGGACTCCTACTTATTTTCCTCAGAAGTTGGCCCTGGTCTGGGTTCATAAAAAATCTGCATGCAGAGTGTAGTAATACAAGCAGTCCTCACTTAGTGACCACAATTGGGACCAGAAACTCCATTGCTAAAATCATAACAGAAAATCACATGATGCCAATGGATTTATGACTTTACTACCACTTGTTTATTAACTGAAGCAGTTGTTAAGCAAAACTTCATGTGTCTGATGATTTTACTTCTGCCAACTCTATTTAATTCAGCTTGCTACAACCCAATTGCAAAATGCACAAATGAAGATCACGCGACTGTGGGACACTACAATGGTTGTAAATGCATGGTGGTTGCAAAGCACAGGAACAGCAATCATGCAACCACAGAATACTACAACGTATTGTAAATGTGAAGATTGGTAACAAAGCTATTTTTATACACTGTTGCAAATATGAACAGTCACTAAATGAGGTAATTGTTAAAACAGGACTATCTGTATGCAACCTACATTTCAAACCAATCAAAAGTCATCTTGACAAATAATGAAATATACCATAGTTTATTAAATTAATTAATAATTTATTTTTTTAAATAAAATATTATAAAGGTTTTTTTTTACTGAATGGTATGTTTTAACAGAAAAGTATAAACTCATGAATTGCTAAATACACAAGGTTTATTAGGGGCAGGAAATGATGTTAATTTACAAGCATGCAAAGCCATTACAAAACCAATTCAACTGTAAGAAATACAATTTAAAAATTATTTTTCCTGCTTATCATCATATTCCAGACCTTTTAAATGGCAGGTTCTGTGATGGGCCCATGCATTCCTCATTTTTAAAACTATGCGCTCCAAGCGGGATATACGCTGCTCCAAATCTTTCACTGTAAAAAACAGCATAGAGGTTATTTTTAGTAGCCAGAACTATTTTCAAAGAGGCATTCATTCAGCCAATTTACTTAGCATAAAATTATAGTGCAATCTTATATTTGTTATTCCAGAAATAAATCAACCTGAGTAGTATGGTGCTTTTTCTGTAGATGACCAGGCAGAGGCTGAAAATGGGTTCAAATGCATCATCAGTTTGGAGTCTATGCTAACACTATGCTCCCAAAAGAGACCTAAGTTTCAGACTTCTGTGAATTCAGTTGGCTCTTATCTAGTGCCAATTTGCTTTGACTGTTAGTAGATCAGATTCTTGTGTATAGGTAGGTACATATAACAAACTTATAGTGCTTATTTTCCTCAGAAGCTGGCCTTCATCTGGGTTGATCAAAAATATGTATGTACAGTGTAGTAATTCAAGTAGTCCTCACTTAGCAACCACAATAGCAAAACTTCATGTGACTGTTGATTTTATTTCTGCCAACTCCTGTTCCTAGTGATTTTTGCCTGATGCTTTTATGGCACAGTGATAAGATAAAAAGATTGAAGTTTTAACCTTTTTTTATGATTTAAGCTAGAGTCTACTTTATCAGAAGCATTCTAGATTGACAAGACATAGATATCTGTGAGCTGAAGGTTTACAAGAAACTAAGAGAGAAATGAAATGTATTTATACATGTTGTGATAATCATATAGTAGTCAACATGTCTGCAAAATTACAATTGTTAATAAAACAGTGTTAAAGTTATTACCAATATACTATTATTGGTGAATTAATATATCAACTGGAATAAGTTTAATTATCTCAGATCAGACTTAGTGGAAAAATTTCTTGAAGATTGGTATTCAGACTTGTTCCCTTTTGAAACTTCTTTGTTCAACATTAAAGTCAGCTCATTTTCCTGTTCAACACATCTTATGAAGACTCTAGGCCAGATGAATTCATACTCTACTATATTTAAATTCATTGATCTCCCAACTTCAGAGTCCACTAGAGGTGGGTGGCCAATAAATTTGAAATAACAATAATAACAATAATAACAATAACAACAATAACAACAACATACACACACACACACACATATACATACACACACACACACACACACACACACACACACACACACACACACACAAAGTTTTGAAGTTACAGTAGTCCTCAACCTATGATCATAATCGGGACAAGAATTTCTATTGCTAAACAAGAGAGTTGTTGAATTGCACCCAACTTTACAATCTTTTTGCCATAGTTGTTAAGCAAATTACTGGAGTTGTTAATTGAATCATGACGTTGTTAGCTTCCCCCATTCACTTTACTTGTCAGAAGGCAGTTTGGGAAGGTCACAAATGGCAATTACATGAGCCTGGGATGCTGCAACTATAGTTAAATACATTTATTTGTTTAATTAATTCATATGTTGCCCATCTGTCAAGCACCCATATTTTGATCATGTGACCACAGGGATGCTGTGATGGTCATAAGTGCAAGCACCAATCATAAGTCACTTTTTTATGCCTTTAGTATAAATTTAATGATCGCTAAATGAACAGTTGTAAGTGAATGACTATCTGTACTACAATATGGTCTTAGCATATTTACTATAGCATGTTAGCAGATTTCACAGAGGACTGAAGTGTACAGGTAGGAAACAAAAAAAGGTCAATAAAGAACAAAAATTTAATTAAAAATCAATCCCCCCCAATCCTTCTTCAACAATGTTTGCCCTTAACTTCTTGATCAAATCATTTTAAAAATACTTTTGCTTACTTGTGCAATCCAAGGTTATCTGGATGTTCTGCAGCCCAACTTGAATTTCATCCAATGTAACCTTCATTGGAGATCTAGTGAAATAGCGTGGATTGGTTTGTGTCCCTATCTCTTTTGCTCCAAAATCATTGTTGGTTGAGGAGAGTGGGTATTCAATACCATCATCTTCCAAGGGAGGAAAAATTAATAGCACAGTAATTAATTTCTCCTAGAAGAAATGGATTATTTAGACCTCTATCAATGAGGATTTAGGTCTGGGTTCAGGACCAGACACACAGTGATTATACTGTTTGATGAAATCTAGTGAAACTGGATTGGAGAATGCAACCTCCCCCCTCCCCAATCTTGCTCGATCTGCTAAAGGCTTTTGATACTACTGCTGCTGGAATTTTTCTGCACAACTTTTCTTCTACATGGACAATGCTACTGCTGGGATGATCAATGAAGAAAAATGGTTGTGGAAGTATTATGTATACAGGTAGTCCTCAGTTAACAACCATTTGTTCAGTGACTATTTCAAGTCACCACAGTGCTGAATGAGAATTATGGCCAGTTCTTGAAGTTGCGGCAGTGACAGGATTGTGATTCGGGTGCTTTTCAACCAGCTGACAATTATGACAATAGCAGGATTTCTCATACAACCATACAATTGCCATTTGTGAGCTTCACTGGCAATTTCCAACAAGCAAACTAAATGGGGCAGAAGTCACAAGTCATGAAAATATGATGTCACACTTAATGACTGTGTGGGATTCACTTAACAACCGGAACTGGAACTGCTGTTGTAAGGCAGTGTGGTCATGTGATATTGTACTTTACAACTGCATGGTTTGGCAACAGAGTTGCAGTTCTTAATTACTATTGTTAGCCAAGGACTATTTGTATGCAGACAAACAGGACAAATCTTTGAAGTAGTTATGCTCATCCTTCTAGCTTGGGTTCTTTTATCAATTCAAAAGAACTGCTTAGTTTGGGTCAAAGCAAGGCTTCTTTTCAAATGTTTTCCTTGCAGAAAACTCTGGTATACATTATGGGAGAGCTTGGAATCTAGAAAGGCTGTTCCTTAGTACCTTCTAAAAAAGATATTTCACTATATGCAGTAATCAAACAAAGAACGTCTTCCCAAATTATTCAAGCAGCCAAATCTTTTCTTCAAGACTGTATGGTTGTTTCAGAAGCTGTTCTGATCCTTAGTATAAACTTGCATGCACTTCCTTAGTGGAGAGAACAGGATAGCTTCTAAGGTAAGAAGAAGTACTTTGTATATGCTTTCTTGTGTTGTAAGAGAACCCTTCAAAGAATTTTTAGAGACCTAAGATCTATCCACATTCACTGGCTTGGTTCATCTACGGTATTACAGTACAATGTAGTTGGTGGGGGTGTTTGGCTTAAATTGATATATGATTCTAGGCATTGGGGCTTGTAAATCATGGTTTATAGGTAAACATATTGTATGAATTCAGCCACAACAAATGAGCTGGATGTACTTTGTTGCTGCCTAAAGCATAATATTCTTAATAATTCATGGCAACAACAAAAATGCAATGCTGATTGTAAAGCCATGCACGGTGTAAGGATCCCAAAACTTTACATACATTGGTATGGAAATAAAGTGGTGAGCCAATTTCTTGCTCAGTGCAGGAATCTAGCATCTATGGACACATCTACATGTTCTTTAACTTCAGCTTTGTTAACCATTCCTTAAGGGCACAATTGCATAATACACCCTCTCATTCCCAGCTGTATTTTAAGTCTAAAATGGAAGTAGTGTTTTTCATCTTTCCCTAATATAAATGTTCCTATTCCCACAACATGGGACACTACAGCAATGGCTGAGAAGATGATGTGGCAGAGCTGGATTCTACCCAATTCCTGTTGGCTGATAATCAGCTAGTATGGGGGCCTCCATGGCATTCATGTTGGATGGACTAGACTGGCTTGATATGAATTGTGATAAAAGCAGCACCAACAATAACATTAGAAAAAGCTCCCCAAGCACTTTTTTTGGTACTGCTATTGTTAGAATAGGTAGACTAGGATCTTTCAAAGTAGTTAGAGTTGTCCCAGTCTTATACTTTGTCTAGTAATACCAAAAAGCTACAGAAAGTGGTAGAGATTCTCATCCATCACTTTTTCTAACCATACAGACACTGATCTGGACTACTGATGTCAAGAAACTGATAATGCATCACCTCTGAAAAACAAATCTTAATGATTTCCACAGAAGGTTGAGCCTGCCACTCTATGAATGACCAAAGCTTGCTTCCCATTCCCTGAGGTAACATTAGAAGGAGCAACTGACTGACATTTTTTTGGATGGCTGAGATATCAAGGAAAATGCTGCATCTCATCAGGCCCTGCTTTCCTGTACTATGGAGATGGCCAGGTGGAAGGCCATTTACAACTACCTAACAACTACCTAATAAATATTTTATTTATTTATTTGTATCACATCCTCATAATTTTTACAAATAACTCAAGGCGGTGAACATACCTTTCTCCTCCTATTTTCTCACAACAGCAGCCCCTTGGAGGGAGTAGGGCTGAGACAGAGTGACACATTTTTCCTTGAAAGAATGTATTTCTCCACAATACATAATTAGATATGGCAAGTGGGGAATATTGAGTCCTTCCGTGACATTCACAGAACTGGCCTTTTACATACAGTACCTTGACAATTGAATTATTAAATCTGAATGACAAACTGCTATGGTTGAACTGATGATAATGAAATATGCCATCTCTTGGCCAACACATCTAGCAAAGTGCTAGAAAGGCAACTAAATTTTGTGCAATTGCCATTGTTATTAGGAGATTGACAGTTTAGAGTTTTTTTCTGCTACCATACATTACATATTTTTATGTTTATCTTTCCTATGCCATCGTAACATTAAACAATTTTAATTTTTTAAGTTAAACTATTTCCCTTTACTAGCTACTTATGTTCTTGCATTTTCCTTTACCTTTCCCATTTTTAGTTCAATCTTTTGTCTTATTTTGGAATTTATACTGCTCTTATTATTTGGCCATTGACTATAAATAAAACTATATTATCATTGTCACTGTTATCATCATTTATCTTCTAGTAAATGTTAGGATAGTCACATTTCTAAGGCAAGTATAGATTAGCTACCGGGATGCAGAAAAATAAATATCACCTCATGGACAGGAAGAAAGCATGTTAAACCTCCTCTCTGAATGTATTTTATAATAACCAAAGCAAAGGATGATTCACCATCCACTTAAATACTCCCCATAAAGTCAAACCATTCTTTGTTTCTAAATAACTTCTACACAATTTTTTTACCCTAATAATTGGCTGAAATCTGCTTTCCTGCAATTTATGTTCTAGTTCTGATGTTTGAACTATTACAAAATAACAACAACATAAGGTCTTTTATTAAAAGCTCAAGAGAAACATAAAGCTCAAGAAAAAATTACAGCACCTTATTTTGGCTCATATATATTAACTGCATAAACCAATAACCTGAATTTTTCTCATTACCTTTGATTTAATCCTTTTTCAACCTACAGATATCAGGGTTTGCATCTGGGTTTTATTCAATGAAAAGTATGTGTTCATTCAACCACAGACCTATCTTCATGGTAAAGGAAATCCACGGATGCAGTACTGCCATCAGTCTGGTCTTCACCAATCTACGGTAGCTGACTGGAGCTTCTTTGTTGCATGACAGAATGGAACACTGCCTATAGACCCCTTTGCTTTCAGAATAGTTCCAACGGAATTTCTTATTGTTGTATTATTGATCTATGGTGCTGGAATAGGTATTTTATTGGTAGAGGTAGGATATTTTAATATACAAAACTTTACACAATAACTGTTTTGTTGATTTGGGGTACATACCTTGACCGGATGATCCTGGCTGTTCTTGGTCATCGTCTTCCTCATGTCGAAATATGTAGGCAACTGTCCAAAACAGCAAGGATAATTGAATAAGTCACCTGTCCTACTTTCTATTGAACATATCAAACTATATATGACATCATTATGCATAAAAAATAGCATTTGTGAAATAAGTAATTAAGTCTTATAAAACGGTGATGGGCAACCTATAAAACGTAGCCTGAAAACTCTCTGGAAGTGATAAATTCAGGCCACTGGCAAAAGGGAGCCCTCCTTGTATCCCATAAAGTGCAGAAAGGAAAGAAAGGGGATGGGAAAATAGGGCTGATTCTACACAGTTTTTATTCTCATCCTGCCCACAGCTGGCATGTGCCTTCAGTGGACTATAGTTGGATGGATCTCTGTGACATATCAGTACAATAGTACATGTGTGAATTAAAGCTTTACATTGTACATATAGGCAAAAATAGTGAGCTTTGTATCCAACTTGTCTACTGCATTATACTTACTTGATGTCACCCAGTTTTTCCCCTAGGTGAATCATGAGGACAAACATAGGTGCAGAACAAAAATTGCTATGTGATTCCTATTTATTTTGATTTGGCCTCAGCCATAAACCCTTATCTGGGCAGGTGATTGTCTCACATTTTCCCACAGGAGAGGCCAGAAAGTTTATTCATCATCTCTTCTCACCATTAACAAAAAACCTATCTTTTGGGTACCATTTTGAGGGGGACATGACACATAAGAAAATTATGAAAAAAATTATTTTATTTACAAACCGTTCTCTGAGAAATCCTATGGCATAATTCAAACTCATGAAATGCCTTCGGGTGAGATATATCAAGATTATAGTACAAGGATGCAAAAAATCCACAGATCCTTGTACCACAGCATTTGGTGTCAACAAAGAAAAATCCTATAGTTCAGCAAGTAATGGATATCCTAGCTGATATCTGGAGTTCCATGAAAATGTTCAATAATCTTTCAGGGCTATTTTAAGAAGGGAAGTGCCTTAATTGAAAACCCAGTAAGTACAGTGGCCATATAACAAGCCCAGATTGTTATATGAACCTGGTTGTTGTTGTTGTGGTTTACTTGCTTAGAGTACAGTGTGAACCCATTCACTGGGGTTAAAGTTTGGGGTCCTGCATCACCCTAGCTAACCATGGCATGTTCCATGTTCCATCCATGTTCAAGCATATCATGGTTTAGCCAGCATTCTACTTCAAGAGCAGGGAGAAAAATGATGTTTATACCTGGGACTTCTAAACGATTTCCTCTGGGAGATGGTCTTCTTTCTTCCACTTTTGGACGTTCAGGTTCTGAGAGTTCATCCTTGCAGCAAGTCCAGGACATATCCGTATGTTCCCAGTCCTTCAGAGATAAGTCCTTATTTTCTGAGCAGAAAAGAACCCCTTTGGTCTTCTGATAAGGAGCTATCGTCTAGGGAAAATCACTAACTCCCAACCCCAGGGGAGGGTTCCTGGAGACTACTGCTTCACACTTCTTCTGGATAGCCTTGACATTCTTACTTTGAATGGGGATATGCAGCTTTTCCAGCCTAGAACAGAGTATAGAACAGTGAGACATAGGGCAGCTAGTGACTCCCAACTCTAGAGAGTGCATTCCTCTTAAGCCTCCCATGAAGCAAACATTGCTTGAGAAGGCAAGTGCTGGAAAACTCAATTCTTTCTCATGAACCAAATAATATATTGCTTTCTTAGAGATCAATGTCTCCTGCCTATATCATGGGCCCCTAAACAGTTGCTTTATTTAGACCAGTGTTTCTCAATTTTGGTACCTTTAAGTTCTGTGGACTTCAACTCTTAGAATTCCCCAGTCACATGAAGTCCACATATCTTAAAGGCATTGAAGTTGAGAAACATTGATTCAGGCTCTGTTAATCCAACACACTGAGCTCCAAACTAGGCAACCATATTTTAGCCCAACATGTTATGTAATCACTCAGCCTGCATGATTATTTTAGAATTCAAGGTGTCATGCAAACTCCAAAAAGGAGGTTCATTTAACACACACTGTGAAAATATTACACAAACACAGCCAAAATCATCTTTCTCAGCTGCAGGGCAAAGGGGCCTGGTTCTATACTTAAGTATTAGTTTGAGAAAACTGTGAAGGTTGTTGAAACTAAAAAATGGGGGGGGGGGGGAGAGATGATACAGTATTCCATTTTATTCACACAACTTCTTCTGAGGTAGGCTGAGCTGAGATGGAACAAGCTAATGAACATTATTAAGTGGGAAATACAAACCAGAATCTCCCCTATCCAAGTCCAAAATTTTAAATATTACTGGAGTAGTTGGGCTCAATGGTGGGCTGCTAGAATTCAAAAGCTTATATAAAATGCAGCTTACACCCCCAAATTTGTAATGTTGCTTCCTTCCTTCCCGTGCTCTCATTTGCTTTCTTCCTTTCTTCCAGAAAGAGTCTGCTGATATCTTCACTTGTACCTGGATAAGGTGAGAATACAAGATAAAATAAAACTGTAATAAAACAGGCTTTAAGATTGAGAAGCAGGTAAAATACTTGTGTATCACTATGACAAATATGAATTGTATGTTATTTCAGATTATTTTAAAACACTGAATAAAGTTACAAAGATATGTCCAGACAGAAGAAATTACAACTGCCTTTGTTAGCAAGAATTTATGTGATTAAAATGAATGCTTGGCCTAGAATGTTATTTTGGTTTCAGATAACACTTGTTTTGTCTGAAATGATGCATTTTTAAGCAATGGCAGAAAGATACACTGTATCCAAATTTGTATGATGGAGGAGGAAACACCTCCTTAAATATAAGATATTACAAGATATGAAGGAGAAAACATTGGGTTTACCTGATATGAAAATGTACACTGTGGCTTGTTGCTTGGTTTAGAATGAGTTTTGCTGAGAAATAGACTTGTGGCGTTAGAAGAACCTCAGATTTTGGTGGCAGTAATTGTTGGTACAATTAAGTTAAGTTAGACACACCATATTGAGAATATGGAATAGATACAAAGTTTCCATGCTTTTTCCAAGCAATTATCTAAAGTCTGATGCTTAGTCAAGAATAAAAATAGTTTGACAGTGATTAATACATCTATGTAAGTTATGCTTCTTAGTCTTGCATTATTATGAAATCACAGACCAAAATTACTTCCAGAACAATTAGTACATAATGAAGTTAGGCTCCAAGAATACCATCACTGGGAATCGGTAACACAGAAGACAAAAATATCAAATACTTACTTCCTGAAAGGAGCTCTGGCTATCTGACTTATGAACCAGCAGGGAAAAGTATCACAATAGAGGCCATGTCACTGTTACCTTAGCAACCTGTCTCAGCCATAAGTATTTTTATGGCTTTTAATTCTTCCAGCCTGTTTTATTTACCCACTTGCTTTTGAGCTGGGCTAGAATTGCTTGGCTGCTCAGTGTTCAGTTTATAGAACTGGAAGGTCATGCCATATAATGGGAAGGGCTCTATAAAATAATATATGACAGTGCCCATACACCAAGAACAACCACAGTGCTGCTTTTATATCATCAAGCTCTTTTTATATGTGATAACAACACATATCTTTCTAGGGAAGGTTATATGTATGCATAAAAGTTGGGAAATTTTGCTCTTGTACTATAGTGCTCTAGTTATTACTGATTTGGAGACCCTGCTCTGTCAGATATTATACAAAAGATTCATAGTTTGATATGGTGTATCACTACAGGAGCCAACTCAATGCATGTTCAGGGTTGGGCTGCAAAATGATAGCCCGCTTCCAGCATTTAAAGCACACTGCCTATAATATAAAAAGTAGCTAATAGCTAATGGTAGCCTTATCATCCCTAAAGCTGGGTCTGGATGGGAGTTAACAGGCTCAGACTTAACCCAGACAAGACCGAGTGGCTGTGGGTATTGCCTCCTAAAGACTATGTCGACTGTCCATCCTTGGTTCTGGGGGGGGGGAATTGTCTCTCTCAGAACGGGCTCGCAATTTGGGTGTCCTCCTAGACTCACAGCTAAAATTAGAGCAACACTTGGCAGCTGTAGCTAGGGGGACCTTTGCACAGGTTCGCCTGGTGCACCAATTGCGACCCTACTTGGATCAAGAGGCTCTCCTCACAGTCACTCATGCCCTTGTCACCTCACGGTTAGATTATTGCAACGCGCTCTACATGGGGCTACCCTTGAAGAGTGTTCGGAGACTACAGTTGGTCCAGAATGTGGCTGCGCGAGCTGTCATGGGTGCACCTAGGTACACCCATATTACACCAATTCTCCGCGAGCTGCACTGGCTCCCTATTGGTCTCCGGGCACAATTCAAGGTGTTGGTTATTACCTTTAAAGCCCTACATGGCTCAGGGCCAGGTTATCTTCGAGACCGCCTTCTACCACATAGCTCCCAGCAACCGGTAAGATCCCACAGGGTTGGGCTCCTCTGGGTCCCATCAGGTAAACAGTGTCGGCTGGCGGGCCCGCACAGGAGGGCCTTCTCTGTGGCTGCCCCGGCCCTCTGGAACCATTTACCTCCTGAGATCCGGACTACCCCCACCCTGCTGGCCTTCCGGAAAGCGGTGAAGACCTGGCTGTTCCGGCAGGCTTGGGGCTGTTGATCTTGCTTCTGCAATTTGGCGAGATCCAGCCATGAAAAGGTGTGTATGGGGTTTTTTAATTGTTTTTAAATGTTTTTTATTATGTATCTTTTTAACAAGCTTTCTATATTTTAATAAGTTTTTTATATTTTCTGTAAGCTGCCCAGAGTCCCTTGGGAGTTGGGCGGCATAGAAATGCAAATAAAAGTAAAAAGTAAAAGTAAAGCTGTGCCACTGTTGCTGACAATGAATTCCAGTTTAGTATTTTCTTCTGTTGGTCCTCTATCTCCCCACACTTAGTTTCAAAGAGCATCATTAGGAACAACCTAATTCCACATGGAAGACTCCCTTGTTCTCGGCCCTTGATAAGAGTATCAGCTTCAGATTTGGCAAAAGGAACTACCCTCCTTGAATTGTGAAAGAGAAAATAGAATTAAACACAGTCATCTCCACAGTTAACCCACTTGGGTTGCCACAGCAAAATGCAGGATTCAGTACTCTCGCAATCCATATATGTTCTCAAACGAGTTTAGTCATAGGCTCCCTGGCACAGAATACAAAGCAAATGCAAGGGAGAATTTGAATAAAAAGTGTGCATTGTACAAAAGAAGCACTTTATATAAACTGCCTGTCTCCAGAATATGTAACCTTTTACAGAATGCTTTAATATATAGCAGTATTTCTCAGTATGCTGGCTGGGGAGTTCTGGGAGTTGAAAGCCAGGCATCTTAAAGTTGCCAAGGTTGAGATACACCGATAAAAATTGTCCAGTTGGCCTTTTTTTCACTTGAAAGAGCTTCAGTTTAACAATCCAATTTTATTTTATTTTTAGACATGTGGAAGTAAGAACTGTTTAGTCAGCAAAATTTTGGCAAAGTCCTTAGTATAACCTAATACCAGTTTTCTACTTCATGGGTCCACTATATACACCTGCAGTTACTTTTCATGATTCCAGCATTTAAATGCATACATAGGAATTACATCCCCCCCCCCTTTTGTCACCATGCTGTTGATTGGAGAAATCTGAAAGCAGTAAATCTTCAGTTCACTTAATATGGACCCAGGAATCCGAATAGACTGCTAACACCATGGGGGTTGCAAAGGTCTATATACCTGTAGATGGCAGATTAGAGTTTTGTGTTACCAATACTAATCCAATAATTTTAATTTATTAACTCCTTAAGCAACTAGGGTTCACCTCTTCTCTTTGCCAGACTTTGGTATAAATTGGTTGCTAACCTTCCAGAAGATACATAGTTTTACCCTGCCCTTTTGCTGTTTCTAAATTCCTCGAATTCTCCTTTTAGAAATTTCGGGTTGTATTCTTATTGGTTGAGAGTCAATATTTCAAACAGCACAAGACTTTAAATCTTCTTCCATCGTTCGATTGCACCTTTCAGAATAATAATAATGAAAAATGCTCGCTTTTCATTGGGTTCACGGACCCCGCCTTCTATCTTCCTATTCGCAATGTTGTAGTTCTTCTCTTCAGTTTGCCGTGGTGAGAGAAAGCGGACGGGAGAGGGATTGAGTACTGCGGCAATATTTCTGATTGGAGTTTAGACATTTTTCCCCGCCCCTCAATTTCTGACGAGTGAAGGTAAAGACAGCTTTGAATGTTAGAGTCTGGCTGCTTCCCTTCTGTTCGCGCATGCGCTCTGTGAGTGAAATGTGACCTTAATGTTTAGGTTCAGGGGTCTTCTGTGGCTTCGAGCTTCGACTTCAATCATCCCTCGTAGTTCGGGTCAAGTTCAAAAATCTTCTCATGCCATGGATTTAGGATCTCTTCGGAAAAACTACAGGGGGGATGAAGAGGTGAGACATCTCAATGTATTTCAAGGATTCCGCATAGAGAAAACGTTAGCAAGGGATTGGCGACAGCCTCTGAATTTGTGCAAAGTGCGTGGCGTTATTTGCAGCAGTAATCTTGGGATCTGCTCTCAGGACCGATGTTTTGTTCTGCCAAAAATAACAACGGGATACTAAAGACGATGTTTTACAGAGTACCCCTTTCTTTAGTGGGAGATCGAATCTCGGGAATGCTTCTGCTAGATAAATGGGTCTTGGGCGCAGGATTTCAGGATCGCATACAACCATTTTATAGTTTTGCAATAGTAAAATAAACAATGAGATGAAATAATTAAAGCAAATGCTGTGTGTCAAATTAAAATGGCTGAGAAAATATGTATCTTTCAAATGTTTGGATAGGAGGTAGCTCCTGAAACTAACTACTGAAGGTTTGCTTTTTAGTTAAAATAAGAGTGAGATGGTTGGATCTCAAATGCGTAGAGATCGAACAGGGATGTATAAGTGGAAATGTTTGAGCACAGTTATAACCCAAAAGGCAGCAATGGAATAGCTGCAGGTTGTGATAAGGAAAGCTAAAGAGGGAGCAGTGGTGCTGCTAGATAATTTTAGGTTTGGGACTGAATAACTTATGGGAGAGGAATCTTTAAACAGCTTTGTGCATTTTTATCTGTTATGAAGGACTCAGTTCCCCTTTTCCTTTGAACCACTTTCCTTGTCGCTTTACAATGACATCTATGTTTCTCTAGTCAACAACAACAAATTTATGTTGCTTAGATTTTTATCACGGCTTTTTTCATATACAACTCAAGGCGACAAACTTACCAATACTCCATTTTCCTCTTATTTTCCCCACAAGAAGTCTATGAGATGAGTTTTACTGAGAGAGAATGACTGATTCAAAGTTGCCCAGCCTGTTTTTCATGCCTAAAGCAAGAATAGTTAGTCTCTTAGGTTCTAGCCAACACCTTAACTACTACAGCAAAATCTCATTTACTTGTAGAAGGTGAGATTATAGAAAATTATAGAAACTTGTCAATTGTAACCTGGTGCAGGGGGGGGGGAAAGCTGTTCAGATTTTGGATATCTTGACATCACTGGAAAGCATGTACTGCATCAAAATAGAAGAAGCAATGGGAATGGATGAAAGAAGATGGACCAGTCTCATTTCAAGGAAAAGGAAATTGGTACTTGAGATTGAAAGGAATTGCTAAACACACACTTGCTTTCTACTTCCACCCTTCTAGGCTTTTGAGGAGAAACAGCTCACCTCCCTTAATCCCATTAAACAATTTTCTGCATGGTTTGAAGAGGCCATGAAGTGTCTATCTATTGGAGAAGTCAATGCTATGTGTTTAGCTACTTGTACCAGGTAAGGTTTGCATCTTCATGGCTCGTCTTTCTGCTGCTTTGTTATCTATCTGTTTTTTATCTTTCTTTCTGTTAGCTGATTTTTACCTCTTCTCAGGGAGGGGAGACCTTCTGCTCGGATGCTGCTTTTGAAAGGATTTAACCAGGAAGGCTTTCTTTTCTTTACCAACCATGAGAGCCGGAAAGGAAGGGAACTGGTGAGTGTCGCCTTATGAAGAATAATTATTGCAGAAAGACTGAAGCTCATATGCTGAAAGTCTTAGTTATGTTTGAAAATGATCTATGCATTGGGGACGGGGATAGATATGAGGAAGGGAAGCAACAAATTAATCAGAATTTTGTTTTAGTTATTGTATGCAGTTCAAGAAAAGGTGAGAACTTTGCTTATTTTGCATATTTCTGCAATTGTTAGTCATGATTCCATGAAGGTACTATAGAACATGAATGTTCAACCTTTTGACTTGCCTGGGCCGCATTGAATGAAGAGGAATTACCTTGGGCTGCATATAAAATATATAATATAATTAATGTACAGTATTTATTTATTTATTAAATTTGTATGCCGCCCAACTCCCAAGGGACTCTGGGCGGCTCACAACAATATAAAAAACCATTAAAAGAAAACATAATAAAAACAGTTAAAAACAGTTAAAAACTCATACATACCGTTTCATGGACGGACCTCGCCAATTACAGAGGCGAGATCAACGGCCCCAAGCCTGCCGGAAGAGCCAGGTCTTCACCGCTTTCCGGAAGGCCAGCAGGGTGGGGGTGGTCCGGATCTCAGGGGGTAGCTGGTCCCAGAGGGCCGGAGCAACCACAGAGAAGGCCCTCCCCCGTGGGCCCGCCAGCCGGCACTGTTTAGCTGACGGGACCTGGAGGAGCCCAACACTGTGGGATCTCACCGGTCGCTGGGAGCTATGTGGCAGAAGAAGGAATGGAANACAGAGGCGAGATCAACGGCCCCAAGCCTGCCGGAAGAGCCAGGTCTTCACCGCTTTCCGGAAGGCCAGCAGGGTGGGGGTGGTCCGGATCTCAGGGGGTAGCTGGTTCCAGAGGGCCGGAGCAGCCACAGAGAAGGCCCTCCCCCGCGGGCCCGCCAGCCGCACTGTTTAGCTGACGGGACCTGGAGGAGCCCAACCCTGTGGGATCTTACCGGTCGCTGGGAGCTATGTGGCAGAAGGCGGTCTCGAAGAT
>QLTV01001726.1:2572066-2587833 GCA_003457575.1 Thermophis baileyi
GTTACAGTATATCACAGAAGTGAGTACACCCTCTCACATATTGTAAATAGTTAAATATATCTTTTCATGTGACAACACTGAAGAAATGACACTTGGCTACAATGTAAAGTAGTGAGTATACAGCTTGTATAACAGTGTAAATGTGCTGTCCCCTCAGAATAACGCAACACACAGCCATTAATGTCTAAACTGCTGGCAACAAAAGTGAGTACACCCCTAAGTGATAATGTCCAAATGGGGCCCAAAGTGTCAATATTTTGTGTGGCCACCATTATTTTCCAGCACTGCCTTAACCCTCTTGGGCATAGAGTTCACCAGAGCTTCACAGGTTGCCACTGGAGTCCTCTTCCACTCCTCTGTGATGACGTCACAGAGCTGATGGATGTTAGAGACCTTGCACACCTCCACCTTCTGTTTCAGGATGCCCCACAGATGCTCAATAGAGTTTAGGTCTGGAGACATGCTTGGCCAATCCATCACCTTTACCCTCAGCTTCATTAGCAAGGCAGTGGTTATTTTGGAGGTGTGTTTGGGGTCGTTGCCCTGCGACCCAGTCTCCGAAGGGAGGGGATCATGCTCTGCTTCAGTATATCACAATACATGTTGGCATTCATGGTTCCCTCAATGAACTGTAGCTCCCCAGTGCCGGCAGCACTCATGCAGCCCCAGACCATGACATTCCCACCACCATGCTTGACTGTAGGCAAGACAACTTGTCTTTGTACTCCTCACCTGGTTGCCGCCACACACGCTTGACATCATCTGAACCAAATAAGTTTATCTTGGTCTCATTGGACTACAGGACATGGTTCCAGAAATCCATGTCCTTAGTCTGCTTGTCTGCAGCAAACCGTTTGCGGGCTTTCTTGTGCATCATCTTTAGAAGAGGCTTCCTTCTGGGACGACAACCCTGCAGACCAATTGGAAGCCATGAACTCCTGAGCCGAATCTGAGGATTCACCGAGTGATGGCAAGTTGAAGTCCCCCAGCACCATAAGCCTGGGGAACTCCACCGCCAACCCGGCTACTGCCTCTAGCAGCACAGGCAGGGCCGTCGTAACGCAGCTGGGAGGCAGGTACGTCAACAACAAGCCCAACTGAACCCCTGAGTCCAACTTCAAGAGGAGAGACTCACACCCAACAATCTCCGGGGCAGGGATCCTGCGAGGACAGAGACTCTCATGGACAATAACTGCCACTCCTCCACCCCTTCCCTGGTGTCGCGGCTGATGCAATACCTGAAACCCTTCTGGGCACATCTCTGAGAGGCGAACACCCCCCTCCTGGCCCAGCCAGGTCTCGGTTATGCATGCCAAGTCAGCCCTCTCTTCCAGGATTAAATCCCGAACGAGGGGGGCCTTGTTAACAACAGACTTGGCATTAAGCAGCAGCAGCAGAAGTGAGTACACCCCCTCACATTTTGTAAATATTTTAAATATATCTTTTCATGTGACAACACTGAAGAAATGACACTTGGCTACAATATAAAGTAGTGAGTATACAGCTTGTATAACAGTGTAAATGTGCTGTCCCCTCAGAATAACGCAACACACAGCCATTAATGTCTAAACTGCTGGCAACAAAAGTGAGTACACCCCTAAGTGATAATGTCCAAATGGGGCCCAAAGTGTCAATATTTTGTGTGGCCACCATTATTTTCCAGCACTGCCTTAACCCTCTTGGGCATAGAGTTCACCAGAGCTTCACAGGTTGCCACTGGAGTCCTCTTCCACTCCTCTGTGATGACGTCACAGAGCTGATGGATGTTAGAGACCTTGCACACCTCCACCTTCTGTTTCAGGATGCCCCAGGGGTGTACTCACTTTTGTTGCCAGCAGTTTAGACATTAATGGCTGTGTGATGCGTTATTTTGAGGGGACAGCACATTTACACTGTTATACAAGCTGTATACTCACTACTTTACATTGTAGCCAAGTGTCATTTCTTCAGTGTTGTCACATGAAAAGATATACTTAAATATTTACAAAATGTGAGGGGGTGTACTCACTTCTGTGACATACTGTATATAAATCACAAGAGCGGCATGATGAAGATGCTCACCTCCCACTCGGAAGGCTGAGAGTTCAATCCTAGGTAGGGGCAGATGTTTCTCTCCTAGGGCACAAAGAAAAAATATCTGCTGTGAACTCCATCCACATGGCATCAGGACGGGCATCCAGCCGCACGCAGCCACGTGGTGCGGGAGGAAGCGAACTGGCGGCAAGGTAAATTAGAACCTACCCCTGCTGTAAAGCTATATCTGTGAACACAGTCCAAAATAAACAATAACTCTGAAAATTCTCAAGTTCTACAAAGATGCAAACCCAAGAGATAAGAGTGCTTATTTAACATGAAATAAAATAAAATGAAATAAAATCCAAAGTCCAACACAGATTCCTAGCTGAAATATTTACATATTTCTATAGAAACAACCTGAATCATGAAGCAAAGATTTATGCTTTTTTTTCCTAGACCTATAGTAACTTGTTGGGATAATTCTAATATTTATAGTAATGGCTGGGGAGAGCAGCATGGTGGCCTAGAGGTGAAGATGCTTACCTCCCACTCAGAAGGTTGAGAGTTCAATGCTAGGCAGCGACAAATGTTTCTCTATCAGGGTGCAAAGAGAAAATATTTGCTGTGAACTCCCTCCATGTGTCAGGAAGGGCATCTGGCCAGTAAATGCTGAGCTCCATCCAGTTTCTGTGACTCTACCAGGGGTGGGATCCTTCCGGTTCGGACCGGTTCTCCCGAACCGCTAGCGGCCTGCTGGTGACGTCATGTTGATGTCACCGAACCAGATCGGTTGGTGCCGGTCCGGCTACCATCTTTTTTTTAAAAAAAAATTTCGATTTTTTTTTAATTTTTTTTGGGGGGATTTTTTTAAATTTTTTTTTCCTTCTGAGCATGCGTAGAAGCTGACTTCCGGCACTGTGCATGCAGTCGCCATCTTTTTTTTGGCTTTTTTTTTCTTTTTGGATTTTTTGTTACTGTGCATGCGCGCGTGCGCGTGCATGCGCCCACGCGGCGCGGGAGAGAGCGAACTGGCAGCGAGGTAAGTTGGAACCCACCCCTGGACTCTATCCTAAATAGGGACTACAGCAGTGGTGGGTTTCAAATTTTTTACTATCGGTTCTGTGGGCATGGCTTGGTGGGCGTGGCGTGGCGTGGCTTGGTGGTCGTGGCAGGGGAAGGATACTGTAAAATCTTCATTCCCACCCCACTCCAGGGGAAGGTTACTGCAAAATCCCCATTTCCTCCTGATCAGCTGGGACTCGGAAGGCAGAGAATAGATGGGAGCAGGGGCAGTCAGAGGTGGTATTTACCGGTTCTCCGAACTACTCAAACTTTCCGCTACCGGTTCTCCAGAATCGGTCAGAACTGGCTGAATACCACCTGGTTTCATAAAAAGGGAGTTTTAATGTATATAAATCACATAATAATGTTAGACGTTTATGATCTTGTGAGGCTGCATTACTAGCCATCCAGGGCCTCATGAGGTCTGTGGGCCATGGTTTGGATACACCTGCTCTAGAACCTGGATGGTAATGGTCTTACCAGAGCTTCCCCCGTTTGTTATTACTGAAGTTGTGAGATTTATTTATCTTATTTCCATAGTTTTACATTCCACATGTTACAGCAGCCTTTCTGCGGCATGCTGGGCTACAGATGCATTGGACCACAGTTCTTGTAATTTCAATCTTGGTTAATCGTAGTGAGAGTTGTTCAAATGTACTTGAACAACACACAGTTGGGAGCTGTGCTCTGAATAGGCGCTTACAATGTTAACAATATAAATCACTTCTATGGATGTTTGCTCTGGTTTCACAGATGCTAAACTTACTTAAGATGTGTGACAGAAACATTTAAACATAATTAAATGAGCCTGGATGTACAGGCTGGCCAGTGGCCTTTAACTATAAAATGCTAAAAGGAAGGAGGCTTCAATGAACTGACATACCCACACAAGTGCTGAGTTCAGGCCCAACATCTCTCTCTTTCTGGGTTGTAAGCACCAGAAACAAAGAGGCTGCAGCACTATTGGAGGTATCACAGAAACTATTTCTGTCTTTTGAATCCTTGCACTTTATAATATGTTCTAGGTATCCCTAAGCTAAATAGAGCTGACCAAAGATAATATTATTTTCTAACAGCAAGGATTTTCCTATTAGTGCAAAACAAACAGTTCAGGCAACAAGGAACAACTGAAGAAAGGCAGATACTGAAGAGTATAATCTATGTTTCGTTCAGTGGTGGGATTCAAAATTTTTTACTAACGGTTCTGTGGGCGTGGTGTGGCTTGGTGGGCATGGCAGGGGAAGGATACTGCAAAATCCCCATTCCCTCCCCACCCCACTAACCTGCTTTCCAACTCCGTTCTGTGCAGGGCAACAAAAGAAGACCCAGCCGATCAGCTGGGACTCGGGAGGCAGCAAATAGATGGGGGCGGGGCCAGCCAGAGGTGGTATTTGCCGGTTCTTTGAACTACTCAAAATTTCCTCTACCGGTTCACCAGAATCGGTCAGAACTGGCTGAATTCCACCTCTGGTTTCGTCTTATATTTATCAGCACAAGCCCTCCATCAAAAAAAGAAAAAAAAATCAATTATCATCTTCTCGGTCTCACTTTTAGATATTTCAGAGTTGTCTTTTATTCAAAGGACAATAATAGTTCCCCCCCCCCAATTGTTTTGTATTGCTCTTTCCCCCATTATTTACAGGATTCCAACCCATTTGCTTCAATGGTCTTCTATTGGGAGCCTCTCAATCGCCAGGTAAAGTGTGTATTCTTTTATTTTAATATAGGTAGTGGGGGAGAGAGAAGAATCTGGTAGTCACACTTGAACTTTTTGGAGGCTAAGACTTCAGGAAAGGTTATCACAGATTGTCCTTTCAATCTTACCTTTGTAGTTTCACTATATAAAGTGAAGACTTAAGCAGATGGTTAAATCTTGCTGCAGCCAATATTTGTTTCCCTCTGATTTATTCAATGTGGAAAGGACAATCTTATTAGGGAATTTCATTTGTGTTTCCAGACCTGGAGATGGTGATGAGTCTGAGGTATTGATACTTCAGATTGTTTCAGAATTTCTCAGCTTGGTGCCAATGAAACCATCATTTAAGAGAAATGTGGGAAGAAGCTTCTTCTTACTCTTCTTGATCTGATTGGGAGAATCTGAAAATAGAGTAATGATTCTGCTGATTGGATCTAATGTTAGTCTTCAGAAAGTGTATGGGACCAAAGGACTTTTTATTTTATCTTCCTTTGGCCTGAAAACATAACAAGCCAAGAAACAGTATCCATAATTGATAGGCTGGAGCCTTGAAGAATGAATATATAGTTAGTTCATTTTAGGGAATCAGTTTAGAAATAAATATTTCTCTGTGGCAAAACGGGTAGTCCTTGAGTTACAACCATTTGTTCAGCAACAGTTTAAAGTTATGGTGGTGCTGAATGTATGGTACTTAGCCTGGTCCCTGAAATTATGGAAATTGCAGTGGTCATGTGATCAAACTTTGGGCACCTGGCCGCCTGCCTGCACTTATGACCACAGGGATGTTCCTTCTCCACCCCCACACACACCTGTCTCTCCCCCATCTCTTTCCTTTTGGTCCCCCTGCACTGTACAGCCTCTGCTGCCCTCTACTCCACCATCCCCAACTGACCTTCCATCTTCTTCTTTCCATGCTGATTTAGCATACCTGGCTTGGCCTTTTGTGAAGCAACTGCAGGCCCCTTCATATGTGGCAGTTTCCTCTCAATTCCTGGGGAAGAAGGCTTCACATAGGCAGCAGCTTCCTCGCCGTGGGCCTGGTTAGGCATTCCTCATCAGCAGTGGTAGAAGGAAGACAACAAAAGTCATATGGGGCTGCAGAGCATAGGGGTGCTGGGACTGGGGTTTTGCACCACACTGTTGGACTAGGGTAGCTGAGAGTTCACATTAACAGCTGGGCTGAGCTGCGGGGGGTGGTGGGTGGTGCTGTAGCTTCTTGGGGCAGCTTTGGCTCAGGAGCGTCTTGCAGCCCCAAAGACCAGGTGGACCAAGAATCCCCTGAACTGCAGTGTGGCAAGCATTCCCAGAGCCGTGGGTTTCTGTGGCTGCATTCCACCCTGCAAAACAGATGCAGGTGACCAGAAGGCCAGAGATGGTTAGGGGGAATAGGCAGTTTACGGGGGTTGAAGTAAGGGATGTAGTTCCTTACTTGGGAAGAAGAGAAGGTTGAGGCTGGGAAGGACCAAGCCAGAAATGGTCCGGATTGGGATGAGTCTTCAGCTAATGACCAGTGGGATTCAGTTAACAATGGCAACAGGGATTCTGCTGTTGCCAAATGATGTGGTCATGTGACATCAAGCTTTATGAGTACAATGATGATTGATGGAAATTCTGGTGCCATTACCATTGTAACTTAAGGACTATAAAGATTAAAGCTTGATATCAATGGGTTTCCCTACTTAATTACTTAAGCTCTGGTGTTGGGGAGGGCTTCATTCCCTTTTCTGTTAATTTGCAGTAGTGAGAAAACTTGAGGTGAGCTATAATTTTAACCATATAGAAATCTCCCTGTCCTGTAACAGAAGCACATCCTTACTTTGCTTCTCTTTCATCCCTTTTTTTCCTTCAGGTACGGATTGAAGGCTCTGTAGAAAGGCTTCCAGAGCAGGAATCAGAAAAATACTTTCATTCGCGTCCAAAAAGTAGTCAAATTGGGGCTGTTGTGAGCCGTCAAAGTACAGTGATTGCAGACAGAGAGGTGAGGAATGGTAGTGCTATGTTTTTTTCAGTTACATATTTTTGAGAAAAAAAGGGACAACCAACATTGAAACATTTCTGCCTTTACATGTAGGATTACAATATATTTTCCCCAATCACATATTCAGTCAGTCTCCTTGAATTTGTTTGCCATGATTCTTTTCATTATAAAACTTTTATAATAAGAGAGCCAGTTTCGTGTAGTGGTGAAGCTGTTGGCTTACAAACCATGAGACTAAATTCTAGGTCTCCCAAAGGCATTGGAAGCCAGCTGAGTTACTTTGGGTAAGTCATTCCTCCTCTTGGCCCAACTCCTCTCAGAGAGTTGATGCTGTGGGAAAATAGGAGGAAGAAGTATAGATTTAAAAAATGGGATAAAAACTAATTATAATAAGCTTGAAGAATTGAGATAATCCCAAAAGCAAACTGGATGGACATCAAATGGATATAAATGTTGAGTTGTTCAGAGTGAATATTCTTCATCAGAACGATTGAATTACGTTTTTAAGCATCGGTCTATGGAAAAAAATGATGAAATCTGAATCACTTTGTGATACAGTTGGTAATCTGACACCCTTCAGACGTTATAACCTAAATAATCCTTTAATGATTGGGTGTGATGGGAGTTATATCCAAAACATGGATGATAGGTTGCCTATCTGTTCTTGTGTAGATAGTCACTGTAACTCTGTTATAGGTAATGGGTGGAACATTAGAAAGACAGACTAACCATGAAACCTGCCACAAACCACTGAGAGATACATTTTTTTCATGTGTATGACTCCCCTCCCCCCAAATTAGAAAGCTCAGAAAGTTGAATTTAATGTAAACAGATTTAATGCATGTTAGTCAGCCTTTCAAAAGTTAAAAATACACCAAGACCTGCTGATAGCACAACATGCTTGCTCGCCATCAGTGGCCAGGAAATCCATGTAAAAGAAAGCACGCACTGTATATGCTTTTGCAGAGTAGGTGTAAGCTCCTCTGTGATGGACGATAGTCTTGAAAAGTAAATCTGCACCTCAGTAATCTATGAGAGTATATGTAGAAGGCTCCGTTAGCAACTTAAATATAATACCAAGCTTCTTCTTTTTTGCTTGTTGTGATGATCTGCTTGAGGACTTCATAGTACTGTCCCTTCTGTTAGTATTTAAGGAAGAAGAATGCAGAACTAGAGGAGATATATCGAGATGCCAAAGTGCCTAAGCCAGCATACTGGTGAGTTGGACCTTCATGTGCATTTTGGCAATGGGTGTTTCTACTCTGAATTCATCATTAATTCACTGTCAGCAAGAATTCATTGTGGTCTCTGAAACCTGAATGGTTACAGGTAGTTACAACTATTTGTTTAGCGACTGTTCATAGTTACTGCACTGCCGTTTCCCATAATCAAATGATAAAAATTTGGGTGCTTGGCAACTGGCATATATTTTTAAAGATTGCAGTATTGTGGGGTCATATGATTTCCATTTACAACCTTCCCTTCCAACAAGTCAATGGGGGAAAGCCTGATTCTCTTAATGTGTGCATGATTCACTTAAGAGCTTCAGTGATTCGTTTAACAACCTTGGCAGAAAAGGTCATAAAATTGGACATGACTCACTTAAACAATCTCCTTGCTTAGCAACAGAAATTGTGATCCCAGTTGTGGTCAAGGACTACTTTATAACAATGGATAGCTGGCAACTTTAGCCTGTGACAAAACAAGTGTGGAGTGGAATAAACCAAAATGGCTTTCCATTGTTAACGCCACTCTGATATCTCTTTTGATTTTAAGCTAACATGAAAAATTGTGCCATTGCCTTTCTCTTGGATTGTCATTTGGGTATATGTGTACTTCCTAGATAGAGTCCTCAACTCCATATTTTTGCAATTCAGATTCCACTTCAGAGGAAGCTACAAACTTTTATAATTATGTCAAATTAACATATCTTATTTATATAACTCTGTCATTTCTGTTTTGCATAATTTTATGCTAGCCATAAGAGGAGTATAAAAACAAATTCCAATTTATTCTAATTCATATTTAAGCATGGCACTCGCTGTCATCTCTTTCAAATATTTTTTTCACCACAGGGACCAGAAAACTATTTTATTTCAAAATAGGAATTTGAGGTTAATGGATAACTGAGTTCTAGGCTTAGTGCAATATTCTGTGTCCAACAGTACAGTGATTCTTGGATAGACACAAAGTTTTTCTCCAGGGTTCATTATTGTCATTGACAAGTGTTTTTGTGAGCCATGCCTCTAGTTCTGGGTTAATGATGAGTGAAAAAGTCACATTGTCATGGCTTGCTTTTATTAAGTTAAGACTGACTATCTTATGAGGCTTGCCCTTTATGCCATGGACAATCTGCTGACTGAGTGCAGCCTTTGGACTTTTTTTATCCTTCTCCCTCCCTCTACATTCTTTTCCTTGCTACTTTAGCTATTATAGTTACACTGAGTAAGAGACTACAAAATATTTTCTTTAGGATTGCCAAGAGGGGTAATGCTGAAATATCTATATTGTCCAGAGATCCTGATAAGATGGCCATTTCCTCCCTGCTTATGTCCCACCTCTTGGTCCATCTCTGTTAAAAGAAGATAAGTTTTCCCTACTTGAACGGAGGACGCCTTTGTGGGCATGTTCATTTGGCCTTCAACCCATTGTCTTATTGGATGTGACCTTCTGGCCTGAATTGTTCAGCCTAGTCTGGACTTGTAGCTTGTAGATCAGTCTAACTTTTATTGTACAGCAACTTGCTGTGGTCCTCTTTTTTCCAGGGGAGGATACATCTTAAAGCCAGAAGTCATAGAGTTCTGGCAGGGCCAGACCAACCGCTTGCATGACCGCATCGTCTTCCGACATCTCCAGGACAGCAGCACATCCTTGGACCCTATCACTCACAGAGGGGAGGGCAACTGGGTATATGAGAGGCTCTCTCCTTAAACAGCTTGCAGGATTTGTCTTTAAATATACATGGCAACTTCTCTGATCCCAACCCTCCCCGAGACAGAGAGGATGAAGAACCAAGAGAATAAAATAAAATCCTGGGTCTGCAGTAAGAAGACCTGTATTCAGATTTCTGCCAACCATAAGTAACTTTGGACTAATCCTTAACTATCCACTTATTTCATGTCACAGTTTTTGTGAGGACAAATTGAGGGTTTCTTCAGTGCAAATTATCCTGAGGATATGTAAGAATGGAAGAATCTTAATGAAAAGGATTGAATTCTCAACAACCATACCCCCCCCCCCCAATACTTTCCAGAGATGGGAAGTAGCACTGGTGGGTGAACATAACAGAGTGGCCTAGTTTTGGTAGTTTATATTTTGCAGCTAAATCTATATAATTCTGCATTCAGTTGTAATAAATAGATTGGATTTGGTTTTCAAAAACTTCATTACATTATCTAGGGTATTTAAAGCATTCTGTACTAGAGAGGCAGTTTGATGTAGTGGTTAAAGTGGTTTCTGAGCCAGAAACTAGGAGAAACTAGGGGGTGCTAGTCACTCTTACTCAGTCCTAGGAAGAAAGCAATGGAAAACCATTTCTGAAAATGTTGCCAAGAAAAATGCATAGACTTATCCAGGCAATCCCTGGAAGTCAGGACTTACTGGAAGGTATTAAAAGAAAAAAAAATCATTTCTATAGCACCTGCACATAATGTGCCTTTTGACTCAATCCAGCAGTTAAGATGCACTGCAAGCAATGTGGACTCTGGAGCCATAATTAGAACTAATGGAAAAACAAGATCAGATCATCTGTGCCAAATGCAACAATTGGAATTTATAAAATAAACAAGACTATGACTAGCTGTAAATTTAAGAATATCAGGGGTGGGAATAACAACTGAAAGGTCAGTATTTTTGCTCCTGAACTTTCACTGCCTATGTTTTTAAACTTTTCAACCTGTAAAATGAGAGGGTTGAGGTAATCAAATCCCTTCTCACTAGAATTGCTGAAGATTGATCACAGTTTCCTACCAGTCTGAATTCAGAAATATATACACACACAGTAATATAAATCAAAAATAGGTACAGCATACTTTTTAAAAGGCAAATCTTCTCAAACCTAGAAAAAGCAGGAATTTCCAATTTTGGCAATAGATGTGGCATGTTTGTGTGTTTTGCATCATTAGCCTGCCACCCGTAGTCTTCAGTTTTGTTAGAGGTAGCTGTTGGCCACTGACAGTTAATTCAGCCAACTATGCTTTAGAAGAGAGATGCTTTCTTAAAAAATAGAGGCATTGAAAAGTGAAAATGGATATCCAATTTCTATAATTTCTAGTTGTTCCTTGGAAACAATATGCAAAGGTAGAACTTGCATCTCTGCTTGCATCATGGGAGAAAAAAATGTGTCCCATCTGACTATTATCTGCAAACCACCATAGAGGTAGTCCTCGACTTACGACTGTTTAAAAATGTTTCAAAATTATGACAGCCTTAGAAAAAATGACTTACAATCTGTACTTGCACTTAATTACCATCCCACCACCCCCAAGTCAAATAATTGCAATTCAGAGTCTTGGCAACCATTTCACATTTAAGACTGGTTGCAGCATCCTATGGTCATTGATTGCAATTTGTGCTCTCCAATACACCCATTGGAGAAACTGGATTCTCTTAATGACTACTGTAAAAATTATTGTAAAATTGGGTCCTACTTAACCTACATCCACAATGACTTACAACAAAAATTCCTGCCCCAAGTGTAGTTGTTAGTTGAGGACTACTTGTGTTGCATCACTCAGAGTGCTTTCCAAGCCCAAGAGTTTTTCAGTGATGTTGGAAATTACAACAAGAAAGGTGAGCCTGGAGAGCCTCATTTTCTGAACAGTTGTGTTCAATTTGCATAGGAAAAATTAGAATCACAATCACTGAATCCAGCCTGCAGTAATAGTTAACAAGGAAATCTGCTGCTTTTCTCTCCAGATACTTTTGTCTCCACTGTGATAAGCACTGTGTATGCTTTTGTTTTCAGAAATGTGATTCTTTCATGCTGGAACTGGATGTGCAAGTTCTACATCAGCAAGCAGTTATTGTGGATCAGACACAGGGGGTTGTGTGCACTTTGTGTTAATGTTATTTGTAAAAAAAATATTTAAGTGGTGTCATTACCTTAATAATTGTTCTGTCTGACTGACCTATCTTTGTGCTCTTATGTACTTAGTTGATTCTGTGACTATGTACATTTGGACAATAAAAGTTAGTGAATGATAGTTGAAGGTGAGCATAGTTTAATATTAACTTTGTCCTGTTTTATTGCTTTCTTAATTTTCTCAGTACAGTAGGATGTTTCTTCTGTATTTAATATGCTCTAAGATGGATTTGGACATTTTATGGCCCATGGGTCACATCCGGCCCTTTCACTGAAGCAGGGAAGGCAGAAGCAGCCCTCCACAACCTGTTTCTCATGTGGCCTCTTGGGAAAATTAATTGCCTACCTCTGTTCTAAGACTTTACATCAGCCATACTCCCAACTAAACTCAGCTGGATCAGCTACTATTAACAATATTTTTTTTGTTTCCCTTCTTATAATAGAGCAATATTTCTAAACTTGGAATCTTTTAAGATGTGTGGACTTCAACTTCCAGAATTTCCCAGCCAGCATACTAGAGTATCAGATTCATACTTTTAGATATCCATATTCTAAAAACATTTGCCTTTCTTACATTTTTAACTAGTATCATTTTCACACAACTTTCTCCAGAGAAAAGCTCAAAAGTAAGGTATCTTGTCCGTAGAATGCCCCAAATTTTGGGTGAAACCCAATCCCAGATTTCTTCCAAGAAAAGAAGACATAGAAGCTGGTAAAACTAATACTTCTATTACAGAGGTCTGGAAAAATGCTGCTAGTAAGAATAAGACAACATTGGAGCAGAAGGGTAACTGCTTTTACCTAATATAAGTAAGCTACTTACATTCTAAAGCAGGGGTGTCAAACTCACATCGTCACGGCAGCATCACATGATGTATTGGGACTTTTTTCCCCTTAGCTAAACTGGGCGTGGGCGTGGCCAGCATGTGACACATATGGTCCGTGGGCTGGGAGTTTGACAGCCCTGTTCTAAAGAGACCTATCTATCCATTGATCTATCTACTAAAGAGCAGTCTCAGAATCTCAGCAGCACAATAGTTCTAAAATGTCAGGCAGCTGATAGAAGTTACTAGTTTTAACTCCTGGAGGATGCAGCCACCTCTCCCACAGTTATGGAAACCTATTTGGCAAAGTACAGTGTGAAGGGCAAAAATCAAGTTGTTATTCTAGCTCTTTAAACTCTCTTATAAGATACACACACGTCTAGAATTTGGGATTTGGAACCTGAGAAGGGCAAAAGAATGGAACAACTGCAATGTTTTTTGTGTTCTTGCAGAATGTTCTGAAATCGAGATTCGAAAAGAAAAAAATAGAATATGGTTATTTTAATACAGATAGTCCTTGACTTACAACAGTTCGTTTAGTGACCGTTCAAAGTTACAGCACACTGAAAAAAGTGACTTATGACCATTTTTCAGAGTTACGACCTTTGCAGCATTCCCATGATCATGTAATCAAAATTCAGACGTTGGCAACTGGTTCATACTTATGACCGTTGCTGTGTCCCAAGATCATGTGATCATCTTTTGCAACCTGACAAGCAAAGTCAATGGGGAAGCCAGATTCATTTAACAACCAGATTACTAACTTATCAATTGCAGTGATTCACTTAATAATGGTGGCAAGAAAGGTTGTAAAATGGGGCAAAATTCACTTAACAAATGTCTCGTTTAACAACAAATTTTGGGCTCAGTTGTCATAAGTCAAGGACTATCTGTAACATCTTCCTTAGAGAAAAGGGTAAAAGAGTGCTTTAAATTTGCTTTCCACCAGGAAGCGCTAGAAGGAGATTTCTAGGGACTTTTCAAGTATCGGTTCTCTTGGGTTGCATCCCAGTGAAACTGCAGCTGTGATAACCTTTTGCCCTTGCTGAGCTTCCGGAATGTATTTGCCTTCTGAGTCACTGCTCTTTTGTTTTCTAATCACGAGTCAGGATCTCTTGCAGTAAGTCATTTGAATGATGGGATTCCCTAAAGGCCAGGTGAGTCCCCTGCTTTGTGGAATGTTCCCTGGATACCTACTTTCCTCCTTTAGCCTGTGGCTTCTTGGCTCATTACCATGTCTGAAACTTGCAAGTCAGTCTTGTATTCATAGTAATGAAGGAAACTCTGCCTCTGTCCATGTGCAGAACAACTAAGCAGCTGAGCAATTGGAAGCAGTTCTGACCTCCTCCATTATATATTGTGGATTGCAAAAGAGGGCCCTCTCTGGCTTCCAAGTTGAGCTAGTGCTATTGATTTTAGAAAGGAACATATTGGCTGTACTCTGACAGGTAGGAACACAAACAAACCAATCACTTGTTAGTCTAGTTGTGCAAACGCCTGTGGGGTTGGTTTGCGGTTTGCAGAGGGGTGTGAACCTTGAGTCATTTGCTGTGATGCCAGCTTTTCCATTGATCAACCTTTTTTCTTGCACTAAGTACCGTATTTTTCGGAGTATAAGACGCACTTTCCCCCCCCCCAAAAGAGGGTGGAAATGTTGGTGCGTCTTATACACCGAATACAGCCATTTTTGGCCTCCCGAAGCTCTGCCCCACACAAAAATGGGTGCGCAGAGGGTTAGGGAGGTCTGCAGACTGCTCCTGGGGGTTGAGGGAGGGCAAAAAGGCCCACGTTTTTGCAAAAAATGGGCGAAAACGGCCCGTTTTTCACAAAAACGGGGTGGGCAGAGGGTTTGGGAGGTCTGCAGAGTGCTCCTGGGGGCTGGGGGAGGGCAAAAAACGGCCCGTTTTTCACAAAAATGGGGTGGGCAGAGGGTAGGGCAAAACCTTTTTTTTTCTTACTTACCTCTTTGTTTGGGAGGTCTGCAGAGTGCTCCTGGGGGCGGGGGGGGGACTTTTTTTTTCTTACTTACCTCTTCAAAATCTTGGTGCGTCTTGTACACCGGTGTGTCTTATAGTCCGAAAAATATGGTATATCAGAAGCTCAGTGGGGAACCTTTTTCAAGTTTGAGTCCCCAAATCTTGGGCTACAACAATTTTTTTGTCTTTCCCAGCACTGCCAAGGAATTAAGGGATTATCATAGTGTTAAGAGATATTGATTTCCCTAATCTGGTAATCTTCATCTCCACATTTTGAGAGTTGTAGTTCTCTATCAGTATTTCTCGATCTCAGAGCCTTTAAGAGGTGTGGACTTCAATTCCCAGAATTCCCCAGCCAATCTGCTTCCCCAATCTGGTGATCTTCCTCTTGGAATTTTGAGAACTGTGGTTCCTCTATACCAGGGGTGACAAACTTGCGTCATCATGGTGTCGTCACGTGATGTATCGTGACTTTTTCCCCCTTCGCTAAACCGTGCGTGGACGTGGCCAGCGCGTGATGCATCCATGCTGCGGGCTGCGAGTTTGACACCCCTGCTCTATACCATGATTCTCAATCTCAGAGACTTTAAGAATAGAATAACATTTAGTTTATTAAAGAAAAGTTAAAATACAAAACACCAAAAGAAAAAAGAAAAAACAACAAACGTTTAAAAAGTGTATTGAAAAAAAAAGATTAACACATATACACATATCATCCCTAGCTGAATGCTGATTAATATAATACAACAATATTAATCTCCCACCACTTACAAAACAGGCCAAAAGAATTTTAAACTACCCAACTATTAAATCTGTTTACAAATTGTTAGCCTGTCATCTACGTACTATATCAATAACAAAGTAGTTAAAAGGAAAAGCAATAGTAATAATATATAGAAATATAAAAATAAAGATTATTAATAATAATAATGAAAAAAGACAATTTAAAATTCCAAAATTCTGTTAACAAACTGTCAATATAATCAACTTTTAGAAAATTTACCATGTCTTCAATCCAAAATCATCCCAAAAAATTAAACCTAATTGGTTCTGGATCAAATACCCACATTTCTTAATGCCATTTCTTTTCAATTGCTGATTGATTAAATGCAATAAATACAATCTCCAAAGC
>QLTV01001726.1:2587912-2604285 GCA_003457575.1 Thermophis baileyi
CGAATCCCTTAAAGAAACCATTTATCACTTATCCACCCAAATCTCAGAGCCTTTAGATGTGTGGACTTCAACTCCCAGAATAGTTAGCTGTAGAATCCTGGGAGATGAAGTCCATACTTCTGCTCTATACCAAGGGAGTCCTATTTTGGAAAGAAAGATTTCAATTATGGGTTGGGAGATGGTACTACATTTTGGGCAAGGATGTAGACTAATTGAATGGCATGAATGGGCTCTTCAAACTGGATTCTATAACTTGGGGTATTTAATGCTTTCCCCCCCTTTCTTGATAGTTGATGGGATTAGATGCAATTCAAAAGAAAAAGCAATCTTTAAAGGCCCAACTAATGACCTTCAGGCCTATTGTCATGAAATTTGACAGATTTTTTTTTAGAAAAAATCTTATTTTGATGGGGAGGAGGAATCTTGTTCTAATTTATGCCACTCGGAAATTCAATCTGTCTTGGATCTTGACCGTAGGATTCTTCATCACAAACTTCTGCTTAACAAGACAACTTTGGAGTGAAACTAACCGTTACAAGATTATGTTTAAACTGTAAAATCACAGTTTAAAAAACAGTGACATGTGGTATAAAGATCACATTTGCCCTTGAGTTATTGTATCCCTGTGTAACTGGATCTGTGAAGCAGAAACACAGGTGGCATTTTACATCTGAGTGGGAGATTTATAATCAGGTCAGGTGCCTTGAATATAAGTGACTGAATCCATTGCAAAGGACAATAATACATTTTAGATTCGTAAAGGATTCATATCTATGTGTTGTTATGAATCAAAAGAAAGATTACTCTAAATTTAATTGAAGACAGTCCTTCCCACTCCTTGAAAAAGAAAAGCAAAAAAGCTAATCTGTGTGTAATGTATCAGAAAATAGAAGAATTTTAGGAGTAAATGGCCAGGCAGTAGTGGGTAGGGTGGGGACTCTGCATTTCCTTTCAAGTAAATACATGGTTGAACATAGTTGTCAGACCTTGGGGTAGTAGCTTGATTCTAACTCAGGGATTGGTGGCTTTTGTTTTTCTTTCTAAGAAAACCTTCTAGAAGCTTAATAGCTGTCTTCTCTTAGCAGGATAAGAAATGGCTATGAAATAAGCTTGCCTAAACCACTGTCTTCGGTAAATGAACAAGAAATAATGTCATTATCCTTATCCAACGTGACCATTGAAAAGCATCATATTGCTGATAGCCTAGATGCTTTTTGATCAAAACAGAGAAGGGAAATAAGTAGGAAGATAATTTCATATGCAAGTGAATAGGTTCCTTTATAAGCGCTGATCCAAAACAGGAATAGCTACATAAAGAGCCTATTTTTAAATACCTCGGTGCATCCGTTTCTGAAATGAACGAGCAATAAAGCAGGGATATTTCAGTATGAAGAAAGACTACATTGTATGGACTTGTGTTTTTTACTGGATCCAAGTTTGCCCCAAGGGAAATGTATTTCCTTTATTTCCCACTCTCCTTCTTATCTTTTACCAAAATAAGAGATTGCTTTGTCCTAGAATGAGCCCATCCTCATTCTTTACTGCCTGGAAATGTAGCCTCTTTTGGTTAGAGTAGAGAGAGTGAACAAATTAAAACATATTTTACAAAGCATAAAAAATGATTGGAGCTTGGATATTCAGTGTCTCCTGTATTATAGTGACACAGAATTAGTGCCAGCAGGTTATTGCTTAAAAGGGAAGGTTCCTAGATTTTGCTAAGCTATAAACCATGCTCCTAAAAACAGTTGGCTTAATCTGTTACATCCAATTTTGGCAGATTTGCGAAAGTTAGTTTATAATTCTACTTAGGGCAACCACAACTGGGCTGTCAAAATCCAGACAACCACCAGAATGTAACAAAGTCTACAGAATATCATCTTTGCTGCCATCTGCTTGCCATACAATCCATTTCATTTTTTTAGCATCAGCACTGTCCCTCCATGCCATGCCAACTCAGTAAGAAACATACAACCCTCGCTATTTCTCAGTAGAGAAATTCTGAAAAATTCCGACAGAAATGTGAGACCTGTATTCACAGAAAAACACTCTATACATGCTTAATTAGACTGACATTTTCTTCCCTTTCATTGTTATAAGAATCAAACCAGTTGTATAGCTATCACAGGATATGATTCCCTTGCCCTCTTCCAGGAATTATTTCACACTTCAATTTCCCTACAGCCTAGGATTTCCTGGCAATATCCTGTTGAAATCCCAACCATACCCAACCTGGCTTAAGTTTTTGAGATCAGGCAAGTTTGCTTAAGTATCGCCACCTGTAGATACAGGTAAATGCAATATTGACATGTGGGGTATAACTTAAGGCAGGACTTGATATTAAGTGCAGGCATCCTTGACTATGTTTCCCTTCCTCCTCTTACGTTTGTCCCACTCAATGCAGGGTCTACTTGTTTGTACCACACTTGCTCAGTTTGTACAACAAAGTTATCAATACCTGATGAATATTGTAGGTGTTTTGTTTTTCAGCCAGCTTGTCATAGCCATCCCCTGTTTTGGGCTGAGAGAAGTGACTGGCCAAGGTCACCAAGCTGGCTTTCAGAGAAGATTAAAACTGGGTTTCTCCAGTTCTAATCCAGCACCTTAACCACCACATCAAAGGCCTCTCATACTGAGTCTCTCCATATAATTTTCTTAAATCTAAAGTAGTTCTTCACGGAAATCGTGACCATTCTAGACCAAGCCAAGTCCAAAAACATTAGAGAATTCCTGGAAGCCTGACATTCTGGCAACTGAGCCATCAACAGACTTCAATAACATTTACATGCTATGCAAAAGGCATAATCAACAGGCAAAAAAAGGGAGCAAAAAGACCAAAATACATCCCAAAAGCAACTGAGGGGTAGATGGGCATAGATTAACACCAAGATTAACATCTGATCAACAGTCAAGAAGTGAACAATATCCCACCCAAAGAATTACCAAACAAGCCAACAGCAAATAGCCCCCCCCAACCCACCAATGGCAGGGCAAGTCAGTAGAATATAAATTGAGAGCACACCCCACTCCCTACTAGCACTGATAATGTTATGGTTTGGTAATGAAATGTCTGCAAGAAAACAACCAAGCTCAGAGAGCACCAAGGACCTCTCATTTCAACCCTGAGGTACAAACATTCCCTTTTATTGGATGATGAAATAGGTCACTTTTTAATTGTTTGCTTAATAAATCCATTTAGGACAATTGGAACAAATTACATAGCAGGTGATTTTTGCCAGATCACAAGATAAACTGTTACAGAGTTCAACAAAACTGCTGTTCAAAGTTTATCAAAATTGTAATTTTTACAAGTGCAAAATGAGGTTGATGGATGAGTTATTAATGTAGTTCTTGGCAGCTAAAGTTCATGTGGCTTGCTAGACAAATTTGAAAGGAAATAGCCTGAAGGTTATTGCAGTAAATGTGGGAAAAGAACAACCTTGAACTGAACATATTTAGCAAGCAAATATTTTAAAGGCATTTCTGCTGATTTAGTGGATCAGAATTACAAAATCAGAGGTAAATTAATGTTTGCCATTATTGAAATGACTCATAGGGAATGGAATTTCAGATGTGAATATGGAATAAAAATAAAGCTTGAGGGTGAATTTATAAATTCATGGGAAAATGTTCAAATCTTCTTTTCAAATAATATTCTTGCTGATACCTAACAAGAGACATTGGGGAAATTCTGAAGACGTTATTCTAGGTCAGTGATGGTGAACCTTTTTTTGCTCGGGTGCCAAAAGGCGCGCGTGCGTGACAGCGTGCATGCGCATGCGCATGCCCACACCCATAATGCAATGCCCTCCACCCCGCGCATGCATGCACAACACCCCCCCACACACACTGCCCACCCTGCGCAGGCCTCACTGAAGCCTCCGAACTTCCAGTAGGCCCGTTGGGCCGTTTTTCGCTCTCCCCAGGCTTCAGGAAAGCCTCCGGAGCCTGTGGATGGCGAAAAATGGGCCCAACAGGCCTACCGGAAGTTCAGAAACGAACTTTCAGTAGGCCCGTTGGGTCCGTTTTTCACCATCCACAGGCTCCGGAGGCTTTCCTGAAGCCTGGGGAGGGTGAAAACAGCCTCCCCCCACCCTCCAGAAGGCCGAAAATCAGCTGGCCAGCGCGCACTTGCACGCTGGAGCTGACATAGGGCAACGCCTCGCATGCCCTCAGATATGGCTCCCTGTGCCACCTGTGGCACGCGTGCCATAGGTTCGCCATCACAGTTCTAGGTAGTGTTAAAGAGTTCTAAGTTACAGAGTGAGAGAGACAAAAACAAAGAAGTAAGCTATTTTTGTTTCCTTATATTTAACAACACCCTTTCTGGAATATAGCAAATGAATTACAATATAAAGTTCCTATTAACTTTCTGTATAATTCTTCTGAGAAGGAACAGCCAGTCCAACACCAACCCCCTCACCACAGAATTTTCACTGTCACATCAGGAAAAAAACCCCACACAAGCTATTCAACCTTGGACATACTGTGGTAAAAAATGAGGAAAGATTTGCAAAAGTAGTCTTTGATGAAGCTAATAAAATACATTATACTTTAGAGGAGGAGGAAATCTTTTTACATGGAGATTACTGTTCAGTTTGAGCTGCAGAGGAACTGTTTCAAGAAACCTTGCTACATACCAGTGTTTCAGTGGACTTCAACTCCAAGAATTCCCCAGCCAGCAAATCCTAGGAGATGTTAAAACAATGGAATATTTTAACAGCTTAAAATAATGTAATGCTGCACTAGAAGGAAACTGAAGATCATAAAAGGGGACTTTGTAGTCAAAGTTAGGGGAATTTTAATGGGACACCAATTCACCTATTACAGTTCCCTCTTTAGTTGGCTTTTTTTCATGTGGTGTTGATACAAATCCCTGATAATCTGTTGAGTCACATTTGGATCTGTTCCAATATATTGTCTGAATAAAAAAAAATATAAGAAGCTAATACAGCTTGAAGATGAATATTATTTGTACATTGATATCAAGATGGTGATTTGTACAGTATCTGATCCATGTAATTCTGCAGGACAAATCCAGCATTTTTGCCACCTGATGCAGAGCACAAGAGCCTTCTCTTCCCAGTTTATAGACTAGATCCAACAGATTTTACAGTTAAATTTTTACTTCAAAGTTGGAGGAAGAATAGCAAATTTCATCATATTACAGGACAGCAGACAAGGGATCCCAAAGCGGTATTTCATTTCTCTGTAAATGTGATTAATAAATAAAATGAAATCATATATCTGCCCTCTTTAAGAGATCCTACTACTAATCTCAATCTCATAGTGATTGGGTTCATATATTGTATTAAGCCATAGTTATTGAATAAACCACTATTGGTTGATTTTGTACTATAAAGCATGGTTTATAAGTTACTGTGTCTCGGTTCACACATTGTGCTAAAAAACACCAAACAATCACATCACTTAGTGGGTTATATGAAACCTGGCTATTGTCTGAGACAAGCTGTCATTTTGTCCTACAAAAGCACTGGCCTTGGGGTACATAAAAGTTTGGCCACAGTTTCACCCCATTTTATTTGAGTGCAAGTTTATATATTTTGGGGACCAGTATCCCCATGACCCTACTTATTTGTCGGCCTGCTTTAAAATCAGTATCCTTCTTTTTTGCTAGGGATACAAAACATAAATAGCATTGTATATACATTGCAGTGCACAGTATGGACTGAACAGCTGGGTTTGTGGACCTCACACTTAGGCAGCTCATGTACCAGAAAACATAATAATATACAGGTAGCCCTTGACTTATGATCAGTTGCTTAGTGATCATTTAAAGTTATAATGGACCTACCTCAAGGCTATGTATGATCTGGATTCAAAGTTCCAACAATCACGTGATAGAACTTCGGGTGCTCAACAACTTGGCTCCATTTATGTTTCCAGGATCTTAGAGTCATATAATTATGTTTTATGATAATTTTGCTGAAAACCGGCATTTACTTTTGGTGACAAATATCTGTAGCTTGGGTGTAGGGCGAGGATGGAGGTTCTTTCTCTGAGCTTGTGGATTGGTTTCCAAATGTTTCGTTACCTGGCTAGGTAACATCTTTAGTGGAATTTAGGGAATTCCATAAACACTGCTGAAGATGTTACCTAGCCTGGTAATGAAACGTTCGGAAACCAACCCTCAAGCTCAGAGAAAGAACCTCCACCCTCATTTACTTCTGGATTTTTGTAAAACTGGGCCCATAGCAAACCATTGATTTACTTAATGGCCAAGATGTTTGTTTAATGATTGCCACAAAAAAGGTTGTACATTTATATTGGTTATATGATCAACCCGCTAAATGACTGTCATGACTTACAACCATTATGAACAGGCTTCATTATGTAGTATGTCATAAGTCGAAGACTATACTCAAAATCACTAGAAGAATCCCCTTTGCTTTTTGGTAAATTGGTAAAGTGATGCTGTCCACACCCATCAAGTTCAAGAACCATACTATGGTAGGTGCTATTAAGCCAACAGGTTCCAGTCCATTGTTGCAATTATAGATGATTTTCTCTAATCTTCACCTGAACGCATCTAACAAAGGGGAGGCACTACTTCTCTGAGTAATGGTTCCACTGTCAAACAGCACTTACAATTCAGAAGTAATTTCCCCCCTCATGCATATTCAATCAGAATCTCTGTTCCTGTAATTTAAATCCATTATTCAGTGCCCTATTTAATGTTATATCCTGCCAAGTATTTGAAAAACATGATTATTGGTCTCTTCTCAAAGATAGCCATTCCTCTTCATTTAATCCAGTGTTTAATCCAGTGTTTTTCAAACTTGGCAACTTCATGATGTATGTACTCCCAGAATTCACAAATATGTGAAGTCCATTCTCGGAGCTGAAGTCCACATGTCCAATAGTTTGAAAATCACTGATTATATCTCTCTTCCCAGCGACCTGTTATCCTCATTGCTATACTTTAAAATGTTAAAGTTTGCCTGAATCAGAACCCAAAACTAGTCACGGTATTCAAGGTAGAGTGGGCATATCAAATGCAGAAGTGCAAGTAGAATTTTTATTTAAAAACTGTATGTCTGTATATGCTACCTAAAATTATATTTGCCTTTTGGTTTTGGTTTCCCCCCCCCTTCAAGAATATCACATTATTGACCCTAATCCCATATTCAGTTTACAATTTATTAGTACTGCAATTTGTCCATAGAATTTTTGCTTCCTTAGAAAATAATTTTGCAAATATTTTTATCCCATTTCTTTTATAAAAACTACTAAATTTTATTTCTGTTCTGAAAGATATCCTATCCAGTTTTATATCATCAGCAAATTCAGGAAAGCATTCCCTTCATCTCTTTATCCAAGTAATAAAAAATGTTTCAGAATTCAGGACCTAGGATATTCCCCCCACCCACATGGTACTGTAGGAAGCCCTCCCTCTCCAGATTAAAATATTATTTATTCTTAATATTAAAAAGAGGCAGAATATGATATTTCCCCAAAGGAGAAATGCAGAAAAAAAATCTTAACAAAGGCAGAAAATAGCTCCAGTCTTTCTTAATAGCCTCAAGCAGAAGCCTGGAGTCTTTAGAGATGGATATTTTGTACCTATTAAGAAAGACTGGCCAATCTATTCATAAACAAAACACCTTCTGCCCTTACAGCTGATGGGATTAAGAATTTACATCCCCCACCCAAATTCTAAAGACAGGACATGACCTTTAGGATTAACCCACCACCATTAGAATAGCAAAAAGACATTACATTGCACAATCCCCCTAGCCTAGAGCATCTTAATCACAAAATCCCAGAACCCTATAAAGAACCATCCATTCACCCAGCCAAGGGGTCGGCCAACCCAGAAACATTGCTGTTGTCACTGAAGTTTCTGGAAACCAAATAAACCTCCTTTCCTTGCAGCCAGTCAGCCTCCATTTTATTTCCAGTACCTTTCTCCTGGCTTAGAACTGGACCGGATTTTTCTTCCTACATTACATTATTCCAATTTGATAAGGAACCACTTATTAGTACTCTGAGCTCAATTGTTGAGTCAGGTGTGTAGCCACCCATCCTGCTCACACTCAAGTAGCATGCTAAGCAGAATATGGGCTGTTTTGTAAAGTGCTTTTCTGCAATTAAGTTAAACTACATCTCCAGCATTCCCTCAATCTAAGGATTCTATCCAAACAAAACCTTTTTTTAAGTTCATTTGGCAAGATCTGTTTTTGACAGGTCATACTGACTGCTGGTAATTATCAGATAGTTTTCAAGTTTCTTAAAAATAAAGATTTGTATGAACTGCTGTAGAATCGTTCCATGTACTGGCCATCAGATTGATTGGCCTTAGTTATTGATATCTAAGAGGCCACCAAAGCTTACCTATAAGAAGCAACTTAATCTATAAAAAACATTTCCCATCTAAATTTTCTATCATGACGTAGAATAAAACTATATAAGGTGAATGTTTGGATAATTTTCAGTGGTAGTCAGATTCATCTGCTGTTGCAAGAAAGCTTACAGCAGGGAGGAGGGTAGGAAGACGAAAGCAGGTGCCAGTACCAATGAGGCCTATCAGAGCAGCTGCCCAAGTGTGCCAAGAGCTGGGCAGGCCTGAGAGGCAAAACAAACATTTTCTATTTACTCAGATTAGAAGGTTAACAAGGTAGCTAAGGAGGGGTAATTGATCTGAATTTAGCAGTACTGTGTATGTTCCCTGTTCTGTGCGCTACCTCTCAATTTTCCTTTCTCATTTATAAGTCCTTCATAAGCTTGTGTTTAATGCAAATCTTGCATTGTTTATTTCTTAAATTAAAAAAGAGGAAAACAAAATAAAACATAATGTTCATCCTTTGGGGAAACTTCACATGAAAATCAGGACCCGATCCTAGAGTTTCAGATGGCTCCCTCGTTAACTTCATTAGCAAATGTAATGAACCTGATCTGTCAACATCAGCTTCTCTTCAGCCAAGAAATGTCCTCAAAAAAGGGCTTATGAAAAGCATCTCCTTCACTTGGCCATTATTTTTCATCCCGTTCCCCATCAGAAAAGAAATTGGGATTTTCAGGCAAAGTAGCCCTGATTTTCTTCTTTTCTTTGAAGCGTCCAGAATTGGAAACTTTGACATGTTTCCCTTTGGTGCTTTTGTCCACAATTTTCTCTAGCCGGGCATTGAATTCCTGCTCATTGCGGCTTCCACTGCTCCCATCTGCTGGCATGCCCTCTTGTAGACTCTCATCATTGGCCACTCCATAAATATCTGGACTTTCATACAATACCTTTGGAGTTGATTTTTTCTTTCGGAGGAAGGTTAACTTCCACCAACTATAATTATTTTCTGCCATGGAGCCAACAGGAAGGATCAGTAACCCTTGGGAAAGGGGAAAAAAAGCATATATCTGTTATGAACTTGTGACATTGGCTGGTTCCTCTTCCCCCCATAAATGGTCAATAAGACCATATTTAGAACTCTTTCATATTCCTCATGTACATATAATAAATGTCTCACCTGAAATCCCTATTTTCATTCCAAAAATAAATTATGCAACTATGCAGTTAGAAGGATAACATAAGCAAGAAACTATAAACTTTCTCTCTTGATCTGTGCCTATGCCTTAGAGAAGAAACTGTGTAATACAAATGATGAGGACAAAATCAAATTCCATGTATATGGGAAAGATTTATTTTTTATGTTTAAGGTGCAGGTATTGAAGCTTCGGTTGGAAGAGAGAGATTGAAATCTAGAATAGTTTCTTTACCAGGGCTACCTGTAGAGAATGGCAACTCCTTGGCAACTTTAAAAGTCAACTTTAAAGACAACTTTATAAAGCCCACAACCACCACAGTGCTAACATATATTCCTTGCAGCGAGAACCTGAAATGATGAGATGCTGCTTAAAAGATTACTTGGTTTGAATGTCTCCCCCTCCCCCCCCCCACAAAAAAAATGTTAGAAAAACCAAATACTGCATTTAAGCTTTCCCTTTAGAACATGGAGCATCTTATCTTTTTTTCCCTTTGATTGTTTTCAGTTGCTTCACACCCTAGTTTTGTTTATCCCCTGCTGATGGTGGCAGAGACACAGTACACATACTGTTAAAGTATCAATATTAAGTCAGGAAAATATTGGATAAAGCTTATCTTATTTGTATACGTCTGAATGATCTTAGCTCAACCAATTTGTCTGTGCCTAAATTCTTCCATCTGTTCATGAACTTATTGGTATCATTCTGAAAAAAACTAAATGCACTATATAAATGCTGCATTGTAGGTAGAGCAAAGCTCATTCTGGTGCTTAGGAACTGCCGAATGTGCTTCTGAGAATCCTGTTCTAGGATCCATGCATTTTATTAAGCCACAGTTATTTTTACTTGGTTTGAGAACAATTTACAGTATTCCCAAGAACCACACTGATTGAATTCATGTGTTATGCCAAGCTAAACAACTCAAGCTAGTTGTAATGGTCAGAAAGAATAATCTTGAGGAATAGGAGGAAGAACCACAATCAAAACAACAGTCAGATAAAAGAAATCTGAGGCCGGACCAGAATTGAGAAATCATCTCAAGACAAGATTCTTCTGAGTTCTCACAATAATAACGGGGTGAGGAGGACATTCAGACTTGCAATATTCTGTTTCTATAACCAATAATAGTAGTGTTGGCATACATGACTTTGGTTTCCTAATCTGGTATACCTTGAAGTGCTAACACCAGTGTGTCTTATGAGTCCTTTTAAATGATCCATATGGGCCAGCCTTGGATAAGAGGAAAATAGGCTATAATTATACCTTCTTGCTGAATAAAAAATTGTCCATAAAGAACTACAAGAATTTTTATTCTTTCCATCTAGGTAGCAACTTGAAAAATTAAGTAGAATTACAATTGGTTAACATTTGGAGACCACCAAGATACTTTAAGGCTAGACTGTGGAATATTGAAAAAAAATCCTTAAAAAAGGAATAGGAAAGAAAACTGCATGGAATGCTTATTAAGTCAGCAGGGGAACTCAACTTGGAAGAGTATCTTTAAATTATTATTATGCATTGATTATTATTTTTCAGCTTTTGGTTGGCTCCGGATTTTATATTTGCTCAAGGTGTAACTTCTTGTTTTTAATCTATTCTGATCAAGAGCAAGGGCAGGAACTATATGTAAGTGAATTTGTTTATTCTAAATTAAAACATTTGTTTCCTGTATGATCTAAGGATACTGTAGCTTGAGATATCATGATAATAGTTTACAAATAGACAACACCTCACTGAAAGACAGACTGAACTCAACCCTCTGTTCGAAGGACTGTCTATTCCCTGTGAGCCAAGCAAAAAGAAGAGAGGCAGCCTCTCTCCCATCCCATGTATGTCGTATATTGGAGCCCATTCACTGTGTCCATAGATTTCTGTGGGAGCTGTTAAAATCCAACCTTATCTTCCAGCTCAGAAGTGGAACCAGAGAGAGATATTAGAAACATAGATGAATGGTAATCTCTAGTCTAACAACTGCTATATCACTCAGTACCAGCGTTATTCAACCAAGTATCCTCCAAATGCGTTACATTATTTTTAAGCTTGGTCACTAAATTACAGATTCAAATATGCTGTCTCCAAAACCATGCTTAAACTTTATTTTAAGACATTTAATGTTTCTCTGAAGCACATGATCTACTACATTTTCCTCCCCCCCCTTTTTTTTTGGACTCATGTTCTCTTTGTCCATCAACCTGGAAATGTCCCCCCCCCCAATGTGTTAGACATCAATGCTGGCTCAGAATTATGGGAGTTGTTCCAACAAATGACAAGGGTAGCAGGTTGGGGAAAGGAAGAAAGGAGGGGTCCATGACCCATCTTTTATTGGGAATCATAGATAACTAGATAAACTACCATGTCCTCACATCACATATTAACTTCCATAGAGTGGAGATAACGGCAGAGAAGGCTCTCTCCTAGACCCTGCCAGACGGAGTTCTTTGATTGGGAAGGGGTCTGCAACATACATTCCTTGCCTGACTGAGTGGGATGAAGCTGGGTCTGTAGGCAGTATGGTTCTATTCTACATAGGGCTTTATAGGTCATAAGCAACATCTTGAATCGAAGCAAACTGGCACCCAATACAGTTCATGGAGTAGAGTGTTAGATATGCCCTTCTTTGGGTGCCCAATATAGCATTTAACATTTGATTTCATCCATCCTTGAGAGGAATCTATTAGGTTGGGAGCAAGGCAGTTTTAAGAGATCAGAAACTGAAATATTCTGCACAGATATATCTTTTCATTTTCTCCTTCCTTTTCTCCATATAGAGAGCAAGAAGGATTCATTTGCCAGAAGAAAAAAAAACCTGTTACTGGAATGGCATAATAATGACTCTAATCTAATGTTTTACATGGATAACAGAAAGCAGAGCATTTTTAAGACTCACAAATTGATGGACACCTTTGAAATAGGCAGTAAAATAAATAAATGTATCAAGACATACATTTCTTATGTCTCCCAATTCTTAGGACAGAATTGAGCAAACTAATGTTCTTCACATGTTTTGGACTACAGTTCTTATGATCCCTTGTAATTTGCTATTTTGGTTGGAGGTCAATGAGAACTGAAATTCAAAATTTTATCAATTTGCCTGATGTCTGAGCTAAAGAATCAGACCCTATCTCTGTTAAGTATATTTTAGCAGTAACTCAGGTTTGCAAAAGTGAAATATGCAAAACAGACAGCTACTCAGTGGGTCGTCTGAGATTTTTTTTGTTTCCCTATCTTATTTGAAAGCCAAATAAAGTTGTTCATTCTTATTCTATGCTTACAACAATCTTGCAAAAGATTAGAGCAAGAAATTGTATCTTGGTCTGGGATCATCCAGAGATTAGGAATAAGTATGGATGAAAACATGTGTTTGCCCCATCTAGATTCAAAACTCTGCCCACTGAAGTTCTACTCATTTTATCTTTATATCTGCTGTGATGATCAATTAAACATTTGTGAAGACTACAAAACACAGCGTTCCCAGGTGTGGAGTGAGTTTCCTTCCCCTCTTCCCTTAAAAGTGCCATTAACAACATACCTGCTTCGTCTGATTTCTGATCTGTCCGTCACTGAACAGTATCTTCAACTCTTGTGGGCAAAGACCAATATGGAGAAGACGTGAGGTAGAACGAGACACTGAGCTAGACGTTGAGTTACTTTTGTGCAAAACTGGCAGAGATGGCTTTGGCAACCAATAAAAATGTGATTCTCACATCTCAGGTGTGTGGAGGTGCCACATACCTATTTGTGCTTCACTTCTCTCTCCCTCGCTCTGTATGTCAAGGTTAACCAGGGACTGAGCCACTCCTGCCTAAAGTAAACAGGAGCGAATAGTGGCTGAGCAGGGACAAATTTGAATATTCATGATGAGGGAAATCTAAGCTGAGATCTTTTGCTGCCTTAGAGCAATTCCATTTGACTTTACCTGCGGAGAAGGAGGAGGTGGTATTTAGGGGGGGGGGAGTTAAATTCCAGAATTTCAGCCATTGGATGTTGGGAATGCATCCATGAAGCCTTAAAGGTTTATTTACTGAGTCAAAGTTTTAAAAAGGTAAACACTTTACTTCCTTAGGTGGATTATGTTGATAACCACTGGCAATAAATGCATTACTGAATGCACATGCCCACAGAGGCTTAGACTTTATAATCCAAACTGAGTTAACAAGGCAAAATTTAAAACACCTAGATTGTAAAGAATTGCACTCTGACTGGTCCTGCAAGGTGCAAATTCTCACATGGGGACACTATTATTCTGCAAGAAGGTAAAACCCATTTTCATTCATGATAATGTACACTGTCAACTTATTGAAGATAATTTTCCTCAAGTTCAATTTTTAGTGATCTGGCTAGTTTATTTTTTTCTGCCGGAATCAAATGTGGGAATCAACCACTGAAAAACATGTCAACTATAAAGTTAACTGAAAATTCACAAAAATTCTTCTATGAGTTTTAATCCTCAGAGTCACTTTATATCATAGTAATCAAACGATAAACGACGTGTGAACTATTGTTTTATAAATACTTGTTTTGTGACTTCTAGTTCCAGTTACTGTATTTATTATAATTGGACATTTCTTTTATCCTTCTAATCACCCAGCAATATAGGTAGGCAAGTAAATGAAAGATAATGTGTTAGGTATTTATAGTTGCAGCATAGTGTGTAAACCTATTGGTCATATTTTATTACAATAAACAAAATGTCTGAGGACAAAATTTAGAGATCACATAGTTCTATTCATAAATTGGTGGAGTAAGAAATATCTTTGAAAAGTTGCCTTGAATATTTTAAGCTTTTTTAATAAAGGCTTCAAGGTAGATGGGAAGGGTCTAATTTTGTATTAATTCATTTTTAAATAAATATTAAACTGATTTGATCACATGAAAAGCTTCTTCCTAAAATAATTTTATCATCTGCAGATTTTAAGAAAGAGAAAAATTTTCCCTCTAGAGATATATCTGGATTGCTAAGTGCTCTGCTTCAGTTCATGCTGGGGCTTGGACCTCTGTAATACTGGGCAAGGTTAAGTGGAGTTTTTTTTAAAAAAAATAATAAGGAAATAGTCTTGCCTACTACTACCATGATGTTTGCAAAGCTTTCAACAATTGTGACTATTTGTTATTTATACAGTGTCTCAAAGATACTGGTTCTTTGTGGAATAGTATAAATACACAAATAAAAAATATAGATTTGAGTTTCCGAAGTGTTTCCAGTCTAAACTGGACAACAGGGAAAAAAAAACCAATCCTTTCCTGGATAAAATTCCCAGGACAGATAGGCCCAGTAAAAGGTCCTGGTACATGGGGACCAATTTATTCATCTATGTAATCCTCCAAATCCAATTTTGTGGGATACAAAATGTAATTTTCTAGATGTCAAAGCGATATGGGGACAGCAGAATGTATACCCACTGAAAAACTAGGAGCCACTAATTCTCAGCTTAATCCACTTTACAAAGAACTCCTTGTTAAAATAAAACAAAATAACTCTTAAACTGACATTTAATTTGATATGAACAGGTGGAACTTCCTGGTTCCAGTTCTTACCAGTGCCAAACAATCTTCTAATGTCTATTTCTTTATCCTTCATTGAAACCAAAGGGTTAACATCTCTAGTTCTTACTAGTTTGGTTCTTTTACATCTATTCTTTTCTTTGGAGGATTAGTCAGACTAGACTCTGGCTCAGGCACTCATCAGACCGGTTTAGACTTTTCTTTTCTTTTTCTTTCTGTGTTGGGGTGAGGGGGAATAATTTGTTCCTTTTCCTGTTCAGCTGCCAACAGCTTCCAGTAATCCAGGTTAGAGACCATTCAGTTGTTTTTCCAGGCAAATCATTATCCCAAAACAGCAAATCTTTCCAAGAGATGAACATTGTACAGAATTTAGAGTGGAAAATAATCTGTAATTGTAATTGTTCAGAACTGAATCTATTCCCCATAATTCAAGTTTATATCAGTGCATCATTTTGGGACTGAGTCTTAGTGAAATTCCAAACTCACTTGGTTATCCTAGTCATAATGAAATCATGACCCTTATAACTTCTAAAACTAGAGACAGGGCAAAGGTAATGTGAGAAAGGTTGGGCTTCCTTCACTCATCTAGAATTTTTTTTTTTAGAATAGAATTTTTTTTTTATTGGCCAAGTGTGATTGGACACACAAGGAATTTGTCTTGGTGCATATGCTCTCAGTGTACATAAAAGAAAAGATAAGTTTGTCAAGAATCATAAGGTACAACACTTAATGATAGTCCGGGTACAAATAAGCAATCAAATCATATTAGGAACCAGTCAATGTAAATTGTAAGGATACAACAACAAAGTTACAGTCATTTGTGGGAGGAGATGGGTGATGGGAACGATGAGAAGATTAATAGTAGTGCAGACTTAGTAAATAGTCTGACAGTGTTGAGGGAATTATTTGTTTAGCAGAGTGATGGCGTTCGGGGAAAAACTGTTCTGGTGTCTCGTTGTTCTGGTGTGCAGTGCTCTATAGCATCGTTTTGAGGGTAGGAGTTGAAACAATTTATGTCCAGGATGCGAGGGTTGTATGTATGTATATTAGNACAACAACAAAGTTACAGTCATTTGTGGGAGGAGATGGGTGATGGGAACGATGAGAAGATTAATAGTAGTGCAGACTTAGTAAATAGTTGACAAATAAAAATTATTTGTTTAGCAGAGTGATGGCGTTCGGGAAAAAACTGTTGTTGTGTCTAGTTGTTCTGGTGTGCAGTGCTCTATAGCGTCGTTTTGAGGGTTGGAGTTGAAACAGTTTGTGTCCAGGATGTGAGAGGTCTGTAAATATTTTCACCGCCCTCTTTTTGACTCGTGCAGTATACAGGTCCTCAATGGAAGGCAGGTTGGTAGTAATTGTTTTTTCTGCAGTTC
>QLTV01001726.1:2623902-2637353 GCA_003457575.1 Thermophis baileyi
AGTAGGGCAGCTCCCCTGAAGGTAAGTAGTGGGGCAGCTCCACAGCTTCAGGGGGGCCGGTGCGCAGGCGTGGGGGGGCAGGGTGGGGGTTGTGCACATGCATTGGGAGAGGGCATTGCATTATGGGTGTGGGCACCTGCGTGCACACTATCCTGCGCGCGCGCACCCTTTTGGCACCCGAGCCGAAAAAGGTTCGCCATCACTGGTATAGGGTTTGCTATTTGAGCACTGGGGGTTGGACTAGAACACCTTGAAGGTCCCTATCAATTCTGTTATTCTGTTACTCACCTCTGATATCCATTATCCAGTTATACAAGTTTCTATCTGAATTAATAGCAGGTTTTATTTATTTTATTAGATTTTTATCCCACTTTTATTACTTTATAAGTAACTCAAGCATGCATAATATTCCTTCCCTATAATAACAATCCTGTAAAATGGATTGAATTGAGAGGGAGTGACTGGCCCAAAGTTACCCAGCCAGCTTTCATGCAATGTTTGCAGAGAAAATCTAAAATCTATACAAAATCTTTCCCAGTTACTATGTAGAAATTGGATTTCCTTGTGCATTCTTTTTATGATAATCAAAAATTGTGTTCTTATACAGTACATAATATTAAATTTGGGAATTGTTAATTCAGGCCCCACACCAAGAAAGCTGGAATCCACAATCCTTATGATACAGAATTAAGCAAATGTTATGAATTGCTACAAATTTTTTTTGCTAATGTGAATGGAAAAAGCTTCGTAACCCACTTCATTTGGTTTCTAATATTCACTAGAAGCTTTTAACAGATGTATATGATTTTCATGAGAATTAGACATTAGGCAGTAAGCTTAGAATAATTCTGCACTCATATTAGTTCCCATCTTTGTACTGCACTTGCTGTCTGCAACTTCCATTGGTGATTTAGAGGGGCATGTAGCTAGGTAGAATACTGAAATTGCTCGGGACCTTTTAGAACAGAGGTCTTCAAACTTGGCAACTTTAAGACTTGTGGACTTCAATTCCCAGAATTCTCCAGCTGTCTTAAAGTTGCCAAGTTTGGGGACCCCTGTTTTAGAATGAATTTGTTCTGAATTTGTTTGATTGTGGGAAATGGACAGAGAAGGAAACTAAGCCTTTGCCTCATAGGTTTTGGAATTTTATATATATATAAAAACAACAAATGATATTTTTCTCTTTTACCTATGTCCCCTGTTATTCCTATCTAGACCTTGAGGGAGTTGCACGAGGTCCTGACGCTTTCACCCTTCTGGAAATTCCAGAGACTCGTAATCAGTTCATTGATGAACTCATGGAGGTAATGATTGATACTTTTAGTTTTTTCCTTTTGCCTCCAGTCTTTAATGTTGTAAAGCCATCCTGGAACTATCTTTGCCATTTGTGTCTCACTTTCCTAGTTTCTTAGATTTCCTTGCCTTTCAAGATAAGTGATGTTCAAGATGCCCTAAGATAAATATATCTGGGATTCAAATTTATTTTTTAAAATAGCTGCAATCTCATAGTATTGCCAAATCCTGTGAAATTAATGGCATTCATACAAATCTCACTGGATTTTTTTTTAAAGAAATCACATAGGTTATGAAAAGTTAGAATGTTAGATGATTGTTTTCTTGCAGGATTTCACCTATTGGAATATTTTGATACAGTGTGTGATGTTGCATGAGGATATCTGAAAATGTTGTTAATTTTTGGGTAAAGCAAGGAGCATAAAGGTTCCTTTTTGTTCATTATTCTGAAGGAAATTCAGGAATCTTGCTTCCCAATTCCTTCTGTATCAACCTCTGAAAAACCCTTTTTGTTTTTTCTTATTTTAATATTCTCATAGCATAATTCTCACTGAAATGAAAACCTGTGTTTCATCTAATGCAGAAGAACATTTTTTTTTTGGATCAACAGTGATTTATGCAAAAACAGCTAAGATATGTTTTTACTTGCCAGTCATGTGAATGAGGACTTAGGAATCAGTGCATAAAATCCTGACTTTAAAGTCAAAATGATTTGAACATGCAGTCAGGTACTTGACATCTCTAGTTGAATTTCCAGTTTGCTGGTGGTAGGCGGACTGACAAAATTAAAGGTTAATAGGTTAATAAAAGGTTACCTTTTCCCTTTTCCATCAGTCTTCGTGAGGTTGTATGCACTGGTTCAATTCTTTTGAACAAAGCAGTGCCCACCCCCAAGATCATAGAACAGAATTTGAGAATGGCAACTTAAGGCAAGCAATGTGCTTCCTTAATATCAGATGCAGACATTGTTCAAATGTCTGGCAAGAGCATTTTTTTCCTCTCCACCATGGAGAGGAATGTCATCTTCCACATCTGTCCACCTCAGTCACACTGTATGCTTTATTTCTAAGAATTGAACCAAATGTGAAAAGCTTCTTATAATAGCAGTGTCTTTTTTTTTTTAATTTCTTACTTCTCTTTTGCTTTCCCAGCTGGAGATCTTCCTTTCCCAGCGCATTGCTGAGATGAGTGAAGAGGCAGATATTCTATCTGTGAGTCAGTTCCAGCGAGCGCCACCTATCTTGCAAGACCAAACCAAAGAGAGGTTAGAAGCCATGATGGCAGTCATCCAGAATCTAATAGGACAGCTAACGAACCTGAGAATGCAACATCTTTTTATGATCCTTGCTTCTCCAAGGTAGGTAAATTAATGTTTTCACTCCAATCCTGATAATAAGGGTTGGTAAAATTAACTGTGCTTTATGTTCTCACAGTTAAACTTCGGTTGAGATAATAGCTAAATGCAGATCAAATATTTCTATAATATGGAATTTAGATTTCAGTAGAAGTTCTGGTATCATAGGGGGGGGGGGAAACAACTTTCTAGTATCCATTAATATTGTTAGGAAAAAATACAAGGTTACTTAGGAGAGTCCTGTGTGTTATGGGACTGAATTGTGATTTATATGGCTTTGTGCTTCTGACTCAAATTTTTTTAAAGTCTGCTTTATGGCAAGGGGATTTTTTTCTGATACAAGTGGTACAGGGAGTCCTCAGCTTATGACCACAATTGGGACTAGAACTTCTAAGTGAGGTGGTTGTTAAGTGAATTATCCCCATTTTAGTGACATTTTTGCCATGATTATTAATTGAATCACATAATCATTAAGCGAGTCTGGCTTCCCCATTGGCTTTGCTTATCAGAAGCCCACTGGGAAGGTCGCAAATGGAGATCACGTGATCCAGGGTGCTGCAACACTTATAAATACATGCAAGTTGCAAGTACCTGGATTTTGATCATGTGACCATGGGGATGCTAAGATAATCATAAGTAAGTCACTTTTTTCAGTGCTGTTTTTCAATGTTTTTTCAGTAACATTGAACAGTAGCTAAGGAAATAGTTGTAAATGGAAAACTACCTGTACCTCTACACCTGTACACCAAAATGCCTCTCAGACAAATAAAGCATTGGTAAACAGTGTGCCACAATCTCCTACTTATGTGCATTGTTGTGTATTTTGTTTGGAATAACAAATTGCAGTGCATATGTGACAATCCGTTAACCATATGTACTCTGTTTTCTTGGAAGAGCGGCCGGCATCTTGAGTTTCTGCCAAGTCATGAACTGGAAACAACCTGTGCTGCCAGTTATTCAGCATTAACATATACTTGGCTAGAAATTCATTCTGGTGAACCAAGTAGATCTTATATTGGTGTAAACATCTTTATGGTCAAGTTATTAGTTCATTGGATTATCTCAATCAATAGATTAAAATGTGTTCCTCCATTCCAAATACTAAATCAACATTTTATGCATTTCCTCTCCTTCTCCTTTGCTCTCATAGCTACTTCAAAAGAAATTATTCCAGAATAAGTTACTTCTCTAAGACCATCCCCTGCCTTTTTTCAGCTATCAAGTTATTTATTTTATCACTTCTATGAAACAAAACAAAAACATGTCATGGTTCCCACACTTAAATTGAATGCTCTGATGTCTTCTGATAGTTTTATGGTGAGACTGATCAGCCAGTCTTGTCAAATACTCGGATTCTGAGATATCACAATGATACAATGGAACTTTGATTTATTGGGTGGGGGTTGTCTATACTACTGAATTTATTTATTTATCAAAGGTATATAGCCACCTATCTCACCAGACATGACTCTGGGCAGCATACAATAGTGCAATAAAATAATGATATAAAAACAATCAATATAAAAATATGAACAATTGTTATTAAACATTAAAATATTATTTAAAAATAATAAAGTATATAAATCATAAATGGAGAGAGTAAGTATATCAACCACATCATCCTCAATAGGGGAGTCACTTCAAAATGTTGCTGGTTCCCTGGGACTCCTAAGCCTGATGACATAATCAGGTCTTGAGGGACTTTCTAAACACTAAAGGGGATGGAACTTTGGGGAGGTGGGGAGAATGTTCCATAAGGCAAGTGCCACAGCAGAGGATGTCCATTAATTACACATTGGGTCAATGCATTATTTTATGTTATGTATATGATGTCATTATACTGTATATTGTGTTAAAACAAAAATAATGCAAATATAGCTGCTTTTTTCAGGCCATTTCAAATAAAAAATTGTAATTTTGATGACATCAGAACAGACATTTGGCCCATTCCATTGAATCCAAAGTCTGATAAATGGAGGTCTGTTAAATTGAGATTTCATTCTATAAGTCGTTAGGCATACAGCAGATAAGAATTGGTTTGTAGGTATTACATGGATGCCATTATGATTCAGGTATGTGGACCGAGTGACTGAGCTCCTCCACCAAAAATTGAAGCAAGCAAATCTATTGCTCCTGAAGAAGGAAGTAATGGTGCAGAAGCAGAAGGAGGCACTGGAAGAGCAGGCTAACCTGGAGCCAAAAGTTGATTTACTTGTAGAGAAAACCAGAGATTTGCAGAAACTGGTGAGTACCCAGGAAGTCATTTGCACAGTTTTTCATGTGATAAGATCTTTAGATCATTTATGTTTTTGTGTAGTTCAGCATTCAGTTTATTTCTTGATTCAGTATATCTTACATTTCTGCCGAAAATTGCATCTTCCTCCTGTGGTAATATCCCTGAAAAATGTGAAAGAAAATATAAATCAACACCTCCTGACATTTTTAGGAAAGCTTTGCAAACAGAAGGTATTCTATTAGACCACGAAGAACAGAAATTTGAAGTGCAGTAAGTGAGGATGCTAGTATGAGACTAAATGTGTATGTATAAATGTGAAGTTGAGTATCTGGGAAGTGAAATGCCAGTCTGAGAGCATTTTGTCTTCAATATGAAAGATTAAATACTTGGGCTGAAATGACATTTAAAAAAAATAAAAATTCCTTTATGTTTTCTGAAGAAATTATTGGGGTAGTTTGAACTAGAATTTGAATTAACCCTGCCTCATCATTTATTTGTTTATTTATGTACTTATTTATTACTGAAAATTAGCCCTCTCTGAACAACTGCTGTTGCCTCTGGAGAAAATATATTTAATCATGATTAACGAATTGATGGCAGGCTGCAAGACCACATGTTCCTTTACTCCTTTGATCTGCCCTTTCACACACAAGTTCTGCCAGATATTTTCATGACCCTTGCTTGTAACAAATATTTGTTTTCCCTTCAGCAGAGTTCTCAGGGGGGAATGACAAATATGGGGGCGGGGCAGGAGATATGTGAAAATCTTTAGGCTGAATTCAGTTTTCCAACTATTACTTTTTTTAGAAACTACAATTGAATGATTGTACCGCAGTGAATAATTTAGACCATTAACCTGACCAGCTTCTTCTGGGTCTGTTAAATATAGAAACCTGATATAATAAAAGTTTATATTGGTGGTATGTCTGAGAGTTATTGATGTATACTTGTGCTAATCTATTTTCCACAAAAATAAGAATGTATATAAGTTGTCATTTAGATATTCATTCTTATGGTTGCTTTTTTCCCTTTCCTGAGTTTTAATGAATATGTATTTTAATTATAGTGATACTCAAGACTCCACTAAGACTGCTAGTATTTTCCTTCTCTGTATAGGTTTTGCTGATTTTTATTATATAAATATCCATTATTGCTGAAGATCATTATTAATACAGGTAGCCCTCAACTTTCAACAGTTCGCTTAGGGACCATCGAAATTACAACGGCATTGAAAAAAGCAAATTACGAGCATTTTTCACACTTATGACCATGATCCCCATGGTTACATTCGGATGCTTGACAGCTGACTCTCATTTATGATGGTTGCAGCATCCCAGTGTCATGTGATCCCCTTTTACAACCTTCTGACAAGCAAAGTCAATGGGGAAACCAGATTCACTTAACAACTGTGTTACTAATTTAACAACTGCAGTGATTCACTTAACAAACATGGCAAAAAAAGCCATAAAATGGAGCAATTAACAAATTAACAAATTTTCCACATAGCAACATAAACTTTGGGCTCAATTGTGCTTGTAAGTTGAGGACTACCTGTATATACAATATGTAGGCTCATGGTATGCTGCTCATTAGGGCTGTGCAGTATTTGAATTTGACTTATAAGAGGTGAATCAGAATATGTAGGAGTATTAAGGCAGTTCCACTTTGAGACCCATTAAAAACAACCATGTCATTTTCTAGGATTGTGCCATTGCAGGAAGCTTTGTTCCAATTCGGAAGCTCGCCTTCCAGAATCCAAGCCCTGCATAGTTGTGCTTGCCAAACCTAACCTCATATGTCCCTCATGATTATTTGAGTTTGACAACAGTGTTGCATGGTTGAAAGGAGGGGTGGGACATACGAATCAGAGCCTGAGAGGTGGCAATTGGTTAACTATGGCAGCCATAATTTTATGAAAGATTGTGCCTTTTTAATTCAGTAGCAATAGGTATACAATTTGTATGTTTAAAATCCAGGATATTTTATAATTGATAGAAGCCTTGTTTCAGATAAAAGCTGACATCTCTAAGCGGTATAACGGTCGACCTGTGAACTTGATGGGTGCCTGTCTTTGATTCTTCCTCCTCAAACATGCCAGAGACAGCAGCAAAGTGTTAAGCATCACCTCAAACAGAAGAAGATAATTGGGGAAAAGGACAAGTATCAAAGAATGTAATAATTGAGGACAAGGGCTACCACTGACCAAGCTTCAGGAGTTTGGGATCTGTAGTGGAAAAGATGCTCTGATTCCATTTTGTATCAGCTATAAACACTTCTTAATAATTTCTAATGAGTCAATAAAGCTGATGTTTCAATGCTAAATTTCTTGTTTATCTTATGTATTCTCTGGTTGAGGAATATAAAAACTATCTCCCTGTTCTTGTTTCTCTGCAGTACTAATTGCATTTTTAATTTTTCCTTGCTTTCTGGGGAAATTTTCTGCACCCACTACTTGGCAGCAGGAATATTCTGTGAATGCCAGTAAGTGATTAGTTTTTTGCTTGATCAAAGAACTTAGGGAAATACTGTACCCATTGTTATCAAGTCATCTGCTATTTCTCTTGCTTAATATCTTTAACAAATAGGTTTGCCTGTCTCCATTTGTGTGATATTTATTCAACTTTCAGGTATCCTAAGGAAGAAACTTCTGCAAGTAATATCACTGTCACAGTCCTCTATACTTTTATGCTGCCATTATTTCAGTGGCTTCACATAAAGTATGAAGGAGCTTGTATCTATGGAAATTCTCCAATCATCCAGGTCATGGTTCTTCCAAAGGTGCTTTTTCCAAAAGGCAACTGGACTTTCTTCTTGTTGTTTTTTAAACAAAAACATTTCACTTCTTATCTAAGAAGCTTCTTCAGTTCTTATTAAGAACTGAGGAAGCTTCTTGGATGAGAAGCAAAACATTATCCCCAAAAACCAGACAAATCCAAGAAGGTCCAGTTGTCTTTTGGAAAAAACACCTTTGGGACTATGAAGGAACTTGCATTCAACTACTTTCAGCTATAAATTCTAATTTTATGGTTCCAGTTTTTATTGTAGAAAAGAGTTCGGCTGTTATTCAAGTTATTTCCACTTTTCAAGAGACTTCCATTTCTGCACAGAAAGCAAATGCATTTTGGGTTACTACATTTATACTTCATGATTCCAGGTGCACACCTAACTCCAAATAGTATCTGTTCATACATACAATGCATCTGGAATACAGGGTGTACCCTAAACTGTGAGACAAAGCCCTAAGTATATACTTTCTATTCCTGCTGTTTCTGTGAAATATTTGCATCAAGTGAAGAGATCAACAGATGTTTTTCTCTCAAGTCTCCCATTTCCATGTTGTCCATCTGTGATTCAGCTTTGAATGATAACTAAATGGTACAGTAGCCAGTCACATAGTGAATCAGCCCTTCCCTTCTTTCCGTTCAAAGTTGGCACCCTGGAAGAGGCTAAATCAAGTCATCCCTAAGCTGTGGATAGACAGCGATGCCAGCAAGTCACTGTGTGAGTGGCCTCAAGTCTGTGCCCATTGTCTTTTACCCTGGCAGATGATAAGAGAAGAGTACCAGTACCACCCCTTTTTCTCTCTTATTTGTTGGGGGTAGGGATGAAGAGAGTGAGATCGTTTTGGGGTGTGGGGGGGAGGTGATTCGATTTTAATTTCATAGGAGAGCAGTTGATTCATTGCTCTTTGTCGGTGGTGTTGACTCTCGTAATGACTTCCCATCAAAATGAAAAGTGGAATGACAGCGTTCATTATTCCTGCTGCTTGTTATCTCAGCAGTGGGGGGAGGGCTACCCCCTCCCCCCATGCAGCCTTTCAGCCATCCTGGACAGTGAGTGATGGGCCCTATTAATCACCGACCCTGCGGACTCTGGTGGACACACACTACCCGGCAGAGAAGGAGAGAGAGATAAGGCACCAACAGCCGCTACAATCCATTAACGTCAAGTGGGACTCTCTGGCCCCTCCTTCATTCTTTGCTTTCACCCTCTTATGGCTATAGAGGTGGTTGTCTTGGGGTGGGGTGGGGTGGGGAGGAGCGAGAGGAGAAAAGCAAACGGGTGCTACCCTTTTGGACCATCAGCTGGAAACTGAGCAAAGACCTTACTTTTTTCATCAAAGCTCAGTAGCCTTCTGGGTTGTTTAGAGCCAAACCTTGTAATTAGCAATAGCAATAGCAATAGCACTTAGACTTATATACCGCTTCATAGTGCTTTACAGCCCTCTCTAAGCGGTTTACAGAGTTAGCATATTGCCCCCAACAATCTGGGTCCTCATTTTACCCACTTCGGAAGGATGGAAGGCTGAGTCAACCTTGAGCCGGTGAGATTTGAACCGCCGAACTGCAGCTAGCAGTCAGCTGAAGTAGCCTGCAGTGCTGCACTCTAACCACTGCGCCACCTCGGCTCAGTTGGCTACCCAAAAGGAAAGGTTTCTGTTTTGCCATCTTATTTGCCACCTCCAAGCCCTCTTTTTGTTGACATACCTCTCTTAAATTCATTGCCAACTGCAAACACATTCTAACTCTTGCATGGTTGTAAGGATCATTTATGATTCACCTCTTGGTCGATGCATTTCAGCTGTGCCCAAACTGGTGACTTTCAAATATGTTTGGCAGAATCCCCAAAATTTGCTGCTAAAAATGAATTTCTTGGATAATGTGGAATGATTCCTGTATCAAGGTATGAGTATATACTGTATTTAAGATAAAAGCCAACTGAACACAATGTGACACTGGTTTGCAATTGGCTAGGCCTAGGTGCTCTTATTTTACCTATGAAAATTTGCTATACTTTTACTTCATGCTGTTGGAATTTAATTGACTATATTTGGGGGGTTTGTCACATATGTCATTGGCTTAATGCTTTGATACAGAGATGCAAGGAATAATATAAAGTGTAAAAATTGTTTAACAGGTGGTAGTTATTAATATAGACAGCCAAACGTGACCCTAAATACATCCCTCAAAAATCTTAGATTAAGGGACACTAAAATTCATGGTTTAACATTTTATTGAGTTATAAAATATTGTAAAATACAAAAGTAAATAGAAAAGCAGTGGGGAGGAAAAGGGGGAAGGGAAGTGAGGAAGGATAAGAAAAAAAGAAAAAGAAGCATTGAGTTCCAACTCTCTGTTGCAGTAAAATAAGGCATTAACATCAAATCACAACTTTTTGCTTTTTCATAATAATATGAACAAGCCATTTCTGTAAAGATCAATCTACTCGGTAAAACCCAAAATCAAAGTTTCATTCTTTTCCACTTCAAGCACAAAGTTCAGAAGCGGTTTCCAAGTGGAAACAAAAGTACTTCATATTATTTTCTTTAATCAAAGTAGTAAATTTTGCCGTTTCATTCAACTCCATCAACTTCTGCAACCATTCGTCCATAGTAGGAATCGAAGTGTCCTTCCATTTTTGTGCATACAATAGTCTTGCTATTGTCAACATATATAATAACGAAGTTCCAATTCTCCCCCCCCCCCCAGTTTTTTCTATTAGGCCCAAAAGGAAAAGTTCTGGTTCCATTTTTATCTCCATTTTCAAAATTTTCTGTATTAAAATATGAATTATACTCCAAAATTTTTTTGCTTTATTGCATGTCCACCATAGATGATTAAAAAGTCCCTTCTTTACTTTTACACTTCCAACAATCATTTGACATACCTATATACATCTTAGATAACTTATCTAGTGTTAAATAGCAACGATACATCATCTTATAGAAATTTTCTTTTAGATTATAATTTAATGTAAATTTACTCTTCCACATATTTTCCCATTGTTCAAGCATCACATTATATCCAAAATTCCTTGCCCACCGAATCATACAATGATTTACATGTCCATTTTGGGAGAGACACTAAAATTGCATCCTTCAGTAATTACAGATTTGGTGGAGTACATTGAAATTAATTAGATACAAAAAGAAAACGAATATATAATAACAACAACAATGTGCAATTGCACTTATTGTTGGATTTATATCATTGCAATTTCTTTTGTGTTGCAGTCCAGCAAAAAGCACCTTACTAGCTGTTAAAATAAAAAATATTGTTATATTTTTGGATATTATATTTAATGTCGGGTCTAATTTGGCGCTAAAATTCCACCATTATAAAAATAAAGACTTTGGCCAGCAGCAGACTTACAAGTCCAAACAGGACTTGTAATTTAAGACTTTATAAATATAAGATTTAATAAAAATACCTGTTTCTTAAGAGTTTAAGCAGAGATAGAAAACCCCTTTCAATTCCAATTCAACAGAACTCAAAAATTTAAATTGTATCACCAATAAGATCTTGCCACTCTAATGAGGGCAGCTGACTTTAAACCAGGGGTGAAATCCAGCAGGTTCTGACAGGTTCTGGAGAACCGGTAGTGGAAATTTTGAGTAGTTCGGAGAACCGGCAAATACCACCTCTTGCTGGCCCCAGAGTGGGGTGGGAATGGAGATTTTGCAATGTCCTTCCCCCAGGAGTGGGGAGGGAATGGGGATTTTGTAGTATCCTTCCCCTGGAGTGGGGTGGGAATGAAGATTTTGCAGTATCCTTCCCCTGCCACACCCACCAAGCCACGCCCACCAAGCCACACCCACAGAACCGGTAGTAAAAAAAAATTGGATTTCACCACTGCTTTAAACATGTCACCATTTGAAATGTCTCATTATTACGATTCAAGTTTATACTTTTAATCACTTTTAAGAAAATCTTCTCTGGTGTCACAAATACTATTATTCAGGTTCTTCTGTTTCTACAAATTGTTACTGTTTGTGGAATACAAAAATAAATAAATATTCCATACATTAATCAGTAATCCTTTCATTTCAGAGCTGTTCCATTAGTACTCTTAACTTTCACCAGCTGTATTAATTTATTAATATTTATCTTGTAATTTGTCTTAGTTCTGGTCTAGAATGCTTTCTTTTAACAAATAGTAGGAAGCGTTTTAAAATTCTTGATTCTCCTCCCTCTTCTGACCAGTTGCATGCCATCCCTATTTTTACTCCCAAATCTCTCAAAAACTAATCTGTGTTCATCTTCATGTGTGCCAGTCTTGAAATGTTGAGAAAATCAAGAGATAATCACTGTTCTCTCCAGTTGATCAATAGGAATATGCAAAGAACGGCTTTCAGTTAGTGCTTTGCTAATGAACAACTGTCAGTCCCAAAGTAAAGAAACTTCTCTTATGCACATTTCACACAAAAGTAAAAGATAGTACATTGTTTTCTCCACATTTTGTTCACATCCTATGCATTTATACACAGATGATCAGAGCAGTTACAAGAGCAGAAGTAATGATCCGCCAGGACTAGGTTGCATTAAAAAGACTTTGTGAAATAGAGCCAGGAGATGACTGAGATAAGATTTCCCACCAATGAGGAAACAACCTACTCATCAGTTTTATAAAGGTTTTATAAATGTAAATGTAATGACGTTTGCTGTGCCAACAAATATTCGTGCTTGTATGGATCCAGCTAATGTTAACTTATATGGGTTCAGAGCTTATTCTAAATGGATGTGGAGATTTCAAATGAAACTACCTTTACCTGAAAATTTACATAGTAACTATTTTCTTTTCTAAAATAGATCATAATAGCAATAGCAACAGCACTTAGACTTATATACCGCTTCATAGTGCTTTACAGCCCTCTCTAAGCGGTTTACAGGGTCAGCATATTACCCCCATCCTCATTTTACCCACCTCGGAAGGATGGAAGGATGAGTCAACCTTGAGCCTGGTGAGATTTGAACTGCCAAACTAATGGCAATCTGGCAGTCAGCAGAAGTAGCTTTTAGTACTGCATTCTAACCACTGCGCCACCACGGCTCATAATACTCTGGCTTTAATCCTGTTACTGTATTTTGTACATATTTCCGTAATCAGGCAGAATTAGCTGCTCCTTCTTTTGGCTAAACTGTAAACCCAGACATTTAAGTAACTAGCAATAATTCTATAAACGTATATTACTTATCAAATGCAAAGTGATCTGAAAGGAAAGAAAAGTCAAGGGGAAACCTTGATAAATGGTTGTGCTGAAAAACCAGATCAATTGTGATAATTGCTTAATGTTTTGTATATTTTTATATCATACTTTCAGGGTATTTCACATACAATGTCTTACATTTCTTTTGACAACTTTTAAATTAGGTCATAATTACTGTGCTCTAGAGTGACATTGTCCCTCTGCAGAGGGAATAAAGCAATTTAAAACAGTCCAACACATACAGTAGTGACTCCAGAATTCTGATAGTTTTCTAAGATTGGAAAGGTTTTTTTGTGGCCATTATCTAAGGCTCTTTTCATATGTGCATACTTTTTCACTGAATAGAATCTGTCTGGGTCACCATCAACATCTGAGGTACTGGAGGTGAATGAAGTGGGTAGTTAGAGCAATAGCTAGTACACTAGTGGAAGGAGTTATGAGCTAAATGCCTATTTAGCATTTATAATTTCCAAGTTTCTGTTCATAGCTTAAGAAAACAATAGTCACCGTTGACTTACAGTACAATAAAAGTAAATTTAGATCCTTCCTTCCTTCCTTCCTTCCTTCCTTCCTTCCTTCCT
>QLTV01001726.1:2669204-2683989 GCA_003457575.1 Thermophis baileyi
GTGTGTGTGTGTGTGTGTATATCTCGCTCTCTCTCGCTCCCTGTCTCTGTGTGTCTTCTCACTCTCTCAGAAAGCCCTGCGTGCTCTCCTTGGGGCTTTTCGCTACCCGTTTTTCTTTCTTTCTTTTGGAAATCCGGGCTGGCTGAGGAATGAGTGCAACCAACAATGGAGGCTTCCCTCCTCCTCCCCCTCCTCCTGTAGTGCGCACCCTCCTGGCCCCGCCACAGCCGCCCAGGGGGTTGTGAGAGGAGGAGGAGGAGCAGGAGGGAATGCACTCATTCCTCAGCCAGCCCGGATTTCCAAAAGGAAGAAAGAAAAATGGGTAGCGAAGAGCCTGAGAACATGCAGGGCTTTCTGAGAGAGTGAGAAGAGACACAGAGACAGGGAGAGAGACACACACACACACACACACACACACACACACACACACACACACACACTGACATAGAGACATAGACTCACACACACACATACACACACACAGAGGGAGACCGGCTGACGGGTGAGCGTCTTTGGTGAGGGCCCTCCGGCTTTCTACGAGCCTGACCCCTGGGGTGGTGTGCGAGGGTTGGCAGAGTCAGCCCCCTTTTCCCACTGGCCTGAGCTTCTTAAAGCCACAGCTAGGCACTGTGGGCCCATCCCCTTTCCGTCGTCCCCTGGATCCCATTCCCACCCCACCAGCCCTCGTGTTAGCGAGGCTGGTGTCAGTTGCAGCCAGGTCAGGCCAGTGTCTCGGGGTGGAGAGCAGGTTGCGCATCTCTCCAAGTGACTGAGGCACGCCCATCACCAACAAGGGCCAGAAGAAAGAGAGAGAGAGAGAGAGAGAGAGAGAGAGAGTTGCCAGGAGCGAGTGGGGCAGGGAATGGGTTCCAGGAGGGGATGGAGACCCAGTCTCCCCCATTGTGAAGCACGCTAGCTTTCACTGTGTTATGCAAGATGCTGCAAGAGCAGCAGGCAGGCCATGAAGGGGGTATTAGGTCTTCTTCCCCCCGCCCCATGCCAAAGGAAAGCCAGCCGGGCGGGAAACAGCAGGAGGCTACTTCTGAGTTTGCTCTCTGCCGAGAGAGAGAGAGAGAGAGAGAGAGAGAGAGAGAGAGAGAGAGAGAGAGAGAGAGTTGCCAGGAGCGAGTGGGGCAGGGAATGGGTTCCAGGAGGGGATGGAGACCCAGTCTCCCCCATTGTGAAGCACGCTAGCTTTCACTGTGTTATGCAAGATGCTGCAAGAGCAGCAGGCAGGCCATGAAGGGGGTATTAGGTCTTCTTCCCCCCGCCCCATGCCAAAGGAAAGCCAGCCGGGCTTCTCCTTCCCTCCTACCCTTCCTCCTGCTCCCTTCTCCCCACTCTATCCTACTTCGGGACAGAGAAGCGCGCACTGGAAACGCATGTTGGGGTGACGTCAGAGCGCGTCTTCTGACCCTCCGGTGCTCACCTGCAACTCTCCGCGCTCCTCCAGGCCTGGCTTGCTGAGGGGGGGGGAGCATCCCTGATGCCTCTGCTCCCCCCCCCACGGCCCCAGCCATCGCTGCCCGGGGAAGAAACAGGAAACAGAAAGCAGCGCGTTTCAAAGGTGGTGAACAGTGTTCCGCTGTGAGAGCTGGGCCAGGCCTCTCTGCCATCCAACTCGCCAATGGGGCCACTTCTGCCGGGCCATCTCCCCCCCTCCTGCTGGGCTGTTGTGCTTGGTGCTCGGTGGGGGAGGGCAGCGCTTCACCACACTGCCCCCTTCTTTCTCTTGGCCCTGCCAACAAGGGAGGAGGAAGGCCAGGCTTGGGGGATGGCCCCCACCCCACAAGATCTTCCCCTGCCGTTCTCTCTCAGCCCTCTTTGCTGGCGGCAACAGCAAATGTACCACAATGAAGGCAGAATGCTGTTGCCGCGCAAAGACAAGTAGAGGGGCTCTTTGCTCCCACACTAAGGCTCCGGCCATGCCACTGCCGTGACAGGATGATGGCTCTTTCATCCCTCTGCCGCGACAGGGTGACAGGGAGCCTCAGCAGAGGGCCCAAAGAGCCGCATGCGACTCCGGAGCCGCAGGTTGCAGACCCCTGGTGTAGGGTGTCCTGCCTGAGTGGGGGATTGGACTAGATGACCTATAAAGTCCCTTCCAACTCTGTTAATCTGTAATCTGTTAAAAATGTGTCTATTTTTTTTTTATAAAAGTACTCCAAGCAATCTCATAGTGCTATGCTTTGTACATTTTATACCTGATGTTGCTAGCTGGAACCCATTTCTCAAATGGGTAAGTCATAGTACTGAATTAAAAGAAGGAATGAACCAACTTCACACACAAGGAATTGGCTAAATAGTTTTGGATTGTATACAATAATGGTCTTAAGAATGAAGGTGAATATATGTGTCCCAGGAGAGTGTTGCAGGATCCAATCTTGGTCGGTCACCGGGACCAGAGGTTTTGTTTTCCTAGCTTTCGGACTCATGCTGAAGACCATCCTCAGGGAACTGTTTTTTTCTCAACAATCTACATCTAAAAAGCTATACACAACAGCCATCACATAAATATTACACATAGAACAGCTCAAAGCCCAGAGAAGTTCCCTGAGAATGGTCTCCAGCATGAGTCCAAAAGCTCGGAAAACAAACCTCTGGTCCTGGTAACCGACCAAGATTGGATCCTGCAATAATGGTTTATCCCCCAATCTTCCCCTTCTATATAGAGCCGAGGTGGCGCAGTGGTTAGAGTGCAGCACTGCAGGCTACTTCAGCTGACTGCTAGCTGCAGTTCGGCGGTTCAAATCTCACCGGCTCAAGGTTGACTCAGCCTTCCATCCTTCTGAGGTGGGTAAAATGAGGACCCAGATTGTTGGGGGCAATATGCTAACTCTGTAAACCGCTTAGAGAGGGCTGTAAAGCACTATGAAGCAGTATATAAGTCTAAGTGCTATTGCTATAGTCACATACATTTCTTGGTTGTAAGAGTAGATTTTCCCCATCCACTCTTACAATCTTTCTTCTATGTTCCTAATAGAAAGACATTTAAATAGAAAATATATGAGTTGCTTTCCAAATTAAATATATACAGGTGTGTGTGTGTGTGTGTGTGTGTGTGTTAAGCACAATATCTTCCCACTGAAACTCAGGTTATTCATAGTGCTGAAATCAAACTGGTTTTTATAGTCCTCTAAATTCTAAACTTAATTTTAACTTTAAAAATATAGTTTTCCATAACAAAAAGTTCTCATTCATAAGTGAATGTGTTTTTGAATAAAACATTTTACTTATGAATACAGAACTTATAGAAAGTAATATATTTCAATACAAAATAATGGTACAGATAGTCCTCGACTTACAACAGTTCATTTAGTGACCGTTTGAAGTTATAACATCACTGAAAAAGTGACCCATGACCGTTTTTCACACTTACAACCATTACAGCATCCCCATGATCATGTGATCAAAATTCAAACACTCAGCAACTGACTCATATTTATGACAGTTGCAGTGCCCGGGGTCATGTGATCGTCTTTTGCAACCTTTTGCAACCTTCTGACAAGCAAAGTCAATGGGGAATCCAGACTCACTTAACAACCATGTTTCTAATTTAACAAATGCTGTGATTCATTTAACAAGAAAGGTCGTAAAATGGGGCAAATCTCACATAACAAATGTCTCACTTAGCAACAGAAATTGTGGCCGTAAGCCGAGGACTAAATGTATATATCTCCACCTAACCAATTAAGTATATTTGTAAGATACCAGTAGCTTCTGCCACATCTATGACAGGCAAAGAGCATAGTTTGGATTAGTTTGCCACTGTTCCCAATATTAGCTACTTCCTAGATAGTCACCTGTTAGATTTTTTATTCCCAACTATAGTACTGCACAGAGGCCCATTTTCTATTTCTGGATTGCAGCACACACACACAACATTTTGTAGGCTACAGTTTTGATGGAAGAGAAAGGGAAGAGAAAAAAAAATGTGGCAACTGTAAAATAATCAGATAAATAGAAATTAAAGAAATTAAAAATATTTCCAACATTTAACAACTGCCAATTATATATATTTATAGTTTCTTAAGAAAAAGTTGTTCATATTTAGCAAAACAAAAGCTCACAGAAATGCCTCTTCTGGAACTACAGGAGTCAAATCTCATCACTGTCTCTTCCACCTCCTTCTCAACATGGTTTATTTCCATTGCCTCTCATCTTGCCCCCCTGGTAACATTTACTTTCTCTTTGCTTTCTTAAGCATATACAGTGCAGCTGCTTAAAGATCTCTAAATCTCTCTGTTAAACAATACTTAACTGCTCAACAGATGCCCCAGTGCACCTTGGGACAGCTACATAGCAAAATACAGTCACAGCCATAAAAGCAATTGAAGTCAACATCACTTTGAAAAGTTTATTATAATGCATATATTCAGCACCCACTTCCCAAGTATTTTTTTAATTACGGTAGATAGGTATGGACAATTGGTCCTTATAAGATATAAAATTAAAATTGTGTTCAACAAATATTTACAATTAAGGACGGATGAATATGCTTCAACTCCTTTACTTATGTCATAAAAAGAGTATTTTGTGCACTCCTCAATATGGCTATGTAGATCTACAAAGTACTGAATACCATGTGCACTGAATTCAACATTGTTGAATATACCCTAATAGAATTTGATTTGGAGTGTTGTGGATAACCTTCATACAATTTTGCCATGAGAATTGAGATACTTTCAGTGGACAGATCCATTAATTATTTTATTGTGTATTTAAAAACTCAAGGTTCATATCCTTAACCAAGTACCGTACCAAAATGCAGTCTGGGGCAGGGGTGGGTTCCACTTACCTTCCCTACCGGTTCACATCGTGACGGAAGGCGCACTCGTTTCGCTTGCTTGCGCGCATGCCTATGTCACATCAGGGAAATGACCCTCTGCGCATGCCAGCCGCAGCGACCGGAGGACCGGTTCGGGGGTGTGGACAGCTGGCTATCACTGCCGGTTTGGCGAGTGGGTACAAATTTCCACCACCAGTACAGGCGAACCGGTCCGAACCGGCAGCAACCCACCACTGATCTGGGGATTGAATGGGATGAGAAAACTGTCTAATGTGGCCCATGATGTCCACACTGCTGAATCCTCCCCTCAGTCCATGTAATGATAGTATTTAGTGATGGTTACATCTTTTTAAGAAAGTACAAGTATGCAAGGATATACAGATAGTCCTCGACTTACAACAACTTCTTTAGTGACCATGCAAAGTTACAGTGGCATTGAAAAATGTGACTTCTGACCGTTTTTCAAAGTTACGACCTTTGCAGTATCCCAGAGTTCTGGTTCATATTTATGGCTGTTGCTGTGTCTCAAGGTTATGTGATCACCTTTTGCAACCTTCTGACAAGCAAAGTCAGTGGAGAAGCCAGATTTATTTAACAGTAATGGGTTATTAATTTATCAATTGCAGTGATTCACTTTACAACTTTGACAAGAAAGGTCGTAAAATAGAGCAAAACTCACTTAACATGTCTCACTTAACAACCAACATTTTGGGCTCAATTGTGGTCGTAAGTTGAGGACTACCTTTACATACAAAGGATATGCATATAAAAAGGTCAAGGTTTCCCCTTTCCAGTTGACTCTAGGGGGGGGTGCTCATCTCCATTTTCCTAGCCAGGGGAGCCAGCATTCCCTGGCATGTGACTAAGCATGACTATACACCAAGGTGCATGGAATGCTGTTACCTTCCCACCAAAGTGGTACCTATTTATTTACTTGCTTTCAAATTGGTAGGTTGGCAGGAGCTGGGGCAAGAATGAGAGCTCACCGCTTTGTATGATGCTTGGGTCTCAAACTGCCAACCTTCCAGTCAACAAATAAATTTTGCATTACATTGTAGGGAAAGAAAACTATTTAAAATGATAATTAAAAAATAAGCATGATACCATCTATTTTGGGACTTAGCTGAATCTGCTTTTGGAGTTTGGCCTTTGATATGCCTCCAAGCCAATGGAAATAGGGCACTCCGATTGTACACTTAATCCACATTGAAATACTTTAGTGGGAAATGAAAGAGCACATTGAAACCATCTCAGTTGTCTCTGATAAAGTTTTTGGACAAGTCAGGAGAACTATTATTATTACTCTTTTAACTTTCAGGACTGAGTTTTGTAAGTTCAATGTAAATTCAAGAATGAATTTCTAGTTTTAATTAATCTGTAGGATCATCAAATAAACCTCAAGATCTACATAGAATGCTAATTAATCAGTATCTACCTTGGCTTCATCAAAGCTGGTCAGTACCTAAGGATTCTATGAGCCAGCATGCAAAGCTAAGCCCACCCTGCACCGGGTTATGAATTAACAAAAATCCCTTTAATCAATGTCTCCACAGCAAGAAAATACCTTGATCATATGCATTCCATCTCCTGAGCCATGCTTTATCTAAATATATGAAGTTTGCAAGAAAAAAATTGGATGAATGTATAGTAATGGCAAGTGGTTAATTGCAAAAAATATAAAGTAATATGCAGAAAAATATAGCAAATGTTGCATGTCCCCGCATAATAGTAAACTTGCATGCAAAAGCTGTTGCAAATGGTCTAAATCAGGGGTGTCAATCTCAAGGCCCGGGGGCTAGATCCGGCCCATGTGGTGCTTAGATCTGGCTGGTGGGGCCACCCTGAAAACAGTGAAGGACCAGCCCGCGATGCCTCTGCCAGCAAAAACGGAGCCCTTCCGAGCTCCATTTTCGCTGGCAGAGGGTTGCAGGAGGCTGTCACAGGTGAAAACAGAGCTCTGGAGCCCATTTTCTCTGGCAGAGCACTCAGGCCACCACAGGCGCCCCCGACACAAGTGATGTTGAACTGGCCATGTCCACCCTGGTCACGCCCACCCTGGCCCCCTGAGGTCAAACACAACCCTGATGTGGCCCTCAATGAAATCGAGTTTGACACCCCTGGTCTAAATCATAGAGGTATGGTAGGCATTGCATGCCAAAACAACTAGACACAGACAGTTTTAACCCTCATGCCATCACTCTGCTGAACATCTAATTACTACAGTACAGTACTGTCTTATGTCTAAGGATATTTATCTATGTAGTATGGCTGTATTACTATTATCTTTCTCATCTTTTCTACCACCTTCTCCTATTGGTACCTTATGATTATATTACTTTATTGCTTATATGTACACTGAGAGATAGTAACAGAATAACAGAGTTGGAAGGGACCTTGGAGGTCTTCTAATCCAACCTCTTGCTCAAGCAGGAGACCCTATACCATTCCAGACAAATGGCTGTCCAGTCTCTTCTTAAAAGTCTCCATTGATGGAGCACCCACAACTTCTGAAGGAAAGCCGTTCCACTGGTTAATTATTCTTACTGTTAGCAAATTTCTCCTTCATTCTAGGTTGCTTCTCTCCTTGATAGTTGTCATCCAATGTTTCTATTCTTGCGTTCTGTGGTTTTGGAAAGTAGGTTGACCCCCTTTTCTTTGTGGCAGCCCCTCAAATATTAGAATACTGCTATAATGTCATCCCTACTTCTTCTTTTCACTAGACTAGACAAACCTACAACTGTTCTTCACATATTTTAGCCTCCTGCCCTCTAATCATCTTTGTTGCTCTTTTCTGCACTCTTTCCATCTTTTTATAATATGGAGATAGTCTGTTTTTTTATGATATGGTGATCAAACTGGATGCAGTATTCCAAGTTTGGTCTTATTAAGGTTTTATAAAGCAGTACTAATACTTCATATGATCTTGATTCTATCCCTCTGTTAATGAAAGCTAGGATTGCATTGGCTTTTTTGGCTGCTTCAACACACTGCTGGCTCATATTTGAGTGATTGTCCATTAGGACTCCAAGACCCCTCTCACTGTTACTGCTATTGAGTCAGGTTTCACATAATCTGATTTATTTATTTTTTTGCCTAAGTCTAAAACCTTACTTTTCTCTACATTGAATTTCATTTCGGTAGATAGGGCCCAGTGTTTAAGTTTGTCGAGATCTATCTAGATCTTGAGCCTATCTTCTGGAGTGTTGGCTATTCCTGCCAGTTTAGTGTCAGCTGCAAATTTGATGAGTTCCCCTTCTATTCCCTCATCTAAATCATTTATGAAGATGTTGAAGAGTACTGGGCCTAAAATAGAACCTTGGGATACCCCACTGCTTCCTTCCTTCTATGTAGATGTAATTCCTTACATCTATGTAGATGTAATTGAGGACTACATGTTGAGTGGGATTTGTCAGCCAGTTACAAATCCATCTGGTGGTGATGCCTATCCCACATTTTTAGCTTACCAAGAAGTAGGTTGTAGTCTACTTTGTTGAATGTCTTACTGAAATCCAAGTATACTACCAGTATGTGTACTTATATGTGTATAATCCGGAGTTTATGCACTGGAGACAAATTCCTTGTGTGTTCAATCACACTTGGCCAATAAAGCTGTTCTGTTCTGTTCTGTTCTGTTCTGTTCTGTCCTGTCCTGTCCTGTCCTGTCCTGTCCTGTCCTATCCTATTCTATATTTGCATTCCAAAGATTTAAGTGGAGCAAGTATGTGGGAAGGAGAGGGTGAAAAAATATAGGTATATCATCTGTAAAAATGCATATCCAAACCAGTGATATTTTTAGCTCTGTAAGCTACATGCCGAGAAGCAGATCAACTGCAAGTACTTTACCTACACCAGAGGTGGGTTCCTCCCGGTTCAGACCGGTTCACCTGAACCGGTAGCAACCTGCTGGTGACATCACGGAACCGGTTCGGTCGGTGCCGGTCCGTGGACACCGCCATCTTTTTTTTGGAAATTAAATTTTGGATTTTTTGGGGGGGGAATTTTTTTTGGATTTTTTTCTTCTGCGCATGCGCAGAAACCGAGTTGCCGGCACTGCGCATGCACCGCCACCTTGTTTTTGGCTTTTTTGGGGGGGGGGAAATTTTTTTGAATTTTCGGCACTGCGCATGCGCGTAGGTGGCTATGCAGCACGGCCATGCAGCACGGCCACACGGTGTGGGAGGAAGCAAACTGGCGGCGAGGTAAGTTAGAACCCACCCCTGACCTACACTGATATTAGATAGAAAGAAAATGACGAAATTATGCTCTAGAGATGGAAGGCAACTTGTGATAAGAAATCCTTTCCATAAGAAATAAACTACCTTTATGAGCTGCAGAGATATTACAGAGCAACCGAAGGTAGAGGAATTCAGTCAACATCACATATTTCAAAGGAAAATACAGTTTTCTTGATAGGGAAAATGGTTAGAAAGAGATGATGAAATGTTGATTTAAAAACAAGACTACTTTGATATTATCAAATTGGCCAGTAGATGGGATATTCTGTTAGCTGATTAAAAAAAGATATCCAGAATTATGAGGGTAATATGCTATATTTTGAATTACCGTACTCCACATTTCAAAGTGGGAGTTAAAGAGTTTGATTTGTCTGCCTCTATCATACTGATCCCAATACCACATAGCAAACATTAGAAATGGACTTTTCCTGGGACAGCCTGTTTTTCCTTCCCTACCTCAGAGCTGCTCAGGTAAGCAGCAAGTAGAGATAGCCCTGCTGAACAATAATTGTGCTTTAATTGCTTCTTCTTTCTACTCAGCCACCATGCTCAATAATAATTTCTCTACCTCTCCCCGCCCCCCAAATGCGGGGAAGGCTGGCTGAAGATGCTCTGGATAAAGCAACCGGTCCCTTGCCATCCAATTGTTGTCTCAACTATCAATCAAGTGTGGCAGCTCAAAGAAACGTGCAGGGGTGAGATGGGAAGAATAGGGTTCTGCTTGCATAAACAGCTCCAACCCTCTCTCGCTCGTGTTTTCTCCCCCCCCTCTTCACTAGCCAAAAATATATGGCAAGATGGAGCCTGGCCCATTAATCAAGGCAGCTGGTTGAACAGCCTTTCCCAGTGTTAATAAATACATTTCCCTCCCCTTTATTGGATGCTTGTCCTAATTTGTTTCTCCTCTGGATTCTCCCCCCCCCCACCCTCTCCTCTTTCCAAAAGTGAAATCTTTGCCCATTTCTCCCTCGTCACCCCCCAACTCCCAGCAGCCCTTGAGAAAGCAGATGTTAGGCAGCCCAAACAGAGCCAGGCTGAGGCTGGAGCAGCCCAGTAGGCCTTGGTTGCTATGGCGACCGAGGAGACCGCCTGCTGGCTGCCTTGTGCCTTGTCTTGCTGGCTCAGTGATTATCTCCATCTCAGCAGCCCTCGCCATACGGCCTGGGCTATAATCAAATCCCCTCTGTTCATCCCCTCCAGAGAGCCACACACAGATTTCACCGCTTTCTCCATGCCCCCACAATCAGAATGCAGATACATGAGCAAACCTTTTATTAGGAGCCTTTATTACTCTAGAGTTTCCATTCAAGTTGGAGTGGAAATGGCGGGAGCAGACAGGGACAAGCCGTAGAAGAGCATGCCCAAGTGCTTGACTGTGCATAATTTGTTTTCATAGGCATCCAGTGTGGACCTGCCTGAGGAAAGAAGGGTGAACAATCAAGACCTTTCTAGAGGTGGACAGTCAAGTGGAAGATCAGCCTCTATTTCTGTTCTCTGTTAAGTCTTTCCAGCCTGATCGTCTTCAGCCATATCAGACCTAAAATCCATTATCCTCAACCTTAATTCTTTTCTCATGGAGAAAATCTGCCTAGGTGGTTGCTAGGAGTCAAAAATGATTTGATGGCACATAATGAATCAATCAATGCATAATGGTATAAGATTAGGAGAGAAAGTCCAACACATCTGGAGGGAGAATCCGAACAGAGGCTTGGTTAGATTTTCCTGTAAAAAACAATTGTTTATAGGGTTGGAAAGGTAAAGTTGTTAAAGATCATCAAGAGGAACCCCGTGCCAAATGCAAGATGCTCCCTGTTACAGCATCCACACCAAGTGTCCCTTCAGCTTCTGCTAAAAAGCCTATGAGAGTCCACCACCTTCTAGAACCATCTGGTTCACAGTTCACACAATTGAGAATTTCTTTCTAATTTTCTGGCAAAATCCTGTTTCTTAGAATTTGAACATGGTAGTTCAAGTTCTATTCTCTGGAGTAACAGAAAATAAATTTACTCTTCTACATAATAGCCCTTCAAGTACTTGAAGATGGCTGATATATTGCCTTTTAATTATCTTTTCTTCACACTAAGCATCCTCATCTCTTTTAGCCACTCCACGGAAGAGTTGGTTCACATAAAAGCTCAACTTGTTTCATCTTTAGCGTTAAACCCTCCAGGAATGAAAAATGCTTTATTGTGTATTTTTTCCAACCAGATACCATAGTTAATACCAACCTGCCACAACCTGGTATCCAATATTGATTGATTGCTTTACAGTATATATCTGTCTTATCTCTCCATGCTGATTTTATGGAAAGAAAGATAAAGTTCCTGCCTTTATTACTATAAAAGAGTTGGCTTTTATTGGTTCAGTTTATAAAGTACAGCAGGAATCAGAATGTGGGATGCTATATTTTGTTCACTAAATTGTCACTAAATAATAACAACCTATACATATACATATTGTTTATTTGTTATACAGTATATAAAAGCTGCAAAACACCTTTGAATCAAGCTCAGTTCTTAGTGATTACATTGACCCAAACATGAAATGTCCTTTAAGCAAACAAGCAAAACCCCTAACATTGGATCAGCAGTCTAATCCCAATGTATTGGTGTACTAATTAAATATTAATGCTATACAAAAAAGCAGTTCTAAATTTGATTACTTTTCACCAACTCAAAAATTGCTGGCAATTAGCAGACCATTCTTTGGATCCAAATATAAAAGGTGTGTGTGTGTGTGTGTGTGTGTGTACACGCGCGCATATGTGTTTGCATTTTTGACATGACCCAGTAGCATTATTCTATGTTGCTATGTATCAGTATCCCTCATAAAATAGCTATTGTTTGATGATAACAATTTAATCTGTATTTTGTGGTAGAAGACTGCTTTAGATGGTGAATCTAGACATGCATCTACCTAGATCAAAGCCATCAAACAATATTTTCCCTTTTGCATTGCAAACAAGTAAGACAAAATGTTTTGTGATTACATAAATGCAAATTAGCAAGTCTCTAGCTAACAGAAATGTAATTTCAAGCAGTGACTGCATGGCAATTCTTTTATGATGAGCCGGCTTTAACTCATCTATTATGGGTTCTTGTCATTAGCATTCTCAGAATGTTTGAATGCCTGAGGAAGAAAATCCTCTAGAGCTTTCACTAATCCACTGAAACAACTGACTGGGATCTTTTGCTGAAATGAATAAGAATTTTGCCCTGCACATTTCAGAAGATCCCAAGCAAAAGACACTGGATTTAATTTTGCTTTGTGGGCCCAAAATAAATACACATGAAAATAAGTGGATCCTGCAACTACATTCTGAATAGTAATAAAAAGTCAGCTAGCCTTTATAGACCCTCTTCTTCTGTTATAAACATAACAGATTTTATGCTATAATATTTTTTATGTACTTACCACCACTAAGCAGCAATTTTATTTTATAAAATATCATTTTGTTTCATACGTGGAAGAACTTCTGTTATAAATTCTACCCAATGACTGGCTATTATTGATCAGGGCCAGAGAATTGAAATATTGATGTGAATATTGTCAGTGTTTCTATTATATTTCTCAAATTACAAGACACTCACCTTTTTTGGAAACACTTTGGGTCCCCAGGGTAGAATATGGGATGAAAGGGAAACTACTGTCAACATGATATGCCCATCTATGACAGAAAGGCTACTCCACCAAAGCCCCCTTTGGTTTCACATGTACTTGATGGCCTTTTGTACATCTCTTTCTTGAGTCTATTGACTGTAGCTCTGTCTTTGTCATCCTGTCAGGCAGAGGTTGAAAAAAGGATGGGGGAGTGGCTCTTAGGGCATGGGAGGATGAGGCTGCAAGGAGAAGACTCAGTATTAGGTTACAGCAGCAAAGAAAGAAAGAAAACATTCAGCAATACATAGATTGCCTTGGGGTTATTGCCCTCTGTTCCTCTTCAGTCTTTGTTCTTTACATGCTTTTTATATAGAGTGTGTCATAAGTGATGCCAACAGATGTCTTATTGAAATCCCAGAGCAGAGCAATCTTTTCTATAATCCACATAAGGATTTTTTCCCAAATGGGAACAGTGGCAAGTTCTCTCCATTGATCCAGATGATTCTTTCACTGTATTTTCTGGAGAAAGCCACCATACTCAGCTCTGAAGATATATGCTAGTACAGAAGAACTGATTTGCACAAATGTAGTGCAAGATGCCCCAGGATTGTCTCTATTACACAATCTATAGTTTGCCATATTTGTCTTTTTACAGATTTTATATATATTTTTCTTAGAACAATACTGATAGCATTAGGATAGAAAACTGAGCTGACAATCTATTACTCTCTGAACAAGTCTGCCCATATAAATGTTACGTTAACAATCATCAATATATCTGATATTTCATACCTTTTATACCCAAGAAAAGTGCTCCTATCACTAATAGTCTCGCTTTATTTGATACATTGATCAAAGTATGCAAGGCAGATCATACTTTAAAATAGAGTTCAGGCAATATGCATGCCAGATCCTTTTGTCTGGCTCCAGAGCTGCTGGAAGACAATGGCATCATCGCTGGAAATCAGAATTGTGATGATTCTATGCTATTTTGATGCAGAAAATATAGCATACTGCAGTGTATGTTATAGTGAAAACTATAAAATTGTCTTAATACCATTTTAAAAAATATTCTCCCCAGACAAAAAAAGTAATTGACTCACATTTTTAGTTATTTGAAAGATCAAATGTATATGTTTTTGTGTCGTCTGTATGAACACTCTTATTTTTCAACATTACTGATTATCAGCCTAGCTACAGTAAATGGCAGCACTCCTGGCTGAAATAGTAAGCAGCAGGGTCAAACTTGGTTAATATAGGAAATACAATAGAATCACTGGAAATAAATAAAATGGCAAAATCTTTCCATATTATTGTCAAGAAAACTATATGGTTCACTATATGAAGTTAGTAAAAGTCAAGCTCAACTCAATGAGTCTAGATTTAAATTTTATCGTGGTGTATCATAATTTTTCAGTGGTATTCAATCTTATCAAAAGCTGTTTACTTTGTTATCCATCTATACATTTTGATAAAAGAAAATGTAATAAGTTTTTTGCACACCCAGTGGAACTACCTGAAGATGAAATTATTTTGGATCAGACAAATGGGGAAAAAGTGGGTTAGACTCAGCTTTAAGAGTAAACAAAATTTAGGAACAATATAGACTAGACATGATTAACTTAAGCCTCATTCATTTCATTAAGTCTAAATATGGTTAATTATTATGCATTTCACTGTACATTCTATTCTGTGCTATTTTTATGCAATTGGGTTGGTTAAGGTGTTCTTGCCTGCTATACTATCTTTTATTCTTGTTTATGTTGTCTTTTTTAAAAATTGTGTTAACCATCCAGAGGCACTAACAAATATATATAACAAGGCAAGCTGCCCAGGTTCGAATCCTATAAGGGGTATGGCTAGCTGATGAGAGCTAAATAGCTTGAAATAGATCTAAACTAGTCTCCCTTTATTTATTTATCAGTAAAAATATGTCTCTCACACACACACACACACACACACACACACACACACACACATATACACATACATATATACACATACATATATACATATACATATACATATACATATACATATACATATACATATACATATACATATACATATACATATACATATACATATACATATACATATACATATACATTAGCAATAGCAATAGCAATAGCAATAGCAATAGCAATAGCAATAGCAGTTA
>QLTV01001726.1:2686726-2727217 GCA_003457575.1 Thermophis baileyi
TGTTGGGTTGCAGAACCAAACCAGACAGTTATAGAGGTGCAGATGACAGACTCAATAATTCCTCTGTAGAACTGTATCAGCAGCTCCTTGGACAGTTTGAGCTTCCTGAGTTGGCGCAGAAAGAACATTCTTTGTTGTGCTTTTTTGATGATGTTTTTGATGTTAGGTGTCCATTTTAGGTCTTGAGATATGATAGAACCTAGAAATTTGAAGGTCTCTACTATTGATACTGTGTTGTCTAGTATTGTAAGAGGTGGTAGAATGGGAGGGTTTCCCATAGAGCAATATGCTAGTTAAAGGTGTCTCTTCCCTTGCTATATCCAGAATCAATTGTGTTTATAATAATTTGTAATACTGCCACATTATAATTATGCCTTTCTATTTCTAATTTTAGTTAATGGGAATTCTGGTCTGGAAGTTTTATTTGGAGAGCATGCATTTCCTTTTGGCATACTTTTGTGTTTCTTCACTACTTTTGTGTTTCTTCACTATTACTGTATGTATGTATGTATGTATGTATGTATGTATGTATGTATGTAAAGAGAGAGAGAGAGAGAGAGAGAGAGAGAGAGAGAGAGAGAGAGAGAGAGAGAGAGAGACAGACAGACTAGGACATGATTTTAAATAAATAAATAGGGTTTTAATTCTTTTCCTGGTATGTCAAAATCCAGATGTCCTCATACTGTTGCTTTTTGGATTATGAATGTGGACACTATTCTCTCAGACTCTCGCTTTCGTTTATCAGCCAATGGTCTTTGGATGCCCTCTGTTGGTAGAAGCCATCATGCATCAGGAAACACCGATGAACAGGTTTACAACAATAAGAGACCTTCCCTTTCTGATATTGTAATCATCAATATTATTTTACTAATAACTCACATGTCAGTTTTGTCATGTATAAATATGAAGAGAATTAAGCACATCCAAATAAGTAGACCATATTACTTTAAAAAATAAACTTCATTCTATTCTTAAAATTTTACTGGCAGATCTTAAATTAACTCCTCCTTGTTAAGATAATGTTTTACTTCCTTAATTTCTACACGGCAAAATACAGAAATAAGAAAAAAAATTGCAATAATCTATGATGAATATGATTTGAAAGAAGGATGGCTGTGGGAGGAATATCTATACATTTTTCTAGCTTCTCTGCTAAACAAAAATATATTAATTGGAAAACCTCTCAGATATATTTGGGACAGAATACATGAGTTGGATGTAGAGATAATCATATCTATGGTACATCTAGCTAATAAACATTTAATTAGCTAAGTTAATGGATCTATTCTAAATATGGCTCTATAGCAAGAACCCAAATCAATTATCATGGGCTGACATCCTTCCATAATCTTTAAGAGAGTTGTCACTGATTTGACAGAGATAGCATTTTCCTTGAAATATACTTATTTCTGTTATCTCATTGTTCCTTTTGATTAAATACACTACTTCCTTCTTCCCTGAGCCAAATTAATGCAAAATTAGGCAAATCATCTTTGTTCTGATTTTTAATTTTCATTTTCTGTTTTCAAAAGTTGAAGCCATATATATTACAAGCAATTTCACCAAACTTTCAAAGTTTCTTTGTTATTTCTCTCATTATTTATAAATCTGTTCTTTACAGACTTTTACAACATCTTCTGAATTATAGTTAGTAAAGGTCAGTTCTGAATAAAAGAGTAAATGTCAAACACCAGGGAAATCAGGAAATTCAGGCAATTCAAATGAGTGTAAAGATTTATTGCAAGCTTAAGTTGTCTACAAGAATCTGACCAACTAATGGTCAAGAGAAATAAGTGAGAGATAAGACAGGCATTCAAGGTGGGTTGGACTTAGATCTCTTGCAGACACATAGGGACTCATGACTTATGATGCGTTTGACTCCTCCCCTTAGGCTCAGCCTGGTCATCTCCTACAGTAAGTCCCTATTTCCCATTTAGCTACCCACCCTCCAACTCCCATGTCAATGCATGTAATAAGCATAAAGTCCCATGTGTTAAATAAATCACCTATAATTATTATTTTCGCATTAAATGATCGGAAAGAAGGAAGGAAGGAAGGAAAGAGGGAAAGAGAGAAAGAAAGAAAGAAAGAAAGAAAGAAAGAAAGAAAGAAAGAAAGAAAGAAAGAAAGAAGAAGGAAGGAAGGAAAGAGAAAGAGAAAGAAAGAAAGAGAAAGAAAGAAAGAGAGAGAAAGGAAGGAAGGAAGGAAGGAAGGAAGGAAGGAAGGAAGGAAGGAAGGAAGGAAATATTTTTCCTTCCTCTTTTGTTTATGAGTTGAGAATTGTGAAAGTTGTCTTCCTTTCAAGAGACCATCTACCTGGGCATCAGTTCCAAGTTTTCAGCAAATAAAAGAATAATAGTTGCATTTTTCTAAATCTTCCCATGACCTTCACTTTTAAAAAGCCATTTAAAATTAAATTTTGTTTTTCTCCCTCCCTAAAACCTAAATAATTACTAAGTATTTTATGTACACCATGTGATAAAAACAATAGCTTTTAGCAAAAATTGCTGGACAAGAGAGTTCTTCAGTAGAAATTACTTAACTTAGGAGCTAGGAGGGACAGGATTTCAAGCTCAAGGCATTTTGGTATAGGTTGGTGGTTAAATAAATAAGATTTGAAAGAGTGAAAAATTGCATTTAATTCTATATAAAGTCAAATATGAACTTAAATACTGTGATGTCTCCAAGACTGAAACCTTTCCTTTCATCTCCCTTCCCACAAAAGAAATCAGAAATGAAGGCCACATGTATTGCTAGATATTGCTAAGCTGCTTAAAGAAAGCAGATCTAAGCATGAATTGTTGTTTCTAAAGCCAACAGCTCTTTAAAGACTGTGATTTACCACTGCCCAATTTAATATGGAGATATAAAATGTTTGTTTATACATAAAATGTTTGTTTGTTTTACTTGGGCTTTGTCATGATGCAATCAAGTCTAATACTTCTCATTTCCATCATGTAACAGGGTTGGCCATGCCTCCAGTCCCTAGATCTTATAAATTAATTTTATAATTGTTGGTTGTGTTTTTATTCTATTCAGCCACTCAGAGTCATGTATATGAGATGGGCAGCCATATAATGTATAAAATAAATAAATCTGTCTATAGAAATCTGTTCTTACTTATATTGATTTGATTTGCTAATCTGGAGTGTACATTACACCAGTGCTGAAAAGAAAGAAAGTCTGATTCAACAATGGGAAAACTAAATCAAGAAAAACCACAAGGGATATGAATTGGCAAAGGCTAATATGCTTCACATGGAGGCTGAAGACAGAATAAAGCATGGGGTCATTGCTCTCACCTTGTTTCTTTGAAGAACTTCATCCATTGATTTGAGACCTTGTCTTGGGAACATGCATCAGAAATGTGTGAGGGGGAGGAAGTGAGGGATATGTGAATAATGCTACTGATTTTCTCAAGGGGGCATAAATTGCTTAATTAATTATCAGGCTTTTTTGGTAGGCATAGCCCAGATGTAATGTTAGCCAATCATTAAGATAGCTATCCATCACAGCTTTACCAAGGACCAATCCATGAAAAGAAATATTTCAAACAGTTAGCCAATAGTAAAAGTCTAAATTGAAGGTAGAAAGTACAAAACTAAAGAGTCTATTAGAGATAATTTATTTGTTGATTTCTTTAGTCTTGAATTTGCAAAAACAAATTGAAAGGAAAGGCCACTCTTTTTTTACGTTCAAAGACTAAGGAAATTCTTATTCTGTTTTCAGAATCCATGCCAATTTCAGCTAATTTTCAGAATTCAATTGTTTGGAAATGAGAACTTTGCAAAATCTGAAATTAAATTGCATTTAGTTATTTATTTTGTGCCATTGTGCATATTAGCTGTCTCAGGAACTGTCTGAATAAAAAGCTATAGATATATATATATATACACAAATATATAACTTGCTAAAATATGTTAACTGTGAAATCCTATATGCATACACATGTGACTAAGCCCATTTTATGTCAAAGGAACTCATTTATGAGCAAAGATGTATTATTGCATTGTTGGAAAAATTACAGTTCAAATGTTGGTAACAATAGGATACACTAAGGGATTACTCTGAAAGGCAAATTTAGATTTTTGAGAGAAAATACCGTAGTTTTGGGGGATAGGGTTCTAAAATAAAACTTCCAATTTTTTTTCCTTCAAATTTAGACAAGGGTAATTTACATTTGGCCTAAACTCATACAATATGTTTTGGTAGCAATACAAAATTAATTTAGAAGATTTTTTTAAAATAATATTTGATTGGATACAAAATAGTCTTAGAAGAACTTTTAAAATATCCTTACTGCTTTTGTGGATATCATGGAATGATTTAATACACTCTCATGGCTACTTGGCAAATTATATGAACTCCAAAATATGGTTCTGGAAAATTTTGGGCGAGAAAGTTGAAGAATGGGTTTTAAATACAACATTCAGTAGTTTTCAGAAATGCACTTCTCAAAAATGAAAAAAGAGGTTGCATCTCCAAATTTCTTTCTTTTATATGAGATGTGGCCCAGGAATTAAAAGTGTGATGCCAATAAAGGAGAATATTTGTAGCTCAGGGTTGAAATGAGGGGCCCTTTAGGCTCTCTGAGCAAGCTGGAGAGCACCAAGGACCCCAAAAGTGTGATATTTTGTCATATTTTTATAGTAAGGTATAATTATTTTGGACTGAAGGGCAATATCCTAATTAAAAATTATCCTTGAAACACTGTAATACATTTCTTTGCACAATGTATTTTAGTGAATACATGCCATGCTGTACAGGGTTATTCTGGGGGAAGATTGGCAAATGAATTAAATAGTAAGCGTTGTAAGCTTTTATTGTAAGAAGGTGCATGTAGCAAATCATACTGTAAATGTCAGAAATTGGAGACGGTCAGCATTCCCCAGCAAATGCAGTCAATCCTACCTCCAGGAATTGTCAACATTCACCCAGTAATTGTTTTTCCAGCAAATGCTGACAGTGCCAATAATCTCATGTTTTTGATGTTTGCTGTTAATATAGTGCTTGACACCTAATTATTTTATATGACATGTTTCATTTCTATACCACCTAAGAGCAAAAACTCTTTGACCTTTACACAAGTAAAGGTAAGCAATGTACAGCACTCAAATATAACATCACAATGTAAAGTCTAAAAAGAATAATTATAGAGTAATTCAAATAAAGTCCACAGCCAAAAATAATATGTGTGTGGCTTTGATGCCATTTGTAGGTTTCAAAAAAGGAAACATGTTAATTCTTCCGTGGTTTTTGAGGCTGTAGTTGAAGTTAAGAAAGATGCAGCAGACTCATTATCCAAATATGTTTCATACTATGAACTGTCAACTGACTCTTCTTCAGCCAGCTGTCTCCTACGTGTCATCAAAGGAAAAAAGATTTAACTGTATACTTTGTTTCTTGGGTTTATCTATTAACTCAAGTTATACAGAATAATTGCTACAACCTGTTTTGGATCTCACAATTACAGCTAGTTATTTTGCCTCCACCACCCTCCATATGGTTTTTATCTGGCAAATGCTACAGGATGTCTGTGGAGAGAGCAATATGTGATTTTTAAAGAAGAGGACAGAAGAATACAATGCATATATCACATATATGCAGTCATAAATATTGTGCAATCAGTACACAATTAAGAACTATCTTTTTAATATTGATAGGGCACAAATGTGGAGATCAAAATTGGGGAAAGGAATGCCCTCCAGGTATGTTGGAGTACAACATGTATTGTCCCTAATGATGATCTTACATCTGTCAATAGATTATCCGGTCTCTTTGCAAGATGCCCTAGAACACGGGTGTCAAACTCGTGGCATCACGTTGCCGTCACGTGACTTTTTTCCCTTCACGGAGCTGGGGTGGACGTGGCCTGCACGTGATGCATCCAGCTTGCGGGCCGCCAGTTTGACACCCCACCCTAGAATAATCCCTTTTCCTCCCCTCACAGGAATATGCATCAAGTGCATTTATAGACACTACATCGGGGTGAAATCCAGCAGGTTCTGACAGGTTCTGGAGAACCAGTAGCAGAAATTTTGAGTACTTCGGAGAACCAGTAGCGGAAATTTTGAGTAGTTCGGAGAACTGGCAAATACCAACTTTGGCTGGCCCCAGAGTGGGGTGGGAATGGAGATTTTGCAGTATCCTTCCCCTGCCACGCCCACCAAGCCATGCCCACCAAGCCACACCACGCTCAACAAGCAACACCCACAGAACCGGTAGTAAAAAAAATTGGATTTCACCACTGCACTACATCATTTTGCCTCAATTAAATTATAGAATACTCTATAGTAAGAGTATAGATCATATCTTTATTGGAAGTATAAAAAAAATGCAACTTTTTCATCAGACAAAATAGTCATGGAAAGAAGGGGCTGACCACCATTCTTAATAAAGCTTTCAGAAGAATCTGAATGCTTCCACATGATATTCTTGGCTTTAATAAAGGTCTTACCTCATTATTGATTTTGGATTTCCCCCCCCCCACCCTTGGATATCAACATGGCTGTCTTGTTGAAAACTGTGTGTCTATGTGAAGTTTAAATGGGTGATCTTTAAAAAGTTAAGCAAAATCAGATGAGATTTAGACCTGCAGATTAGATTGGAAAGTTAAAAGAAGGTATCCCAGAAAGCAACAGCAAGCACTTACAGTATGTACTGTTGCCAAGACACTTGAACATGTAATCATTAGGACTCAAACTAAAGGGATAATTTACTGTTCATGGATTGTATATATGCATGTTTTTAAAACAAAAGTGTTGTTGCAAACTTCTTAGAAAGATTTTGGGGAGCATAATTCTGTAAATATTCAAAATGTTACAGTAGATATTAGTAGTAGTATTGATTACGTTTCTCTATATTCTTTTATTTTTTAATTTTCTTGAACATACTTGCTAGTTCATGTTAGATGTGACTGAACAACTTCAAATAATCCTTGAGTGATTTTAAAACTATCTGCTATGAGTTCAACTTGATAAATCAAATCAAAATTTTATTCATGATCCAAGGCCAAAAACCTCCTTGATAAAACTTCCACAACTTACTTTCAAACTGTAGTAATAACGTTGTAGATAAATCACATGCTTTTTTCTCCATTCTTGATCCCTTAACAAGAGTAGAAGACAAAGGGAATCAACCACAATATATGGCATTAAGTTGTCAAGATGATCCCTTCATCTTCTAATAGCTCTGGTTGATTCCCTTTTCTTCCTCATCAACAAAATAGAAGTATGTGAATGCCTCTACTGACAGTCAAAAATAAATTGATCTGGTTTGGGTCACAGTGCTTGAAGAGGAGATTGCCTGGGAAACAGATGTGCTAGAAGGAAGTGCGGGTTACTTTTTGAGGATGGAACCAAGACTAGTTGCAGTGGGTGGAAAAATTGATCATAATTTAAAGGCCAGCAGAGGGCATACTGCTCTAGAGATCCAGTCATCACCACCCAAGCCTAAGCTTGAGGAAATCTCCTAAATCTTGTATCTCATTTCCCATTGGTTTCTAAACTAACATAAGCAATATACTTTAGCTGGATTTAATACTGGCTTCAGAGTAGTTAGAGGTTGCTATATGATTTGCACCTACTTATAATCAATATTTTGTTTCTCTCCTGATATTAATTTTGAAGAAATACTACTATTCTTCACAAATATTTGCTGGTAATGACAGTCCAGTAAATGCTTCAGTATTGCGTGTTAGGCATTTGACTTATGAATAGTTTTGACATAGTGGATATTTAAGTCTTACAGATTAAAGTGAGAGATTTCATGAAAATTATGTCAAGCTTTCTCCATAACTGGCAATGAGATTTAGTCCAGAGCAGCAGCACAATCCAAAGACTGAACTGTAACTTTTTTTAGCAGCACATACTTCTGTCTCAAATAATGAGACTTCTATCATGATTAACCTATCCTCATTGCTCTCCATGGAATTTAGTTCACATCAAATCCATTATGGGTAGATATTAAAACAGACCATTCATGCTTCATTTCCAACTTCATTTTTCTGAAAAAAAAATGGCCATATGTGTGTGAGAGAGATTTTAAAGCATGAAATGCAGTACTGTTAGAGATATGACACAAGTGAAAATTAGTTTCTTGCTATCTGCTGCCTGCTGAGGATTTGCTTTTGCTTGCCATTATACTGTGTTTGCATATCTACAAATGAATCAAATATTACAATGCTCACAAAACATTCTACATTTTTCTGGTACCAAATAGTTCTGTTCTTGGTGGAAAGCATATAAAAGCACATGCTAAAAATGGTGTGTCTATAGAGGAAGAGAGAACTGTGGGGGGAAATGAAACTTTTGGAAGTAGAATATGACCTTTATGATAGAAGGAAGAAAGTTATTTGCAAATGCATTTAGTAATCCAAGTGTGCTGAAATATATCAGACTTTCACAGCCTTGTGTCCCTCAGATATATTGGATGTAATCCTCATATTTTTCAATTACTAGACCAAAAATAATTCCACAAAAAAAGAGGGGATTACAGTGCTGCTGAGCAATTCTATAGGAAAGCCTTTTTTCCTGAACAATTATATCAAAAGGAGCTTGGAACACTTTTTTTTGTCTTCATTATTTCACTCCTCTCCTCAAAAGTATGCTTTGGTTTAAGACAATGTAGATGCTCTTCCCTGGCTGTGAATGCTCAGTTGTCCCTTAAATACAGCAATGCAGAAGCTATATACGGTTGCTCATAGTGAAAAGAAAATATTGTGTGTGTATTCATATCCATTGTTTTTTAAATGTTCCAGGGGATAATGCTTAGCCATGTGAATCCTTTGGTTCTAACTCAGAAGGAACTCCTGTAACTTTGATATTTGACATACAGAATGCCATAGACTCTTGATCTTAGAAGAGGCTCTAAAAATTTCTGAAACTCCAAAGAGTCTGGTGATCACCGCTGAAAAATTTTAAGCAATTTCAAGAAAGTATTATCAGCTTTTGCCAGTAGGTGGAGATGCAAGATCACAAATTATTCTCAATGCCTCCCAAACGAAGGACAATTTACAATGAATAATTTTAACAAAAAAGGAACTGGGGGAGGGAAGGGAGAGAAAAAAGTGAGCAATGCTAATCAATAAAGATAATAAAAGTGCTTCTTATGATTAATATTTTTTACATTGAGAGGAAATGTAATATTATAACAAATTCCTCTGTAAGAAAAGGGCAATTGAGAAAATGGTATGAAATTATGACACTTAAATAAATGTGCTTCCAGTTTGTTGCACTTCAGCTTTATCATTCACAGTGATGATATCTCTTCAAACAACAAATCTTTATTTTAATCATGGACCAGCATAAAATGCAAACAAGGAAAATTACATCCATTTTAATAATATCACCTGAAACTTAAAAGCAATCAAAGATAATTAAAAGTAGGCTTATTAAAACACTGTACAATTTAAAACACTAAAACATCTCTATAAAATGTTTAATAATACTAATAATAATACTAAGACTAAAGGTATAAAAAACAAAGATTAGGGAAAAATCAATACATTAAAAAATTATTACCGTAGTAAGTTGACCCATGCCCAGTATGCTTAATTATTTCTTTGTTAATGTCAATTGCTGCCAGGCAAAATGTAGCAATTTTGTATGTAATATCCTTATCTGAGAGGAGAAAAGGGACTCATTATGATCTATAACATGTGTCAATAAGAGAAGAAAGTTTGACTACACTGGCAATAGCAGCAATATCAAAACACATGTGTGATGGTCTAAATAGTATTTGTGTTGGTAACATAAGGAGCCAGATTGTTGGGGGCTATATGCATATAATGCTTACATTGTAAACTGCCCAGAGAATACTGTAAAGCACTATGGAGTGGTATGTAAATCTAAATGCTATTGCTATTGCTATTGCTTATTGCTATCGCTATTGCTATCGCTATTGCTATATGAGTAGGTTGTCATACTCTTGGGGACTTTGATAAACCTCCCATTAAAAACTGAAGAGGAAAAAATGCCCTAAGAAGGGCATTTTGCTGTGCAGGGAAGTTAAAGAGATTCCTGGTTCCCATCTTATAGAAGCTGTAATGTGGGCTGGAATATAGCTGACTTTGTTCTGGAATTCCATATCTCAGGCCCTTTGTCAAATGCTTCCTTTAGCTTGAGTGTATTCCCCAAAAAGCAGATGCTCAAATGGCAGGCCATAATGGATACGTTTCCCCATTGTTGCTGTGATGGTTGAAATTACTGTGTTGGGACTAATGGAGTCAGTCTTGATGGGAAAAAGTGGCATTTGAGCCAATATGTGAATATTAGCAGCCGTACTCTCATCTCCACTTTTTGTGGTCCTGCTTCCCTTCAATAGGTGTTCCAACCCAATTATCTCCTTCCTAGTATTTCCCACAGATTTTTCTGCCTTTATTTATTTCATGAAATAAAAAATCCTCCCATATTTTAATCTGCTGATTTAATGAAGTAGCAAGTGAATTGATGTTGATAATCATTTATTTTTAAAAGCACTCCCAGTTCCTAGCAAAAATGAGTAAAGGGCTACTGGACATCTCAGCAGCTGAAGACTCTGATATCTGCTGCAGATGTCCTCTTGGGCTGTGGCAGAAAATATTGCCAGTATTTTCCTGCATTAAGAGGTTAAAAAGTGGCACATTGGGTTTTGTTTAAGATGGTTAATCCCCCAAGATTTACTCCCAAAGACTGAAAAAACACACCTAAAAGAATAAAGGGAGGGGGGATTGTTTTTTGGGAATAAAATCATTTGATTTTGGGGGGAATAAATCTGCTTACATTTGTTTTAATAACCCAATGATTTTTGAAAGGGGAAAATATTTCCTTCAGTCTGTTCCTCATACCTGATCCTGCCATAAACACACTCTAATATTTATTTTCCCCTCACCACCTCCTCATGGCTTTGTCTTCATCTCAAGCCCAGCCCATGAATAAGAAGTTATCCTTGGCTGGGCTGATGTTAAAGTAGTATTTTTGCCTTATTCAACTACCATCCAAGGTGATTGTCAAGATTTGTCTTTGTCACGCATTATCTTAGAGAGAAGTTAGGTGATTCAGTGACTTCAAACAGAGGCACTACCGAGGATTGAGTTCTGATAGCAAATTTCATGCCAGTATAATTGTCTGCCAATTCAAGGATGGCTGGGTAGCAGTTTCACTCGGCAATGGAGAAAGGCCCTTTGTGTGCTTCCAGATGGATAGCTCTTCATGCTGCTAATCAAAATATATTGTGCAGCTAGTCTGTCTTTTTCTACTTAATCAATTTTTCCAGAGCAAGATGTGCTTGGCTCTAGCAAGCATGTATCTTTGGAGAGTGCCATTTACATCCCACATGTCATCAAAATTAAATTCCAGTGTGCTTTACAGCAGGCACAGAAGAGATATTCCATCCTGGGTAGAGAAGAAACTAATCTGCATTTTAAACAATAATATTAAAAAAATAATCGGATCAACAGGTGGGTCAATCATACGTTCTACAACAGAGAATTCAAACATATAAGAAAGAAAAATGTTTCCTCAGAGCATCCTTCTCCAACTTGAGTGCCCTTCAGATGTGTATATTAACTTCCAGAAATTTCCAGCTACCATGGTCAGTGTTAAAAAACATTGAAGTTGAAGTCCACACATCTGGAAAGTGTCCAAAAAAGAAGGGCTGCCATTGAGGCTGGGAAGAAGGCATCTGAGATTGCCCTCTCTTACTGAATGATGAATTTTTCTCATCGTTGGAGGGCAAAATCTGAGGGACCTATTCTGAGGTCCCTAAGATATTCTCACGAGCACCATAGGATTGTGGTAAAAATAATAGTTTTAAATATGAAAATACTACATGAATGGGTAGATAAATCAATGTTTCCCAATCTAAAGTTCTCAAATGTATCGGTATTACTGTTCCCATAGATCCCAGCCAGCATAATCAGTGGGAATTCTATATAGCTTTTCCAGTGCATCTGCAGGAGGCCAGGTTAGTAAAATTTGATATTTGACATACAGTATTTTTAGTGTTGGTCACTTCCCTTGGCCTCACCAAAGGTAAATCTAATCAGTATAACCATTACAATAGCAATAGCAGTTAGACTTATATACCGCTTTCATAGTGCTTTTACAGCTCTCTCTAAGCGGTTTACAGAGTCAGCATATTGCCCCCAACAATCTGGGTCCTCATTTTACCCACCTCGGAAGGATGGAAGGCTGAGTCAACCTTGAGCCTGGTGGGATTTGAACCGCCGAACTGCAGCTAGCAGTCAGCTGAAGTAGCCTGCAGTGCTGCACTCTAACCACTGCGCCACCTCTTACAGGCTAGGTTTAAACAGTTTCCCTCTACAGGATTGGACTAGATGGTTATTATGATCCTTTCCAACTTTACAATCCTAGGATGTTAAGATCTGCAATCCATCTAGAAACGGATGGATTGGGCAAATCTGGCATTCACTAACCTATGAAGGCATGGGTCCTTTATGAAAGCAAAATCTCACTGTTACATAAACAAATTGGAAATAATGGGGGATGGATGTTATGGGACTTTAGTGTAATTTCATCCCAGAAGAAGTCAGGCTAAGAAAATAGAGCTGACAATTTATAGCAGTCTTAGAGGTGGCAGTGCAAAAATATTTAAAAAACAGTAAAAATGCAGAGGGATCTTCCAGAATGTGTGCTTAGTAACATGAAATTGAACTAAATCCCATGCTGGTCGCTTGATGCCATCACTGCATGCTCCCCGTCATGCTCTATCCAATTCTCTTCCTGTTATAATTGTAAAGTTTTGGTAAACTCCTATTTTGAATCAGCAAGTCTCAGGACAGAGGAGAAACAATTTGAAACGTCTTGTGCAGAGCCATTCCAGGGTACAGTTGGCTCACCTCACTTCCCAGCCTCTGATACCTGCCCAGGCAAAGAAGTCTAAATATTGATTGGTCATAAGAGGGGGTATGCTTGGTGAACCAACAAGAGGTTTACAATAGAAGAGAATATATGTAGCTTGGAACTGAACTCTGGAGTCCTTGGTGCTGTCCGACCTTGGTTGTTTACTTGCAGACAATTCTAGATAACATGTTCACTTCATTTAGATAAAATGTTCAATTTACAGTTGTATTTTGTTTTCCTTTTGAAGAATTTGAAATTTGGTGGAAGACAAAAGATAAAAATGAGAAATCCTTCATTGGCCTGCAGAGAACTAAATCAGCTGAAATATTTCTGAGCCAGGAACACAAATTTTGACTGGCTGATGTCTATAGATTCATTACCTTTCTATAAGCCCAACCTACCTCACGGTATTATTTATGGGGTGGGGGGAAATGGAAGGAGTGCTATACATGACACCTTGAGCTTCTAAACACAAGGCAGATGTAACCCTAATAAATAAATGAACAGGTTTGATCCTATGACATATAATAGCCTTAAATAGCGAGAATGGACTATTTATCCTGTTTGGTTTTATTTATTCAGAAGACCTGGGTGATGGAAAGAAAAGGTGAGTTGTCTGAAAGTGCTTTTAAATTAGCACACCTGTTTTTATGTTTTGCATTTAACCTACTGCTATGTTTAGTCTAAACATCACTTCTGTCGGTCCTGTAAGACATCATGAAGAAATGTAAAATCATGCCAAACTGCAAATTGCTTCAAACATCATTTTGAAATTGGAGATTGAGCCCCATGCATTTTGGAATACTATTCCAGCAATTCTAGGTGCTTCTTGACAAGAGTTTTCCTTTGCATTTTTCCTTTGCCCTCACAGAGTCTTAAACAGATTTCCAGTTTATTTGTTGTCCCTCTGGTTCATCTATAACCTCCATCTATGGCCACATTTCTGATAAATACCATAATATGATGTGATCAACTTTGAAAAAATTAAAGAGGTAACCTATAACAAGTTGGGATTTTCCCAAATGATCTGAATAGCCATCACATAGCATTGCAAGGTTTTCATTCTTTGGGGAAACAAAGTAATGTGACAAACTGAAAATGTTCCCAGACAATATTTGGGATATTTTATTTTAATAAAGACCACTTAATTTGTTCTTTGGCAGATTGCAGCACCTACAAAGAAGCAAAAGAAGAAAGATATGAGAACCATTCCTTTTATCTGACATTCTGCCCAAAGAACAGGCATAACTCTTCTACTTCTTTTGCAGAAAATCTCCTGCCAACTTTGTTGACCCATCTCTTATGCACAAGAGTGTTCAACCATGCTAAAATTCATCTGGAAGGTTCACCTGGGTGTTTCTTCATTTAACTGCATCAAGACATGTGTGCCACTATGAGAGATTAGGACTCCAGCTCTGCTCTCTTTAATGATGGGAGCTCTATTTCAGTGACCTGAAGAGCATCAGGTTGGAAAATTCTGATGTAGATCAACATCAGGCAAGGGCTGTCACTTCATAGGATGTACTATGGGTGAGGCCAGTTATGCTTTGTTCAGCATTTAGTTTGTTAATGAAAATGGGATTACTCATTTCAGCACTACATTATTTGCTGCCATTGCTTTGCCCTTAAAAAAAAAAATCTATTGATGAGATTTGTTCTTAAATGTTTGGTTTTATACTGTCCTCAGGCCGTTATTTGAAAGGCATTATAAAAATAGTTCAATAAACCAGCCAGCCATTCAGCATGTTCACTTTTATGAACTCTGCAGACAACAGGATTAAATCGTTGACTAAGATTGGCAAATTGCCAGCTACAGAACCAAGTTGCTACCAAAAACATTCCTGCCCAGCACCTGATGATATTGTCGAGCAAGACCCTCTCTCCTCCCAAAACCCAGCCTTCCTCAATACATAAACTTAATCCTGGCGAACCTTGGTGCAAATTAAGTTTTTGGGTTTTTTTTTAAAAAATCAAGCCTGTGAAAGGGGAAAACATTTTAGAAATATTGAAAGAATTCCCTAAATTATCTGAACCTAGTCTTCCTATTCTGAACACTAGATGGCAGACATCTCTTTTAAATGAAGAAGCAACACTGACCAGAAAGAAAGTTCATTAAATGAAAAAGTAGGTTTGAGGCAATTGCAGTATTTTGTGGATAAAAAGATGCTTTGACACACTGCCTACACTTATGCTATTCTTTTTAGTTGTTCATTTATAGTATATTAAATCTTGATCATAAAATTTAGTCTTGATCCAAAAGCTGATGATTTAAATGATTTATTTTACAGGATCCCAAGCAGCTCCAAGAAAAGGTTCTTAATACAAGCCTACAAGCAGTGTTTTCTGGCCCAGAGGAAGAGAAAGAGCTCTGGAGCTTGCATTGAGCTTAAGAAACCAGGACACAATTAATTCATGTGCCCAAATGCAATGCTCGATTCATTTACTTTTTGATAATTTTATTCATGATTAGCCCAACCTTGTAGGAGATTATCCCAGGACAGGTAACAAATCTAGCCTGTTTGTATCAAATAGCTTTGAAGAAACCACTACACATCTAAACATAACACTGGAGGAGTTCTTAAACGGAATGTAATCCAAATTAATTTTAAATAATTTCATAATCCCTTGATTTCTGCAAAACTGAACACATTGAGCATTTTTTCAGGGAAAGTAAACACTTACAAAGAGCTTATTTTGTTTTGTTTGTTTGTTTGTTTGGGCTAACTGAGATTTTACTTTGTTTAATATTTCACTCTATCTTCCTGATGAATTCTGGGAAATGTACTTCTATGAAGAAAGTTCTGATTATTAAACAGAAAATTTTACTATGCTACCAAACTACAGTTTACAGGTAATGCCCAGGTTATGAGCGTTCCCTTAATGAATGTTTAAAGTTACGCGATAAGCGCCCCCTAGCGTTTACGAACAAGTCCCGAAATTACGAATGTTGCAGCACCACGGCAGTTGTTCGCTCTTACAAATGACCACAAAGGCTCTGCAACATTTGCCCCGCCTATTCCCCCCCCCCGGGCTGGGTCTTCAAAGGCACTTCACCTGTGGAGACTCTCTTACCTTGCAAAAATCTCCTCTCGTGGTTTCTTTGCCTGCTTCATTGCTTTATGCTTTCGGTGCATTCGCAAAGAACAGAGGTCTAACATACTAACAGATCATGCAAGTTCAGTAGCGCGAGATCTCATGCTACTGATCTCACGTGATCTTCTCTGCGAATTGAGGCCTGGACATTTGCAAACGTAGGTAAGGCTTCGGTACTTCAGGCCTTCCCTCCGTTTGCTGTTTCCTTGCCAGGAGATTGCATTCCTGTAGGCTTTGGCAGCCCTTTGCAAAAAGCCTTTGTCGGCACCAGCAGAGCTTGGGAGGGGCGGATGCCTCCCTCCGAAGCTCTGTTCCTACCAGCAAAGGCTTTTTGCAAAGGGCTGCCAAAGCCTACAAGCACGCAATGCTCAAGTGCTTTGCCGACAAGAAAGGAGACCCAGAGGGGCACGCGGCCCTCCGGGCCTCCTTTTTCATCGCCGAAGACCGACTCAAGCAGTTTGCTGGTGAGAAAGGAGGCCCAGAAGGGTGCGTGCGGCCCTCCGGGCCCCCTTTTTCATAGCAGAAGGCTTCTTCAAGCTCTTTGCTGATGAGAAAGGAGGGAGCAGGCAAAGAAACAGGCTGGAGAGGAGACATATCTTCATAAGGTAAGTCATCCGGCGCAGCAGGATGGGGGGAACAATTGTGGGGACCCCAGGGGAGGGAGAATGAGGTATCTGTGGATCGGGGGAGGCCTTGAGTGATCTGAACCAGGTGGCCTGTTCCATTACTAGCCCCTCCATAGCCTTTCCCACCCCGAGATACCTCATGTGCATTTAACGAGCCACGCATTCAACTGCAAATGCGTGGGCGAAAGCAGCGAGTGATCTCGTTCAAGATACCAGATTCACTCCTATGAGTCCTTGGGTTACAAATGGAATGGGAAGGCTCTGTTTCATTCGTAACTCGAGGACTACCTGTAATTATGATTAATGGATACAAAATCCATTTCAAAGTGTTATCTGCAGCTGAGCTGAAGTTGTGGTTAGACATACTGCATAAAAACTGCTTTTACTCAGAAATATATTTGCCTCCCTATATTTTGGCATTTATTCAGAAGAGACTATAAAGCAGAAAAAATATTATCTCAGTCATTGATGGCAGGAAACATTGACTTACTGTAGTTTTGATTTGGCTTTCTGATATCATAAGTTGCAAAGCCTGATTAATTACATAGATTGCTAACTTGGGCATTCAGAGGATCGCAAAAGGGCCAATGAAAATCATATATTACAACATTGTGACTTAAGTAGTGTGCAATATAAGGATGCAAATACAAAAGTCACACAATTTCCATTGAGACACCATGATATACTTATTGTTTTTGCCCTATTGCAATGTGTCCTAAATGCATATGATTACTAGAGAGCCTATTCAAAGCAACAATACTTCCTGCTATCATTTTGTTAGGTTTCACAATGTTTTCAAATGTACTTCCTTTATAATAACTACTGTGTTTCCCCGAAAATAAGACCCTGTCATGCATTCAAAAGCCCGATTGGGCTTATTATCAGGGGATGTCTTATTTTGGGAGAAACAGGGTAGATAAGCATTACCCTGGTTGCACAATCCCTGGCTATTTTGCCCCAATGGTGCAGAGCAGAGAAATAAGCAGCTACAAAGAAATGATGAATAATATGCATGTGAAATTAGTGCAAGGAAATATAAGAACCTTAAACTGTCCTGAACAAGGTTTTATTTTACTGTGAAAAATATCACAGATAATTTAAAAAGATAAGCAGGATCAGGCCTGATTAATATCTCTATATGAGACCATCAGGAAATTTCTAGGCTATTGGATGGACTGGGATGTCAAAAAGCATCCCAAAAGAAAGCATCTAATGACATTTGTGTTGTTGTCAAGAAAGCACCATGGATTGTCTGTGTCACCTCTAGGAACTGGGTTCAGCTTGAGGGAATCTTTACTTTTTTACCTTACACAGTTCAGGAGTCCAACTTGCAACCATTCATTTAACATCCATTCAAAGTTACAATACTGAAAAAATTGACTTATGACTGGTCCTTGTACTACTGACCGTCACAGCATTCCTATGTTGACATGATCAAAATTTGGCCCCTTTGACATCTGGCATATAATTACAACAATTGCAGCATCCTGGGGTCACATGGTTACCATTTGCAACTTTCCAGCAGGCTTCCAACAAGCAAAATCAAAGGCGGATTCATTTGATGACCACTGATGGTCATTATGATTCATTTAATCATGCAGTGATTTGCTTAGCAACCAAAAAAGGTTGTAAAAGTGGGTGTGACTCACTTAATAAATGCCTTGTTTAGCAATGGAAATTCTGATACCAACTGTGGTCATCAGCCAAGAACTACGGTATCTATACTGAGAGTCACTCACTTTTTCTAACCTAATGTCCTTTTATGTGTTTTTGGACCTCAGGTCCTGGAATGAGTAAACCGTAGTATTAGGATAACAGTTTGTAACATGGGGGGAGGGGAGAGAAGTGTGATGTCTATGTGTGTACAATTCCCAATATATAAAGTATATTTCTATTTCTAATAGAATAATGTCTATTTACAGATAGACAACTTGAAGCAACAGAAAAAAGAGTGATATTTGGCTTTGTGTTTAGTATCTTATAGTATCTCTGAACACAAGATCATGGATAATTAACTTAATAAATGCAGGCAATGTGCAAAGGTATATATAAGAATCTTGCTTTTATAATTTTTTAAGGTTGAAACAAGGAAACTGAGCACACGTCTCTGATTATTTTGTAGTTTTTTTCACTTCAAAATTTTCAGATTTATGTTATAAAGGCAAGCAATATTTGTAATAGGTTTCATACAAAATGGCAAAAGGTATATATCCTAATAAATGTGTCACTACGTTCATTTTAATTTGTCAGCAGGACTCTTATTCTGAAATGACATTGTACACTGATATGAAGTTTTCATGTGATACCTGTACTGCGCATGTGTTAATCTTTCCTTTGTTCTCTTTGTTCTTCACCATGTAGACACAGACTTAGGTGTTCTTATTTTTGTTATGCAAATATATTACTTTTATTCTTTCCTGGACTCCGGTTTTATTCTTGAGGGTTGACAGCAGGGAAACAAGATTCATTTCACCTCTAATTATTTATCTCCGCAACAAAATGGTTGGTTATTCAAATGCTGCTTTATTCTTTACTAAACTAAGTCAGCATTGTGGAAGCCAGCACAACATGGAAGTATTAACAGATTTATGGACATCTCAAGTTTGGCAAAACTACAGGTAGTCCTCGACTTAAGACCACAATTGAGCCCAAAATTTCTGTTGCTAAGTGAGACATTTGTTAAGTAAGTTTTGCCCCATTTTACGACTTTTCTTGACACAGTTGTTAAATGAACGACTGCGGTTGTTAAATTAGTAACACAGTTGTTAAGTGAATCTGGCTTCCTCATTGACTTTGCTTATCAGAGGTTTGCCAAAGGTAATCAGATGACCTCAGGAAAGAGGTGGGTTCCTCCCAGTTCGGACCGGTTCGCCCAAACCGGTAGCAACCTGCTGGTGACGTCACGGAGCCGATTCGGTCGGTGCCGGTCCGTGGACGCTGGCATCTTTTTTTTTTTTGGATTTTTTTTGGGGGGGAAATTTTTTTTGGGATTTTTTTTTTTTAAATTTCTTCTGCGCATGTGCAGAAGCCGAGTTGCCGGCACTGCGTATGAGCTGCCATCTTGTTTTCAGGGGTTTTTTGGGAATTTTCGGCACTGTGCATGCGCGCGCAAAGCGCACGTGCGCCAACGTGGCGCGCCCACACAGCGCGGGAGGAAGCGAACTGGTAGCAAGGTAAGTTAGAACCCACCCCTGCCCCAGGACACTGGGCAACCGTTATAAGTATGCGTCAGTTGCCAAGCGTCTCAATTTTGATCACGTGATCATAGGGATGCTGCAACGATCATAAGTGTGAAAGACAGTGATAAGTCACTTTTTTCAATGCCACTGTAACTTTGAACTGTCACTAAGTGAACTTTTGTAAGTCTAGGACTTCCTGTGCCTATTTTTTTAAGAAAATGAACATAGAGGATAGAATATTTAAATGAAAATGGAACACAGCACTGTTATCTTTTAAAAAGGCATTTCCTGGCTGAGCTCCAGAGAACATAATTCATGTAGTGACATTTTGCCACAGATTCCACTTATCTGGCTAAGCCATCGAACTCTATCACATTTGAGAAAGCAATGTCTCTCTGCAGAAGCCAAACTTCAGATGATTCGAGCAGTCTTACCTGAGTAACACTGTGCTCTGCTAAAGAGCTGTCATCCACCTAAAATAGGAAAAGAGATTCAGATAGTTAAGGAAGATAAAGATTAGCCAGGAGAGAGATAAATAGAATGCTGATAGCTAAGTCAAGAAATCCATAAAAATAAATAAGGATTATTTAAAAAGGAGAGAGTCTTGACTAAATGGATTTGAGGGGGAGAAAAGACACAAAGCCAATATATATTGACAATTCAGCAAACAAATAATGAATTTGAGAAGCAAATTGCTAATGATGCAAAGACAAAGAGATGGTTCTTGATTTAGTCATATAATTTTTTCCATTTAGAGTTAGTCATACTTAGAGTATATCCATTAAAATCAATGACTTCTGAATTATTAATGATTAACTTATATCCTACTGAGTCCAATGAGTCTAGTCTAAATATGCCTAAATCTGGAGCCAATGTCATAAAATTGTCTTGCAGTATGCAATATAATATCCAACTAGATAGCATTGTCTAGCCAACTTTGGTTGATTTTGAAAAGCTAAGCAGGTGGGTTCTGATTAATACTTGTATGGAAGTCCATCAGGAAATGCCACCAGGAAAGATTCAAGAGTGTCTGCCTCCAAGAAATATTATTGTTTGTGGGAATGTGCCTCAGAGACCTCCAAGTTTCACCACCAAGTTTTCAGAGATAGATATTCTGTTCAGAAGGGGAATATCCACCATCAGAAAACTCTTCTGACTCATCCAGGGCTGCTAAGTCATGTTCATTCTAATTCGACATCAGAGGGAATTGAAATTAAGCATGCTAGGAAAGAAACCACAGCTTCTCTGGATTTAATACTTTCCAAACCCAGGGGAGAGATTTGTAAGATACAGAGATGGCCTATGGGATTTCTCTTTCTCACATGAAAACAAAAACCCCTATATCTATTGTTTGTTGCTGAAGCCACATCAGCAAGCATGCAAATGTATGAGAGATTCAAATAACAAGAGCCTCTGGGGTAAATTCTAGGAAGGTTGTGCTCATATATGAGAAGAAATAAAGATTGTGAAATTGTATGGACAAAGGCTATAAAGATGGACATCTTAAGCAATGATCAATGAAATCAGATGGAATATAAATATAACTTATACTAATTGACAATTTGCAAATTAATTATCGGGAAAAGAGTATCCTGACAAATATTTTTAGAATTTTCAGATGAAACAGTTGGGTCATCTAAAACTAATATGCAAAATTAAAGTCAAATCTCCTTCAAGTCAAGTTTGACTCCTGATGACTTCCTATGCACCCTCGACAACTAGAAGAAATGGTTTATTATATTTTTTCAAATTTCCCTGTTAATTTTCAAAAACAAAGTGAGCCTCTTATTGTCATAGTAATAATGAAATCACCCTTGGAAAAAGTTTCAACTTACCAGAAGGAAAATGAAGCATACTAAACTGAATATCCTAAAAATAAATGAATATAAGTAATCCAGAATGGATATTTTAAATCAGATGATAAATCAGATGATTACATGGTATATTTGATCAAGGTTAGAACAAGATATGTTTGTTATTTCTGGCAAGCTTTTATGGATTTTCTGTTAACACAGTATTGAAAACATAATACTTTGTGGATTTGTTTATAGGTAGGATAGGGAATAGAAAAATAAATGTTTGTAACATTAGAGGGGTGAAGAGTCACTAAATTTGTTTATACTTGCAATGAAGATTGAAAGTCTGTTCTTTATGGGCTATATATTACATTATTCAGGTCATGATACATATGGCAATAAGAATGTACAACAACTAGATATAATTTTTCATTGTGAAGAAGGAAAGGATAAGGAAAGAAAATCAACCATGATGGTCAACAAATAGAGAAAAACAAGAAAAACCACAAAAGGTTTTTTTTCTTCAAAAAAAGATCAGATCAATCAGGGCATTTTCCATATAATGGGAGACAAGAATAATCCTCAACAAGATCTAGTAGAGGCAAAAGAAATTAAAGAAAGTTAAAGAAAGATGGGAATAATAATACATCCATCAATTCCATAAATACTATTATGAATGGGATTACACAATGAAAGATAAACTATTTCAGGAAATAACTCTACTAGAAACAGAGGTCTTAAAGAAAAAAGACCAATAATCAGATAGAAAGGGACCACATTACCCAATCGTTTTAAGCTGCAACAGAAAAGGCTAAAGAGCTACTAACTATCTAAACAAATGTAGAACAAGATTGTATGGGGGGGGGTCCATGGTGCTCTATGACCTTGGTTGTTTTCTTCAGACGTTTCATTACCCAAATTAGGTAACATCCTAATGAAATATCTGCAAGAAAACATCCAAATTCAGATAACATCAATGACCTCTCATTTCATTCCAAGTGTGGTCTGACCGAAGCTTTATAAAGTATAACATGTGATCTTGATTCTATCCCTCTGTTAATGCAGCCTAAGATTACATTGGCTTTTTTGGCAGCTGCAGCACTGCTGGCTCAAATGTAAATATTTGTCTACTAGGACTCCAAGATCCCTCTCACAGTTACTGATATTGAGTCAAGTTTCACCTAATCTGTACTTGATCCCAGAGCAACTCTGAGGCTTGCTCTGAGATCTCCCCAAGATCAATATATTTTAAAATTATTTGCTGGACATGTTTCAAATTCTCTCAGATAACAAGAAAATGTTAGCAACCAGCAGCTTTTACAGAGTAGAACTGCACCAGGGCCCATAAGTTGGAAACCTACTGTGGATAGTTTAGTTTGCACCCATTCCCAGTCAATCCTTATATCTAGATCAGTGTGAACACGCACATAACTCAGTTTAGCCAGCAAAAAATGTAGGTTGATGGGTATTTATTAAGTATCAGCAAGCATTAACAGGAGTTAAGTGGCAAAATGGGACAAAAAGCAGGCAAAAGCAGGGAGAGATATGAACAAAAGCAAGAGTTTACATGATCTAAGAAATTAAGTACAACAAAAAGCATTAAACATTTTCAGAGCCACTGGAAACAATAATTAGCATGGACAGTCCAAAGGAAGCCGCTTTTGGTGTTTCCAATTTTAACCCTTTTATAGACAGTTTCTGCTTTGTCTGCAATTTTTATACCTCCCATGTTGAACTTGGGTAATGTAGTTGGGATTAGTTCTTTTCTCTTAAAATTTAGAAACAGTTTGTGCAGCCTTTTAAGTTCTCTGCATGCTTGCTCTGCAGCACATATTTAGTCTCTATAGATAACAGGGCTATTTGTGAGAAAAATAAATTCTCAAAGGAATGGGAACCAATTGATCAAATTAACATCAAATCAAAACATAAAAAATTGTGGAGAATTTATTTTCCTCACATATTAAGCTTGTTTTTAACCCTTATATATACACCACTGCTAAACAGAGATAAAAGAGGGACACCAGGTGATCCTTCCTCTATTCTGCATTTAAAGAGACAGTTTGGCGGACAGTGATGGTGCATTTAAAACCCCACACAGAAAAGAGACACATTTAATGTGTCTTGTAATATGTGAAGTGATCAAAAAAACCAACACTTTTCTTTCAAGGCAATAATGCTAATCACTTATAATAACAAACTGAGCAGTTATTCCATACTTTGGGCTTGTGAAGGGCTATATCTTTGGACAATCATAAATGAGGTCCAAGGTAAATATTTCCGCTCAGCCATTCAACATGCCACACTTAACATGCTTAAAGGGAACTGATGTCTTACTTCTGCTTCCCACTTTGGAAGATGTTTCAATATTTGTACAACTTTTCCGATATAATTTCACTGTGATCCGAATTGCTGGTGATATAATCAAAGAGAATGAAGCCATAAGCTGCAGGCTCCGGATTTGTCTGAGATGGAAAGAGTTTTATGAGTAAAGTAAGTTGGAATAAAAGCAAGGATGATGCAAGAATCACTAAAGAGTAAGAAATACAAAAGAAAATTAGAAAAGTGCAGTAGACTCACTCTAAAATTCAGCTTCTGGATGACTTGCTGGGAATCACTTTCCATAATCACACTAGAATTTTAAAAAAGAAAGAAGTTAAACATCTTAGGAAAAAGAATTTTCAGTCTTGTTAATAACGCTAAAAAATCCTGCGAATGATAGTAAGAGTTACCAGACAACCTGACATGTTTCTTGTGTACTCATTAACAGTGATCGTCTTGCATAGAAAGAGGCATTATTCCATTGAAGCAACATTTTCTTCTAATGCAATATTTTGTGTAGGTTTTAGTGTTAAAATGCCATAAGAACCAGTTAGTCAGTGCTGATGCCTGTTATGAGATTTCCTGGTCAGCTTTCAGATATTTATTTTGTGGTTTTAAATTTTTATTCTAAATTTTATTCTGATCTTTCTACCTGTTTTGCAGAAGTGTGAGTATAGTCACTGCCTTTCTGTATGAGATATTCCTCGGTATTTATCTTTATTTCTCCCCTTTTCTTTTCTGATTTCAGTTCGGCAGTCCTGTCTCCTACTGAAGTGAATTTTCCTTTACTTATAAATCTCAGTCTGAGCAATTTATATCCCAGGGTAAGCAGTTCTCATCCATAAGCCACATTCAGCCTTTAATCTAATTGCATGTAACTTCTTCCAACAATCCATCTGAAATGTCCCCTTTTTGCAGAAGCACCCACACAATTGGGAAGAATGGAAATATATAAAAAAAGGCTTACCACATCTGCTTCTACCCTGGTTTTGACCTTACTATGGCAGCTACAGCTCTGCCCATCACCAGCATCTCCCACCTTACGTTAATACTATGGGCCTGAAGCCCTTGTCAGCATATACTTTTACCTAGAACAAAGACTGCTGAACTCAAGAGAGATTTACTTCTGATTACACATGTAGATAATCACTCTCTGTCTCAAGAAAGCGGGGACAAGCCCAATTCAGATGTAAATAAAGACAAATTTTGAAATGTGAATTTAAGGTATCCCTTATTTTTACCATTCAACTGGCTTTCTTAATGTGACATACATACATAGTATCTCTCAGCTACTTTAAATCAGTATGATTTATTTATTTATCGAATTTATATGCCTTTTTCTCATGGTTCGAGGTGATTCTGAGCAGTTTATGAATCATGGTAATTATTTTTATATCCTAATTAAAATTTGAGAGTAATATGATTAGCTAGTTTGCCAAGATTTGCCAAATGTATTTTATAGCAGAAAGAGATTTTGAATAATATTGTATTTAAACTGTACAATATTGTGCACTAAACATAGAGTACACTGTACTATACATACTTAAATCCAAGATTGTATTTAAAGAACACCAGGTAGTGTCGGTATGAAATGTATTTTACTGTAGTTTTTCCCTGTGATTCTTTGCATATAATGTTTTCCTTCCACAGAAATCTCACCCTCCATCAACAATCTCATCCACTACAAGGAATACCCCATCCATGTTTTCTATCAGAATTCGCTTCTCCACATTCTTTCTAGATAAAAGAGAAAATGACAGCAATGTTAATTCCAGGATGCATTATCTATATTTGCTTTCCATGATTTCCTGCCCTCTACATTCCCCAGGATTTCTAATGTTATGCCCTCTTACAATGGTTTAAGAATTAATGCTTTTTCCCCAAGAAATTCCTCTAGGAATTGTAATTTCATAAAGGCTCAGATTGGACAAAAGATATTTAAAATAAAGAATTCTCAGCACCTTGTCAAATTACAACTTCCAGAATTCACTGGAGGAAACCAGGATAAAAATTATGTGATAGAATTATATAGATTGGTAAAATAGATGCTTTCCAAAGGAAAATAGGATTTTTAAAAAAACCTATGAAAACGGAAGATGTTTCTGGAAATGGGCACTTCTTTCCAAAGATAATATTGGTTATAAATCATTGTTTAATTCAGGAGTTAAGTATGGGAATTCCATGGCCTAAGTGATTGCTTAGTTGGGGATATTCTTTTTTACAACACCTAGCTTTGGTTTGTTTGTTGCCAATGATTTGGACCATGTGGTCTAAATTTTGAGACATTGCAGTAGCAAATAGAGCTTTGATCCCAGTAGATCTCGTTGGAGTATCCAGAGAGTAGAGGTCAAAGACTGGATTCTATTCCCTGGATTTTGATATATGGTACTCTGGTAGAATGCAATCTTTTTTTGCATTTCAATACCCAGGTGATACACTATTCAATCTCTTCTGAAATATGTACCGTACATCTCTCCGTAATGAACTTTTGCCTTCCAGAAATAGCTTCCAAGAGAATTCAAAATAGCAAAGAATGACTTTTTAAAAAGTCAATTATATTCACTTGTTAAAAGCACTTCTTAAAAGGCTTTGAAAACAAATACAAAGGCCTTTATCTTTACAGGTGATATATTCCAAAATTGAGATATCGGTGCCAAAAATAGCAACCAACTCTCCGGTTGCTACTTATTGTACTTTGATTAAAGTTCCTGAAGAAGAACCTCAGATATTGTTCTCTATGTAGACACCAATCAGATAGTGATTACATATTTACTTCTATGCAATGGGAGGCCAATAATGGAGAGCATAATTCAGAGGACATGTTGAATTTGCTTACAAGGAACTCCTTTGGGGAAAATATACTGTAATGTCAATTCAACACAGCCAAGGTTAGGTTAGAAGTGATCATTTTCAATAGCCCACCCAGAATTACTTAAGATTGATAGCCATATAAATCTTTTAAACAAACAAAAAATAACACTTTTAAAATGCCAGAGGAACCCAAGAAAACTATAGATATTTCTTGGGAGATTTGATTTTTTCATAAGAGCTTGCAACTTGGCTTGCATGCTTAGACTAACCAAAATCCTTCCTTCTAAAGACAATGTTTCTTGCCATGTGCCAGGTCACTATAGGCAGCAATGTGCAACTGGGATTATCCATATATATTCATACACAAGAAGGTTATGGATAGGATCAATGAGTTCTGATAATTTCTGCTCCCCAGTTTATAATTTTGGCGCTTGATAAAGTGATCCTTAATTTCCAACAGAAGCAACAAAAGTAACTCACCGCAGCATATGACTGAGGGATTCAAAGAGACAGGAAAGAATTGACATCAGCATTAACTGGAAAAAAAATGGGATTCAGAAAAGAAACTCTTATCAATAACAGTCAATATCTGGTGTAAGCATATATTTCTGCCTAAGTACTGCTCTTCAGAAATCAATTGGAAGCAGAATCAAATTGGAGTTTCCACAAGGCTCTTTCACCTAGCAACATACTAGCTTTCTGCACAAAAATGATTTTGTGTAAATCATTATTTGGGGTCCCGTCCAATCAAGATGAGTCTCAGAAGCTCAATCAGAAGCTTCCTCCCTGTAGTTTCTTTCTTTCTTTGCTTCCTATTTAACCTTGTCTTGCCAAAGAGATAAATTTTGGGAAAAGGAAGCATGCACCAAATAGAAACTAAATACAAATTCGAAATCTAGAATATTATTTTGCCTACTCTTTTGCCACACTTTTTGCTCATTTGCCTATGGTTTAAAAAAGAACACATTACCTCATTTTCATGGGAACTCCCCACCACATAAAAGAAAAGATCAATGCTGCTTTTATAGACTATAGTTAAGCCTTCTAAGAAAGCAATCTCACCTGTGGGAGAAAAAGAGAAAGAGAGAATTATATCAACATTGTGTTCAAAGTATCCAAAAACTGAGAGGCTGATGGTTTGCCCTATCTCATTTTGGCTATACCCATATATGTTTATCTAACATCTGCATAATTCAAGAACTGTGACTCAAAAGGAAGTTTTCCATTGACCCTAGTCATTATTGATATGGTTTTTAAAAATAAAACCTTTCACATTTGAGTTACTGGCAACCAGATCTACAGTTAGTTTGGTAGCAGTAGAATTGTGCCTGTTATGAAAATAATTCAGAATTCTGTGCTTTGGAAATTGTCCAACCATGGCAGCCTCTTTCTGCTACTTGTTAATGCAGTCCTTTTTTTCTAACTTGGAAAAAAAACCCTGTTTTAAACCCATTTCACCCACTGCTTGCCTCTTTGTTTCTGCTAGACTGAGTTCATATGACAGACTTAACCTCAAACTCAGATTAACAAAACATAATTGCTACAATCGCATACATGCCATGCCCTTAAATGAACCATATTATAGTTTAACATAAAAGTGTGTAAATACAATAGACTAAGGATTTCTCATAAACTTGGAACCACAAACTGCACAACTTCATTTTAGCCTACTCAAGTGTGTTGCATAAATGTATTCTATATGGTCTTTGTTATCCATGGCTGCTTGAAATACATTTTGTGACACAGGAAGATCAGAAGTGTTAAATCAAGGGTTTCTGTTCAGCAGGCCAAATGGTCCAGTTGCTGAGTTTTGAGATGAATTTTTACTCACTTTCTGTCTTATGAGTTTTGTTGAAGACATTTCTCTCAAAGCTCTTCTGTTCTTTTGTTGTTGAAAATGTGTTGTCGTAATACTGTGGACAGCCAGAAGAGGAGATTTAAAATAGGGTTGAAACAACAGTGGGATGGGAAATGATTTGTGAATTGGAGTTATCTTTATCCAAAACCATCATACTTCTTAAATCAGTGGAGAGAACTTTGGCCCAACAAATGCTGTTGACTATAGTTTCCATCATCATTTTTTCCTAACGTTCTCTTATTTGTTCTCTTCCCGTACTTGGCTTAAATCATCTTTTAACTGCCATCTCATTCCTTTCTAAGTTCATCTCTGTGATTCTCTCTAATTTATAATCTGTGCACTGGTAAATTTAGATGCTAAATTGAAGTGTGTGTGTGTGTGTGTGTGTGTGTGTGTGTGTGTGTGTGTGTGTGTGAGATACACAATAAAGTGGACATATATTTTGAAGATCTCCTTAATAGGGTCCTGATATCTGCGACCTAAATTCTGGCCTCAAGACCACCATTGCACGCACATAGGCTTCTCTCCAGGATGACACAAATGATGATCAATTAGGATTTCCATCCTCAGAGACAACAGCCCAGTGTCTGGAATAGTCTATAGTTGTTGACAACACCTAATTGGCTTTGGCTCATTTTGTCAGGCTAAATAGTGTTGGTAATGATTAATACTTGATAGGAGTTCATCAGGAAATTAAGAACTACAAATAGTCCTCGAATTACAAGCGCAACTGGGAGCAGAATTTTCACCATAAATCAGGTGAGACCCAATTTTATGACAATTTTTACAGTGGTCAAGCAAATCGCTGTGGACAATAAACTAATCAAGCTTTCTCAATGGATTTTTTTTTTGACAAAAATTGGTTTAAAAAATCACAGTTCTGCAAGATGTTACAACCAATTGTAAATGCAAACTGGTTATCAAGTGCCCAAATTGCAATCATGTTAAAATTGTTAAACAACGCTTTAAACAAATGGTCATAAGTTGAAGACTATACTGGGAAGTAAAAAAAAAAAAATCTGAGAGAAAGACATTAGCAAACTCTCTCCCTATTGGTACCAAAGAAAGTATATTGACCTGCCATCTCACCAACAGCTGTGTCTAATTTGAAGGAGTTCTTAACCTTTATTTTAGACTGATGATGATCAAACTCCAGATGGGGCCAGTAGCACCAATGATAGATAGCAACTGGCATAGACCATTATGGGTACTGAACAATGAATAAGATCTATAATTTGACTTCTTATAAAGCAATTGCTTATATTCTGTTCCCTACCTAATAAATGTAGCCAGCCAAACTTAACATGATTACTTAAAGTAAGGATAACTTATTCAATTGGCTTATTTACCTGTACTTTCAGTGGGAGTTAATCAACAATTGCTTTAGATAATTATTTTATATTTTAATTATTGGTATTTTATCCTTGATGGTAAAATCACTCTAGATGAAAGATAGTGAATGATTGATATTAACAGTAATAACAATTACAATAAGGATAATGGAGATTCCAGCATTAAGTTGTGATCCCTGTTGGAATACGTGAAACTGATTTCAAAGTAAAATCGTTCATATACTTATTCTATAGGATGGCTAGAATTTAAGAACTTCAATATATCCTCAAACACCTTATTGTTTATATGTGATCTGGCAGCAGTTCTGCTCCCTTGGCCTCCAAAACCATGTAGCAGAAAATGCAGAATAAGAGTGACTAGTAGATGACTTTTATTCCAACGAACTGCTTGGACAATTGGGCTTTTTATTATAGGAAGTAGACAGCTGAGGCAGCTGGGACGCTTAATAGAGCTTTATAAAAACAGCATTGAGGAGGAAATGAATTGAATGAGACATAAGTGATAAATTGGGAGTGAAAATGTTTTCCCTGTCAGAATACTACAGTGCAGGGACACTGACCAAAGCTGACATATAAGAGAGAGAGAAATCTTCCTATTGTAAGGAGCAATTGACAGAAATCATAAAGTATTTGGCTGCAAGCAGCAAAAATGGTTTAAAAAGAGTAGATAGCAAGGAATTCTCTTGGATAATTTCAGAGGCCCCCAGAATGACACTCAGATGCCTCAAATGCATTTTTTGTAAACACAATATTATATAGATATATGGAAATAGAAGGGGGAAATTATGAACTATGTATGTGCAAAGGGGGTAATCCTATGAATTAAACAGCCACTTTGGTCCAGTGGTTAACTGCTAGTCTTGCCTTAATTATGAAAGCTGGTGGTATGAAATTGAGTCATTCTCAGTCACTCTCTCTTAGCCCAATCCACCTCAGAGGGTTGTTGTGGAGAAAATAGGAGAAGGAAGGAGTGGAAGCCCAAAGAAGGGAATCATATTCTCCACCTTAAACAGTTTTCTTAACTCTCCCTGACCTTAGGTTTATCAGACCTTCAATAAATAAGCAAAATGTCAAACAAAATTGCTGGAAGTATCCTACCTTAGCCAAAAGTCGCTGCCCAAAGCTGTCCAAGATGAAAATCGCTTTAATGGTGTACAGAGATGGTTCCTAAGATCAACATTAATTGGTTTTATTTTACTGCAAGATTCAGAATATTCAGACAACAAAATAATTAAACAAATAAATTGGAAAGAGAGGCACTAATAAAGGAGAATGCTTGTATTTCAGGGTTGAAATGAGGGGTCCGTGGTACTCTCTTGTACATGGTTGTTTTCTTGCAGACGTTTCATTTCCCACAGTAGGCAACATCACCAATGCTGCTAGGGAGTGGAATTTGCTCTCAATTTATACTCTAGTGGCTTGTCCTGTCAGTGTTCATGGGAGTGGTCTTGGGGTGGTTTTTGTGGTGTGCGTGTGGGGGTGGGCTATTTACTGTTGGGTTTGTTTGGCAGTTCCTTGATTGGAGTATTGTTCACTTCTTGACTGTTGGTCTGATGTCAATCTTGATATTAATCTACGCTCATCTGGGTGTTGATTGCTGATGAAGAGGTATTTTGGCCTTTTTGCTACCTTTTTGACTTGTTGATAGTTTCTTTTGCACAGTATGTAGATGTTATGTCTATGAGTCTATTGATGGCTGATTTGTCAGAGTGTCAGGATTCCAGGAATTCTCTAACATTTTTTATTTGACTTGATTTAAGATGATCACAATTTCCCAGTTAAAATTATGATTAAGTCTGTCCATTTTGTGTGAAAATGAATGAGTTTTCATCATGTCTTGTGCTAGCTGGTTTTCATGGATGCGTTCTCCTAGTCTTCTGCCCATTTGCCCTAAGTAATGGCTGTTGCAATCATTACACTGAATGTTGTAGATGACTCTTGTTTTTTCTTCTAGGGCTGTTTGGTCTTTTGGCTTACTTAGGATGTTTTGGAGGGCTTTACTTGGTTTGTGTCCTACATCAATGCCATGTAGGTGTAATAGTCTGTTGATGTGTGGCAGTGTTATGCTTCTTACTCTTGGGTTGTTTGTGGTATATTGGGTTTGTGGTATATTGAGTGGGTGAAAGTGAGGTCCCTGATGTTCAACACCTATCCAACAGGCTTTTCTGAAACTTTTATTTGAATTATTTCAACTAATATTTCTACATGTCTACAGTTAACACGCTTAATTCTCATCACAACCTATCATTTTTTAAAATTTCTGTACTAATGTTCTGGATTCTATTACATTTTTGTCAAACCAAAAGCAGAATGGGAAGGTGTCAATAGGCTGGGAGAAAAGATTCCTTCTTTAGTAAGGCAGTAAACACCAAAACCAGCTCAGCAAGGACAGAAGATACAGGCTGTGTTGGTGATGGAGATGGGAAATCAAGTAGAGGATTAAAAGTATTCCTGAGTAGCATTATCGGTATTGAAACATTTTTGCTACTGTTGTTAATAAGTATATGCAAATTTTACATTACAAGGATTCTGCCTTGACAGCATAATAAGCAAACAAACATCAAATCAGAATTTGCTCAAGATAGTTAACAGTGCAGATATGTATAAATTATTTCAATATTTATTTTTCCCTTTGGGTCTCCTTCCCATCACAATTCTATCCACCCCTACTCTGGATAATGCTTTAGATCAGATTGGTGTTTTCCTCAGCTCCCCCTCACTCCACCTGTAGTCCCAAGGACTCAACCCAATGAAAATCAGGCCACTATTAAGACCACTTCATTCTGTTTCTATCCCTCTCAGGAAGATTTTTCCTTCCAATATCCCAGCACTCTTTTTTCTGCCTGGCCGAACGCGTGCCAAAACTTTAGAGACCGAAGTTCTTACGTAGGCATTTGTTGTGATGCCTTCCCTCTTCCCCGTGGCGCCCGCCTTCCTTGCAGCTGGTCCCCCACCCGCTTACCAGTATCAGACCAGAGGGGATTTCCATGGCTCCAGACGGCACTCCGCCAGCGCGATCCGCACCTCCACCTCCTCCTCCACCGGATCCCCTAGCAGCGTTCCCGAGGTGGTCGTGCTGACGTGGCCGGGCCTCTGCTTTTCTCATCTCGGGTCGCTCAACGCCAGAGCTCAGTTCAGACCAACTGAACTGCTCCGCCCCGTTCGGGCATTGGGTGGGCTGCAACGCTCCCCCCCCCGCCTTCCCAGCCTCTAAGTATAGAATGAAGGACCACTTCTTAAAATGTCCACGCAGGGAAGAAGCAGCGGAAGAGAGGGGCGGGAGGTGTGGGAAGCGAAGTTCTGCCAATCTGTAGTGAGAGGAAAAAGGGCAGCCAAGGATTTGATAGAAACAGAAAACTGACAGCAGGAAATGATTCGATGATCCATCGAGTCTGTCCATGGAGGTTTTTGTTTGTTTGTTTTTGTTTTCGAATTTTTATTTTTTATTTTTATTTTTTATTTTATTTTTTTCCGGATGATGGACATTTGTTTATCCCAAGCATGTTTAAACTAAGTTACTGAGGATTGACCCACTACTTCGACTGAAAGTTGTTTCCAAGCTTCCACTGTGAAGTAATACTTTTTAACATTACTTTTGAAGTTTTGTCTTGTGAGTTTGAGGTTATGATATTTTGATATTTGCTTAATATTGAAAGTACTAGAACCCTATTCACACCCTTAATATATTTAAAGGTTTTAATCCTGTCACACCTTTTCCCTGCTGTACTCCAGGCTGTACTATTCAGTTCCTCCAATCTCTCCTGTTACATTTTGTCTATTGCACCATTTTTGTTGCCCATCTTTGGACTTGCTCAATCTTATCAATATATTTTTTTAAGCGAGGTCTCCAGAACTGGAGACAGTATTCTAAATGGCATCTGATTAAAGTCCTATATAGTGGAATTAGGACCTCCTTTTTCCTGCTGGTGATCCCTCTAGTGATGCATCCTTGAATTTTGTTTGCCTTCACAACTGGCCACACAGTTTACTGACTTTGCAGTCATCTGCTATGAGCAGATCATGTTAGTTTTTCAGGAGATGGAAATCTTTCCTTCCTTCCTTCCTTCCTTCCTTCCTTCCTTCCTTCCTTCCTTCCTTCCTTCCTTCCTTTCCTCCCTCCCTCCCCAGGATCTGAAAAATGGGAAAATATTTCTCAACTCATGATCTTTACCATTATTCAAAATACTTTGGGTAGAAACCCACAGCCTCACATATAGGCACTGTGGAAGGATTGGACAGCTGTCTGATGGTCCCTGGATTATCAGCCCATTTCTATTTTTTCTCTTCTTTCCTCCCATTCCTAATATCTATAGTTGTTGAGCTTGTTGGCATTATTAGGAGTAAATTTAAACCCAGTGCAAATCTTTGGAAATATTTTGAAAGCAAACACTTTCTTTCTTTCTTTCTTTCTTTCTTTCTTTCTTTCTTTCTTTCTTTCTTTCTTTCTTTCTTTCTTTCTTTCTTTCTCTCCCTCTCTCTCTCTCTCCCTCTTTCTTTCTTTCTTTCTTTCTTTCTTTTTCTTTCTTTCTTTCTTTCTTTCTTTCTTTCTTTCTTTCTTTCTTTCTTTCTATAACTTTGTAAGATGCACCAGGTAGTAGTTTCACACTGCAGATGGCTAGAAATTGAATAAAATGGGTATATTTCAGACCATGATATAAATGTATGGCAGAAGACAGATTTTATAAGAGGAGTTTAGAGTTTAATGTTGCTTTTCATAGCTTTGTGTCCAATTGGTGAGAAATAAACCATAGAATTTCAGTAGACTGCAGCATTTCTTTACAACCATGTGAATTATGACCACAATGGAGCGCAACATTTATGTTGCTAAGTGAGAAATTTGTTAAGTGAGTTTTGCCCCATTTTACGACTTGCCACATCTGTTAAGTGAATCACTGCAGTTGTTAAATTAATAACACAGTTGTTAAGTGAATCTGGCTTCCCCATTGATTTTGCTTGTCAGAAGGTCACAAAAGCTGATCCCATGACCTCAGGACACTGCAACTGTCATAAATATGAACCAGTTGTCAAGCATCCGAATGTAAATCCCATGACAATGAGGATGCTACAATGGTCATAAGAGTAAAAAATGTTCATAATTCACTTTTTTCAGGGTTGTTGTAACTTCGAATGGCCACTATATGAACTGTTGTAAGTCCCTTAGCCATTAGGGAAAAGGCAAATAAAGGAGAAGGATTTTCACCGCAGCCTATGTTTGACTGTGATGTGGCTGATTATTAGTAAAATAAATTCCTGTTTTTCTCTTTCTTGTCTCTTTTAAGATGTACTGTATTGTAATTTAAATAGCAATAAGGATTTCCTATCTTGTATCTTTCTTATTAAATCTAGATGTAGTGAATGTATTGATAGTTGAGCTAAGCCCATACTCTTCATAGAAGACAGCTATGTTTATAGCTTTTTATTTTTTTAAATGTTTTGTTCTTTCAGTATTCATATTCTAATGTTCAAGAACACATCCTCTAAGAATTGCACTTGTTGAACTAAAATCTCCATTTCAATCATCATTTTGTTGTGGTAATATGAGAAAAATGTTTTCTGGGCACTTTGTTTTTTGTTTTTTGCTTTTTTTACAACTGATGGCATGCTGTGCTAAAATTCTAAATTTGAACAGCCAAGAGACTACAGAGCTCTTTTCATCATTCTTAATTTTATATTGTCCTGATGAGCAAAATTCTCCTGATGAGATTTGGGGTGCTCAAATTAAGAGATCTAGTCACACATTTTTCCCATTCTGAAACATGATTATAAATATATATCTATATATCTATATATCTGTATATCTGTATATCTGTATATCTGTATATCTGTATATCTATATCTATATCTATATCTATATATCTATCTATATCTATATCTATATCTATATCTATATCTATATATCTATATCTATATCTATATCTATATATCTATATCTATCTATCTATCTATCTATCTATCTATCTATCTATCTATCTATCTATCTATCTATCTATCTATCTATCTATCTATCTATCTATTTATCTATCTATCATTTATGTTTGATTAATATTATAGTGGAAAGGAATTATAATACTGAGGGTGAAGATTTGTTCTCCGAGCTTGTGGGTTGATTTCCGAATGTTTTGCTACCAGACTAGGTAACATCTTCAGCGGAGTTTAGAGTTTAAGATGTTACCTAGCCTGGTAACGAAACATTCGGAAACCAACCCACAAGCTCTGAGAACGAACCTTCACCCTCATCCTGCACCTGAGCTATAGATATTTGCCACTATTGCAAATTATAATAATTTTAAGATAGGTCTGTCTCTCTATCCGGGATACTTGGTCCAGTATTATTAAAGAATAATACTATAGAAGAAAAAACTGACAAAATGATAAGGGTTCTAACATAACCCATTTAAAGATGTCCTACAGATTACAATGTAAAAGGTTGAAATCCCCTCTAAAAGTAACATCTTTAAATCAGGCTTGACTCTGTTGGCATCCATGTGGTTTTCATAGCAACATGAGTTTGCTACTGACTTCTTTTGAGGTGGCTTTGTCTTCTCAGTCTAGTCTGTAATCATAAGCCAGTCAGTCAGTCGAAATTCATAGGTGTTATCATCTAACTGGCCCAAATTCTTATCAGATACTAGTAAATTCTTATTCGGGGCCATGACAATAAAATATTGGAGTGTTTCCAAGCCTGATGGTATTCTTAATGTGGAGCTCCTAGTTATGGAAGGGATAGAATGTATCTCTTCCCATGGCAAATGGATTTTATAATGGTGTCTAATCAGTGGTGAAATCCAAATTTTGTTACTACCGGTTCTGTGGGCGTGGCTTGGTGGGCGTGGTGTGGCTTGGTGGGCGTGGCAGGGGAAGGATACTGCAAAATCTCCATTCCCACCCCACTCCAGGGGAAAGGATATTGCAAAATCTCCATTCCCACACCACTCTGGGGCCAGCCAGAGGTGGTATTTGCCAGTTCTCCAAACTACTCAAAATTTCTGCTACCGGTTCTCCGAACTACTCAAAATTTCCGCTCCCGGTTCTCCAGAACCTGTTAGAACCTGCTGGATTTCACCTTGTGTCAAATGGTGCCATTAGTGTTGGGATGATTGGTACAGACCTGTTCTCCACAGATCAGATAGTTTGAAATTCGCTTCTTCATGTACAGTATTTAGAAAACAGAGGTGCTGTGTTGTTACTTGGTACAACATAGGTGGGATAGGGTAGGAAAAGAATAGAAAGAAGGAACTGGGATGAAATTGGGGAGAAAGGGATGGGAAGAAAGGCTGGAGCACACTGTACTTAAAGGAGGCATCTAATTTAGTATCACCTCATCCTTAGCAGTACTGCTTCTATCTGGTACGGAAAAGGCCCAGAGCTAGAAAATCCAGCCATTATTTCTCAGAAAACAAACCTCTTTATGAAGGAAGAAATGTGAGAAAGTCTGGATCACATAGAAAGCAGATTATTCTGAAGAAATAAATTGCACCAAGTTTACAGAGTGTCTTTCCCTCTGCTACAGTTGTATACTTGGCTAACGAATCTGGGCATTCCACTAGAAATTATAGTTGATGAATGAATCTCCGCTATGACATAATCCATAATCATGAAATGTCTTCAGCTAGTACTTTCTAAGCATTTTGGATTTCAGCTCCCCATAATTCCAAATCCTGAACAGCATTTTCTAAAACTAAAGATTAACATATATGGATGGTAGCAGTTGGAGAAGACTACCCAAAATTCTTGGCTATACAGCCAAGTACAATACATGTCCTTTATGCTTTGTGAAGCTTACTCAGTAAAATGATTGTTGCTGTTATTCAGTCGCTAAGTCATATCTGACTCTTCGTGATCCCATGGACCATAGCATACCAGGCCACCCTGTCCTCCACTGTCTCCCAAAGTTTCTCAAATTCATGTTCATTGCATTGATGACACGATTCTAACCACCTTATCCTGCCGGCCCTTTCCCCTTTTGCCTTCAATCTTGCCCAAAATCAGAGTCTTTTCCAATGACTCCTCTCTTCTCATTAAGTGGCCAAAGTATTTGCATTTCAGCTTCAGTATCTGTCCTTCCAAAAAACACAAAAGACAAACATGATACAACCTAATAATAGAAAAGCCGTGCATTTAACTAGGTTTGTGAGCACAGCCAAATCATAACAGATGCATTTAATTGCCTTAGTTTCTTTGGGTGGCTATGTCTAAGTACTGCTGGATTATAATTTTATTCATTTTTTTTAATTTTGTTCATTTTCAGGTAAAGCTGTGTTCTAGTTCATCCATAAGATGTGCTTCTTTGGTACTGTTCCAAATGTACAGCACCTCCCTTATTGTTTGGGACAATATCTAATCAACATGTTAATGATGACTAGTTCATCTAAAAAGGGTCCAGATGCTTTGCTACTAATTGCTTCCATGGAAGGGAATACTAAGTACCTATGAGAAGTTGTTGAGGATAAACAGGTTACTGGAAAAGTTTCAATTAGTGCATAAAAGGGGCAATTAATTAACTTGGATTCTTCACTAAAGTCCTGTGGAAGTTAAGAAAAGGGGAGCTTTGAAAGGACTTTACTTAATTCTGACAGGCTTTGTATATCTAGACAGCTCTCTCTATTTCAGCATTATAGCCTGTCTTGAATTTGTAATAGCAGTTAGTACTGCCACTTTGTACAATTGAAAAAAAATGTTGAGTTAGATATACCCATTGTATCTTCCACCAGTATGATGATTATCTCACTCTTGAACATAATGCACAAGTTCTTCCTACTGATGCTATTTTTCTTCAAAAATGTTTTTTCAATCACTTTTATGAGGAATGTTTTGAACTATTGTGACCTTTGTCTCCAGCAAGTTCAACACATTCCATACTGCATTAATACTTTCATTCTTATTTCTGGAATATTCCTGTGAACACCTGGAAATTGTATATTGTATTGTATATTGTTTATGGAGTAATAAACTAAATCCAGATTGGAACTTATCTTATTACTCCATAAACTGGACTATATCATGAACATAACTGCATGATTATACACGACACTGACTAGAATATGGAAGGGCAATCTGGAAGGAAGCTTTGGTAACCAAAGTGGGCTAAAGATGCAAAGTGGTTGGGGTGAACTTTGATGGCAATTCTTAGCTTTATAATTATGTTGATATTGGTATTAGTCCTAGATTGGTTTTTTATTTGTTTCATGTTCAAACTGGTGATAAACTGTACTACCAATATTCAGTAACAATGATTTGAGGAGGCTATAAAGGCCACAAAGAACAGACCTTGGCTTGCTCACTTTTGAACTACAGGTCTCTTAGCACTAAAAGAAAGATAGAATAGAGAAGTGTTCCTGATTTCTGCTGCCCCAAGGGATTTTGATTAGGAAAACATTGAATGAAAGAACAAATGCATAAATCATATTTAGAGAGATAAAATTGCACTAAAAGAACAAAACTAAAATATAACAGCAGCTAGTATTTGCAAATGTAGTACATTAGATTCACCAACCAGGGCTTTTCTAGAAATATCTCACCAGATTTTCTTCTAAACCGAACTGTTAGTTTTGTTATTGTTAGTTTTATTTCTATGCCGCCCAACTCCTGGAGGACTCTGGGCGGCTTACAACAATAAAAACGTTATAAAAATATAGAAACTATTAACAAGAAACATATTAAAAACATTCAACAACGACTAAAAACCCATACACACCGTTTTGTGGCCGGATCTCGCCAAATTACAAAGGCGAGATCAACGGCTCCAAGCCTGCCGGAACAGCCAGGTCTTCACGGCTTTCCGGAAGGCCAGCAGGGTGGGGGTGGTCCGGATCTCAGGAGGTAACTGGTTCCAGAGGGCCGGGGCAGCCCAGAGAAGGCCCTCCCTAAAGGTAATAACCAACACCTTGAATTGTGCCCGGAGACCAATAGGCCGCCAGTGCAGCTCACGGAGAATTGGTGTAATATGGGTGTACCTAGGTACACCCATGACAGCTCGTGCAGCCGCATTCTGGACCAACTGTAGTCTCCGAACACTCTTCAAGGGTAGCCCCATGTAGAGTGCGTTGCAATAATCTAACCGTGAGGTGACAAGGGCATGAGTGACTGTGAGGAGAGCCTCTTGATCCAAGTAGGGTCGCAATTGGTGCACCAGGCGAACCTGTGCAAAGGTCCCCCTAGCTACAGCTGCTAAATGTTCTAATTTTAGCTGTGAGTCTAGGAGGACACCCAAATTGCGAGCCCATTCTGAGGGGGACAATTCCCCCCCCCAGAACCAAAGATGGACAGTCGATATAGTCTTTGGTAGGCAATACCCACAGCCACTCAGTCTTCTCTGGGTTAAGTCTGAGCCTGTTAACTCCCATCCAGACCCTCACAGCCTCCAGGCACCGGCACATCATGTCCACCGCTTCACTGAACTGATGCGGGGTGGAGATATACAACTGGGTACCATCAGCATATTGCTGATACCTCACCCCGCATCGTCGGATGATCTCACCCAGCGGTTTCATGTAGATGTGAAATAAGAGGGGAGAGAGGACCGAGCCCTGAGGCACCCCGCAAACGAGGGGTCTAGGGGTCGACCTCTGTCCTCCTGCCAACACCGACTGTGACCGACCAGAGAGATAGGAGGAGA
>QLTV01001726.1:2734214-2767632 GCA_003457575.1 Thermophis baileyi
ACCCCATATAATTGGACTAATAACTGCCCCTGTCATCTCATCTTGAATTGCCCAATCAGAGTCCAGGTCCATCCGAATCTGAGTGACTTTATCACCGAATACTGTACAAATTCCTCAGCTCTCCCCTGCAAAGGTTCCTCCTTTCCCTCTATGTTAAGGAGGGAATGAGTTACCTTGAACAGGGCGGCTGGGCGTGCATCAGCAGATGCAATAAGAGCGGAAAAATGCAAGCGTTTTGTCGCTCGTATCACCACTAAATAAGTCCTAATAAAGGCTCTTAAAAGTGTTCGGTCAGATTCGGAGTTACTGGCCCTCCAGCGTCGCTCTAGACGTCTCTTCTGGCGTTTCATCTCCTGAAGCTCCTCAGTAAACCAGGGAGCCCTCCTGGATCCATCGCCATGGAGAGGTCGCAGAGGCACAATCCGGTCCAGTGCCCCCGATGCCGCCTTATTCCAGGCAGCCACCAGGGACTCTGCCGGATTGTTGACAAGGGAGTCAGGTATCTCCCCAAGCTCCTTCTGGAACCCTTCCGGGTCCATTAGGCGCCTGGGGCGGAACCATTTAATCAGTTTTGCAGAATTTGCAACTTTGCAGAATTACCAACAATGACCTTACTAGCTGGGAATTCTGGGAATTGAAGTTCAAAAATCTCAAAGGCACTCAGGATGAGGAAGGCTGTTCTCAAAATACTGGATATTGTGCTACAGTATTTGTATATGCTTGCTGAGCAGATATGTAATGCTCAGTAAACTTTGGTTACTTGGGACACATTGACAGGGATGCAAAAGTGGCATGTAGTAATAGCATTAAATTCCTAATTTTAACTATGTGACTCTTATTTCAGATGCAGATATTTATATCCAGATGCAGACAGTTTTCTTGTTATATACTTCAGTGCTCAGAACAGGATAGTTTCACTGCTTTTCATTTGATGCTGCCTAGTCATACTGGAATGGAAGCAGTGACAAGTTTTATTTTCTTGGGCTCCAAGATCATTGCAGGCGGCAACTACAGCCATGAAATTAAAAGACGTTTGCTCCTTGGGAGAAAAGTTATGACAAACCTAGACAGCATATTATAAAGCAGAGACATCACCTTGCTGACAAAGATCTATGTAGTCAAAGCTATGGTTTTCCAAGTAGTAATGTATGGCTGTGAGAGTTGGTCAATGAGGAAGGCTGCGTGCTGAAGAATTGATGCTTTCAAACTGTGGTGTTGGAGAAGACTCTTGACTGCAAGGAGACCAAATCAGTCAATCCTAAAGGAAATCAACCTTGACTGTCCTTTAAAAGGACAGAGAGTGAAGCTGAAAGTTCAAATACTTTGGCTCCTAAATGAGAAGAGAGGACATATTGGAAAAGACCCTGATGTTGGGAAAAATTGAAGACAGAAGGGGAAGGGGACGGCAGAAGATGAGATGGTTAGATAGTGTATACCCAATGCAGTAGGTATGATTTTGGGCAGACTCAGGGAGATAGTGGAGGACAGAGGGGCCTGGTGTGTTATGGTCTATGAGGTCACAAACAGTCGGATACAACCTAGTGATTGGACAAAAGTCAAACTGGGAGAGTGACCCAATGCATTCAGTTTAACTAAAATCTGCATACTTTGTCAATAATCACCAAGGCATTTTGACTCATAACACTCAATAATATTATATACTTTTATTTGTCAGAGACCTAGAGAGAGACATTACTATAGCTCAATAAAAACCTGAAGAAAGTCACAAGCTCCAGAGGTAGAGCTGAAAAAGCCCTTCCTGAAACCTTGGAGATTTGTTGTGAGTCACTATTGATAATGAAATGGATGAAGTGGACCAAGAGCCCCGATTTTTAAAATGGCTATTTCAGATATAATTACAATTTTAATTGTCCTTCAATTGTTTCTTTTAAAAAATGGTCTTGAAATAGCAGCACAAGCTTATATCATTTGGTACCACTGAAACTTTTATGAAATGCCACGAATAAACTTTCCTTGAGCTTTTCTACACATGAAGTAGAAGTGCTCTAATGAGAAGCTGAACCAATAGTATATAGGATAATGAATTGGGTAGACTGTCAATTAGGATTAAGAGGACTAACAAACAAACAAACAAATCTCATTTATATATGTTTTCCAAAAATGATAGGAACATGATTGGGGAACCTGGGCAGACAAAATTCCTTTTGGAGTGTTTATGTTAATAAGCCAAAGAAGAACATGCCATTAGGGATGTTTCTTTCACTCACTAAAGCATTCTTGTTTGGTTTTTCTTATATTTCAAGGGCACTCTGTTCAATGGTGCATATGCTAATATTTGCAAAATATAAATTTAAACATGATTTAAAACCACATGCCAGAGGTGGGTTCCTGCCGGTTCGGACCAGTTCTTCAGAACCAGTAACGGGAATTTCCCCCCGCTCGCCGAACTGGCAGCGATGGCTGGCTGGACACGCCCCCGAACCAGCTCTCTCGGCGGCGCCATAGGTGCCGCTATCTTGTTTTTTGCTTCTGCGCACGCGCAGAAGCTGGTTTTTCAGCACTGCACATGTGCGCCTGCGCAGCACGGCTGCACAGCGTGCAACACGTGTGCGCCCACGTGGCACGGGAGGAAGCGAACCGGCAGCGAGGTAAGTTAGAACCCACCCCTGCCACGCTATATATTTTTATCTATATTTTAGTACAGAAATAATTTAGATCAGTTTGAGAACCCACTGAATGAAAGGTTTTTATTTCTTTTAAATTTCATTCTGGTCTTAATTGAAGATATTATTATTATTATTATTATCTGAAGAATATGACAAAGAATATCTAGGCAAAACTAGATCTCACAAATGTTTTCTGAATTAACTAGAACTATGTAGTATGAATGTGATTTGTGTTAGTCCAGGATATAGTCAGTCTGCAATAATACAATATCACTTGTGCAGCAGGCTATGTATAGAATAGATATACCAATAAAAAACTTCATTTAAAACATCACATTTAATTAATTCAAATATTTGTCCAGTTTTAAAATAGATAACCTCCAATAGGCATCTATAAAGGGGGAAATCATTGCCCAGAACTGCCAAAGAATTCAAATTAAAATCATGGCCTCCCAAAGGCTGCTGTCTTCTGATTTACAAAGGAACAGATACAATGTACATTGATCTACTACTTGTTTTTAAAAAGCAAATAACACTTTACCTAGATTTTTTTCATGTCTACATGACATGGAGAGAGTGTACAAATACTTATCACCTCCAATGTCATATGTTACTGTCACTTCTTTCCGTCCTGCCAAAAAGCTTTCTGGAAGGTCAGGTTGTTCTTATAAGATGAAAGAGATACAGAAAATATTTGGTTTTGGCGTCCTTGGTGCTCTCTGAGCTTGATTGTTTGCTTGCAGACATTTCATTATCTGACTAGGTAATAATACCTAATAATAATAATATCATTAGTGCTATCAAGTGCATATTTGTTTCCTGACCCTTCTTAAAATAAGGATCCAGGTCATAGGCAGGGGTGGTATTTGACCAGTTCAAGTGAACCGGTAGGGGCGATTTGAATTGGTTTGCCGAACCAGTAAAAACCACCCCTGGTTGGCCCCGCCCATGTCCGGCCGCTCGCCTCTTCCGGCCACTTGCCACTCGCCCCTTCCGGCCACTCGCCGCTCGCCCCTTCTGGCCCTCACCCTGCCCACCCCCCACCCCGCCCTACAGTATGTCAAAGAAGTAAGTACACCCCCCTCACATTTTGTAAATATTTAAGTATATCTTTTCATGTGACAACACTGAAGAAATGACACTTGGCTACAATGTAAAGTAGTGAGTATACAGCTTGTATAACAGCGTAAATGTGCTGTCCCCTCAAAATAACGCATCACACAGCCATTAATGTCTAAACTGCTGGCAACAAAAGTGAGTATACCCCTAAGTGATAATGTCCAAATTGGGTCCAAGTAGCCGTTTTCCCTCCCTGATGTCATGTGACTTGTTAGTGGTACAAGGTCTCAGGTGTGAAGGGGGAGCAGGTGTGTTAAATGTGGGGTTATCGCTCTCACTCTCTCATAGTGGTCACTGGAAGTTCAACATGGCACCTCATGGCATTGAACTCTGAGGATCTGAAAAAAAGAATTGTTGCTCTACATAAAGATGGCCTAGGCTATAAGAAGATTGCCAAGACCCTGAAACTGAGCTGCAGCACGGTGGCCAAGACCACACAGCGGTTTAACAGGACAGGTTCCACTCAGAAAGGCCTCGCCATGGTCAACCAAAGAAGTTGAATGCCCGTGCTTAGTGTCATATCCAGAGGTTGGCTTTGGGAAATAGACGTATGAGTGCTGCCAGCATGGCTGAAGAGGTTGAAGGGGTGGGGGGTCAGCCTGTCAGTGCTCAGACCATACGCTGCATGCTGCATCAAATTGGTTTGCAGGGCTGTCGTCCCAGAAGGAAGCCTCTTCTAAAGACGATGCACAAGAAAGCCCGCAAACAGTTTGCTGCAGACAAGCAAACTAAGGACATGGATTTCTGGAACCATGTTGTGTGGTCCGATGAGACCAAGATAAACTTATTTGTTTCAGATGGTGTCAAGCGTGTGTGGCAGCAACCAGATGAGGAGTACAAAGACAAGTGTGTCTTACCTACAGTCAAGCATGGTGGTGGGAATGTCATGGTCTGGGGCTGCATGAGTGCTGCCAGGGTCTGGGGCTGCATGAGTACTGCAGGCACTGGGGAGCTACAGTTAATTGAGGGAACCATGAATGCCAACATGTACTGTGACATACTGAAGCAGAGCATGATCCCCTCCCTTCGGAGACTGGGCTGCAGGGCAGTATTCCAACATGATACCGACCCCAAACACACCTCCAAAACGACCACTGCCTTGCTAAAGAAGCTGAGGGTAAAGGTGATGGACTGGCCAAGCATGTCTCCAGACCTAAATCCTATTGAGCATCTGTGGGGCATCCTGAAACGGAAGGTGGAGGTGTGCAAGGTCTCTAACATCCACCAGTTCCGTGATGTTGTCATGGAGGAGTGGAAGAGGACTCCAGTGGCAACCTGTGAAGCTCTGGTGAACTCTATGCCCAAGAGGGTTGAGGCAGTGCTGGAAAATAATGGTAGCCACACAAAATATTGACACTTTGGGCCCCATTTGGACATTATCACTTAGGGGTGTACTCACTTTTGTTGCCAGCAGTTTAGACATTAATAGCTGTGTGTTGCGTTATTTTGAGGAGACAGCACATTTACACTGTTATACAAGCTGTATACTCACTAATTTACATTGTAGCCAAGTGTCATTTCTTCAGCGTTGTCACATGAAAAGATATACTTAAATATTTACAAAATGTGAGAGGGTGTACTCACTTCTGTGACATACTGTATATATGTTGCCTTCGCCACGTGGCCTAGCTAATCGCCTCGCCAATTGCCTTGCCCACTCAGCTCAGCTCACCAAAAGTAAGCAATGCATGCCGCCTGCTCACCCTTTGCCTTGGGTCGGGGCCGGGGCCTAGGATGCGCCATTCCCTGAGGCCCCGGAGCCGCTGCCTGATCGTTGCCCGCCTCGGCCGGGTTGGGGAATGCGCCATTCCCTGGCTCCAGCCTTGCCCCGGAGTCGCCGCCTGCTCGCCCTCCGCCTCACTCACCTACCTTCGTGCCTTGGGGGGGGAACACAGCGAGGCTCGGCCGCCTTTCATGCCGAGAAGCCTCCAGCCGGTGGCGGTCGTTTTCGGCTGCCTTCTGAGCAGCTCCGCTGTGACACGGTCCCTCTGGCTGCACCCGTTCTCCTGGCCGAGTCCAGCTGTGAGTGGCAGCGGCAGGCAATGGGGTGCACGTGAGCGGCTGGCGTGAACAGGGCGGCGACAGCGGCGATGGTCATGGGACAGTCCCATAACCGTCACCGCCATCCTGCTCACACAGGCCGCGCAGGCGCCATTGCCTGCTGCTGCCGCTCATGGCTGGACCCATCCTGGACAACGGCAGCAGCCAGAGGGACCACGTCACAGCAGAGCTGCTCAGAAGGCAGCCTAAAACAACCGCCACCGGCCGCAGACTTTAAGGTACTTTGACATGGGGGGAGGGGGGACCATAAAGGAACAGGTGGCCGCAGGAGCTGCCTTCTGAGCAGCTCCGCTGTGAAGGGAGGGAGAAAAGTTCGGCTCCTCTCTCCCGCAGCATTCAACATGGCTGCTTCTCGCCTCCTTCTCGGGCTCATACACACAGAGCAAACATGAGAAGGAGGCAAAAAGCAGCCACGTTGAACGCTAGAAGACTTGGCTGAACTTTTCTGTTGGTTCTGTGGGCGTGGCTTGGTGGGCGTGGCTTAGTGTGGTGGTGCCACCCCACCTTGCCATGAGTGACATCAAGTTGGCCACACCCATTCAGTCACATGACCACACCAAGCCACGCCCAAGCCACGTCCACAGAACCGGTAGGGGAAAATTTTGAATTTCACCACTGGTCATAGGCAATTCCTTCCCCCTTTCCTTCTCATAGCTAGCAGCACATTCACATTTCATTCCACATTTTCTAAAAAGTACCTGAAATGTACTTTGGTAATAGCACAGTATTATATTCTCTATCACCACAAGAAATCCAAAGGGCAACACTATCAAATGCAGTTTATTTCTTTGAGCAATGCAACTCATATGTGGACATTTTTCTTGTCAGTTTTTAAACACTGGATTGTTCCAAAAAGTTAACTGATAGAGCAGTAGCTATATCAATATTTTAATGATTGGTTAGTATTATTGGGTTGGAGCCTTTGCTTAAAAGTTGCAGAAAACAGTGCATCACATCAATGGGAAACCTGCAGGAAGGAGAATCTTTGCTAGTATGGAGCTATCACCATAATATCCAAAATGTAAAGGCAAGACAAGTCATAATTAAAAGGAGTGGGAATATAAAAGCCATAATTTTGGGGTAGCATTGCAAGGAAAGGTGACTACACTAAGATACCTATATGTTAGCCTAACTTATTATAACTCTGATCTCCGAAAGAGTGCAGTCTGAGAAGCCTACAAAAATTGACTATTCACAAAGTGAAGCATTCCCAGGCCATAAGGCCTAAAATATAGGACACACCCCCCCCAGAAGGAAATGTAGCACATGTGTGGCAACTATCTCCACATTTGTAGCTAGACAGAGAAGGAAATGTAGCACATGTGTGGTAACTATCTCCACATTTGTAATCAGATTAGGCAAACATTAATGGACAGCAATATGACTGACAAAGAGGAGCAAGAAAATCAAGGATCTTTAAAGCTATTGCCCTGCTGTTCCCCTATTGCATGTCAGTACACATTAAGGTCACATATCGTTTTGATTAATTCATCTTTGGTGTACTCCCATACTTGGCTTTAAATGCTGAAATGGCTGATACCCACATTGCCTTTTTGATTTTCTAGAGGCACCATTCTACCCAACATGCTGGAGGGGGGCTTCTTTAATTTTTGCTCATAGATGCAACTTTGGCCCCCACCTGCATTTTGAGGCTTCCAGAGCACCCAAATTCTGCTATTAAAAATAAGTGTAAAAATGCCAGTTTTCATCAGCATTTCTCGCCTTAATACAGTAAAATTACAGCATAAATGCCACAAGAGTTTTAATATATTTATTTTGCCTTTAAAAATCTTCAACCTTCAAAAAAGCAGAAACAATTCATTTTGAAGGCAGAAAATATTTTCTTCCCTGTTGCCGGCAGCTGAAAAACTTGTCTGACTCATTTAGGGTTTCACCAAAAACCTGTTTAGAGAAAGTAAAATTGCAAGGAGGGTGTGAAAGAGACATGAAGTCATTTGCTATACTCTTTTAAGTCACCAAACAAGCATTTTCAGATGCCTCATTTCTAAAGAAAAAGATCCTTTACCACTTTAACCCAATTAATAGCTTTGTCAAGCCGTTTACGCCTGTTTATGCGGGCACAGCCTTACCCAACACACCTATTCAGGCAGTTGGCTCTTTCTCTTTTCAAACACAGCATTAAATTACAGTATTAAATAGATCTCGTGATGCAATGGGTTTCAAAATGAATACCACAAACACATACTTGATACAAGATATGCCAAGGTTGATCATTCTATCACTTGTCAACTGAGGCTACTTTTTTGAGATAATTTATAATAAACTAACTATTCTTTAATGTTTCTGGATGTTGGTTCAAAAAATGTTTTTTGTTCTTGTTTGTTTTCAAAGTTTGAACATATTGAAGATTTCTGGACTGATATTTCTGAAATATTTCTAGTTTTGAGCTTTGTAGTATAGAACTGAACCCTTCAGACAAAATAAACTACCGGTAGGTGTTGCATATTTATAGAATCATGCATAGTTATTATGTTAGGCAAATACCGGTAACAAATACTTCTCACTTACATAAGTTAAACACTGGAAAACAAATTCTCAGTTTCTGTCATGATTACTGACAAGGTTCAAATTGATTTATCTTTAACAAAATGTATATGATTTTTAAGAGTTCAGTACAAATAGAACAATAACATACTACATGGCTGGCAGTAAAAGAAACAGGAAGTTTCATTATTATTTTTTTGATGAAAGAAAATGGGAAATGTATAATGTCGTTCAACTGCCAAATGAACACATGGAAATGAGTTCATCAGGTCGTCATCATACAGCTGTATTTCAAGGATGCTTCAGCTTCAGCTAAATTTCCATCTCTTACTTAGTCTAAAATTCTGATTGAAAAACTGTTTATGTAATCTTCCTTTAAATGAAAAACTGTAGAATTAATCCTTAAATTGGCAAGGTCAACTTGTTTATAGATTGTATAGATTCTATGTCTACAATTTTTACATTACATTAAATTTACGGTAGGTGCTTACCTAATACATATGATTTAGTGGTTAGGGTTAATATATGGATATTTATTACATTTTTTTCTTTTTTTCCTGTACTGTACTGGTTGCTGACTTTAATAAAGTATATCTACCTAATCCAAAGAGTGATGGCAAGGTTGATTTGTTTGAAGCTATAAACAAACAAGACAGACAGACACACAACATCCAACTCACAATCAGTTTGTACGGATTAGGTAATAAACAATTAAATAGTGATGTTAAGATTTGGAGTCATACAGTCTCCAACAATGCCCTTAACACATACAATATTTTTCTCAGGGAGAAAAGTACCTTTTAAATTCAGCCAATAATTCCAAATTTGGGACAAGCTGTCAAAGGCACATAACAGTGGGGCGACGGGTGTGTCAATAGAGAGTTGAAAGAACTGGTATATGTCTCATAATGATATGAGAAATGAAAAATAGTAATTATGATTACGCCATTACTTTATCTTAAAGAACAGATATTAGCTAATGTTTGATGGCCTAACATATTAATTCAGAGATTATAGGTGTTCCCAGATTAAAATTGTGTAACTCCCTTGTCTCATTCTCACAATTTTAGGAGTGAAGAGTTGTGCAGGAATAGACATTTATTTTGCAGCTTGTTTATAACGTTAAATGTTAACATATAGAGGTAGTCCTCGACTTACAACAGTTCATTTAATGACTGAAGTTACAACAGGATTGAAAAAAGTGACTTATGACCGTTTCTCACCCTTACAACCACTGCAGCATCCCGATGGTCATGTAATCAAAATTCAGATGCTTGGCAACTGGTTCATACTTATGACAGTTGCAGTCTCCCAGCGTCATGTGACCCCCTTTTGTGACCTTCTGCCCAGCAAAGTCCCTTGTCTCATTCTCACAATTTTAGGAGTGAAGAGTTGTGCAGGAATAGACATTTATTTTGCAGCTTGTTTATAACGTTAAATGTTAACATATAGAGGTAGTCCTCGACTTACAACAGTTCATTTAATGACTGAAGTTACAACAGGATTGAAAAAAGTGACTTATGACCGTTTCTCACCCTTACAACCACTGCTGCATCCCGATGGTCATGTCATCAAAATTCAGATGCTTGGCAACTGGTTCATACTTATGGGTAACTAACTTATCTACTGCAATGATTCACTTAACAAGAAAAGGCAAGAAAGGTCGTAAAATGGGACAAAACTCACTTAACAAATGTCTCACTTAACAACAGAAATTTTGGGCTCAATTGTGGTCGTAAGTCAAGGACTACCTGTATATATATACAGTATGTGTATATTATTCTTGATCTGCCCTCCTTGTTGAGGATTACACTTATTTTTCAGTTTTTTGCCAGGAGCCATGCTGCAAAACATGAGTTAAACAAAGCCAGGACAAAAACTAAGTTTGATTTAATTTATGTTAAATTTGATGAAATATTCCTCATATAAATAATACATTTCTCTTTTATGGTACTAAAAGTTATAGTTCCGTAACAATTTTGGAAAGTATACTATGTCAAAACTTGAGAGGGGGAGGGGGATTTTTAAATTTAAATATGAAAAATGTATTTGATGTCTTTATTTCTGGTTGAGATGCAGACAGAACAATTTTGAATGAAGGGTTTACTTATACTTTCTTTTTTAGTGCTTTTTTTAAAAAACAGTGCACTACTCAGTTTTGAGATCCCAGTGGTGATCGTGATAAAACATATTACATTTTATTGGAGAAAAATCAGTAACTGTGGTATATCCCAAATTACAAATTGTAGATGACCAAGCTGAGCCAGAGGGCGGGATCAAATCCATCATCAGTTTGGAGTCTCTACCCCTCCCCAAGAGATATAAGTCAGCCCTCTTGAAGTCCACTGAGTCTTCTCGAGCACTGATTCGCATTAACCATTAGGTCAGTTCAGATTCTTGTGAATAGGTAGCATGAAATAAGCTTGAAGTACTTTTGAATTCTATCCTGGCTCCTGACTTCTTCCATCTGACAAATAAGTTCCCAAGTGCTTAAAGCTATATTAGCAAAACCCACACTTCTAACATATTGAAAATGGAAATGGAAATGTGAAAATGGAAGTAGCTGCTCATGCTTGCTGTGCTACCATAATCACATTCTGATTGTAAAGAACATTTAGAATAAAAAATGATTTTTACATGTTCAATTTTCTACCTTATTATATTCAGTATACCTGAGCATATTTTGGATGAATTTCAAGTTTAAGAGGAGTAAAGGAAGATAAATTGTTACACAGATAAATAAAATGTCATTAAACCTGAATTATTTGCAGCGACTTAAAAATTATACATAATACAATCTATTAAATGTAAAGTTACGTTGTAGGTGTGATTTCAGCACGAGCAAAGAAGCATTCACCAAAACTTCCAAAGTAGTACCGAATGTTTAAAATTCATACAGGAACTTCTGAAGACGTCACTTGGTTGTCAATGGCAACACTCTCAATATGGCGCCATTTCGCAAGGGTAATAGGCCCGTCATTAGGCGGTTATACGATTACGTAATCGGGTGGGGAATGGTAAAGAAACTAACTGCAGCTTTAGAGCCTAGAGTCCAAAGATAATGGCAAGAGGCGATTACATTTTCGAGCAACAATTGGTTGTTTCTTCTGTCAATCAAACCATCTGGTTCAAGGAGCTAAGCGAACATTAAACGGATTGGGGAGTTTATGTTGTCAATCAACGAGCACCGTAGCCGGCCTTCTAACCATCGTGATTGGCTTTTTCTCTTGACATTTTTTTTTGCCTCTGTTAACACTTTTATCTGTGTGGATTCTCACTGGCCGTTAAGCTGTCAGTCGCTGTGAGGTTTGTGGTTAGGAAATAATGTTTACTTTCTGAGTGGACAAACAAGCTGTCATTCATCTCAATCGTTAAAAACGATTGGACAAAGCTACACAGAAGGCAGGAAACCTTGTGGTAGCAGTCGAATGCCGCTGTATGGGCTTAAGACCGGCATTGAGGCAAGGCCTCCTGAAGGTAGTCGTGCGTGCTGGACGGTGATCGCTGGACAGGGAAGGTATACAGATGAAATGATGGATTTCTACGACGAGAAGTTAGTGGAGAAAGCCTAAACGGGGAAAGGATAAAGGGGAGGAGTGCTAGAGAATAAAAGAAGGGATTGCATACTGGGGGGGGGAGGAATCTGGGGAGAAAAGAGGTGGGGGTGACCCAGAGAGACGGCCTGCAATATATAAAGGGGGGGGGGAATTGAGAGGCGTTGGCGGGGATGGTTGAGAAGAAGATGGAGGTAAAAATACGAGACGAAAGACGGAGGGCCAGGTAAAGGAGGGGGCTGGGAAGAACAGGACTGAACGAATAATATGAATCGAAGAAAGGCGACTGCGGGGGAAATGGGGTTCAGATGCAGGCTGGGCAGAAACGAGGTGGGGTTTTGACCAGATGAGGCTTGTGGAAGGAAAGAGATGAGTGGAAGGAGGGTCGGGAGGGAAGAAGGTAAATGAGTTCAGGCGTGGGTGGGCTGTGGAAAGAGCTAATAGATGGAGTAATACCGGTATATGGAATTTAAAGGGCACTAGGTAGACTGGGAGAGAATTAAAAAAAATGGTGAAAGTTAGGATATGAGGAGGTAAAAAGTTAGCCTGAGAAAGTGAAGATTGGGGAACTGTTTTTCCCTTCTTGTAAGAGAAATCCGATAAGGGAATTTAGGATAGGCAGGATTTGCTGAAAAACAAAATGGGGGAGGGGGTTTCTGAGTGGGTGAGGCACTCCTAGAACATAAGAAACGGAATGAGGTTGGTCCTATAGAAGTAGAAATGGAGTAAAACCAGATAGTGGAGGAAATGCGAGCCTAGCAAAAGTAATGGGTGGGGAATTGTTTCTAGAATAGAAGCAGTTTGACATTTAATTGTATTCTCATGCCTGTTTGTAGTAAATGTATGTGTTGCAGGCCAAGAGCTGTTCTGTTTAATTAAAAGAACATTTGCATAGTATTATTCTGTGACTTAATAATTAGCTTGTGGGAGTTAGCAATCCTGACCTATTTTTTCAGGGTTCTTATATTTGGAATCCAACACTTTTAGAGAAATGAAAGTAGGAAAGTAGACACAAAAAGAGAAATGTGGGATTAATTAAAAATCTTAAGAAAATATATACACCAGATCATGGATTAATTAATTAAGGAAAAACTCTTGCCTGTTGATCTCTTGTTTAGAATCTCATTAAATGGGTTGCACTCCTTACTGCACAGGAAAAGAATGCTTTTGAATCTAGATAACATTAACTTTTGTATATCACATTATAAAGAGATATTATTTAAAAAATGACAGCTACTTTTGTTGGAGTTGTACTTTCTCATGGTTCTGTGTACTGTAAATAGGACAAGGTTCAAGCTCTTGTGTGACAAGATTTGTGGTCGAATTCTCTAAGTTCTCTTATGTCATTAGCTTGCATTTTGAAGAGTTTAGATTTTTAAATTGAGATTGTAGTGAGAGTCCAGAAAGTCTTAGTGATTGAGAAAGTAGGATTAATGAGGAACATAAGAAAGAAAGTGTCTGGTGGAGAATTTTGGCTCTCATGTCTTTCAAAACAACTACTACTTAGAAATCATGTGTCTCTGATGGAAATAGAAAAAGGTGCTGAAATATGATAGTAGAAGCATAGATTAGATTAGTCTGAGTATATGGCTGCTGTTCTGAATAGCTTTTGGAATTCTTGTATTCTGTTTAATTTGAAATGGGAGCAGATGATGCAATAGTTGTGATGTGGATTTTAAAAACAATTTCAAATTAATTGAAGGAAAAATTGTATTGAAAAGCTCAAGACATGAAAGCCAAAAAAATCATCTCATGGCTTTATATTTAATTCTAAAAATTTGAGCTAGCAATGTTTTCTGATAATATATGTAGAATTATTGTGATGGGATATTGACCTTCCTTATCCTCATGTTTCTAACTTTTATCAGAAAATGGTTTTATATGTTTTTAATGTTTAATTCATTTTGATAGATGCACTTTAATGGCAATTTAATATTGATGGTACAGAGATTTTATTGCTTGAAGCTTGCTGTACATATGAAAGTATAAGGAAAGTATTTGATCGTAAATGCCACCTTATCCATAATTTTCATTGGATAGATAATTGAGGGGGAAATGAAAGAAGCCCTATTTTTCCCAAATAAGTTCTAACATTTAAATGAATCTGCCAAATACTGACCTGCCAGCAGTTATATCTCCTCTTCCAAGAAGGAAGGCAACATATGTTTTCTATAAATATTGACAATCAAACTGATTGAGAATCAGAATGCTCAACAATCAGGGAAAAAGATGGGCAGAGGCCACTGGGAATACCTGTGGGTATTAGTAATGCAAGAGTGTAGAATCACAAGCCCTGGCGGTTCCTGGAGTAAAGAAAAGAGCTAAAAGAATCTGAATAGCTAAAGCAAGGATCCATGCATATATTAGAAGCTATGTTCTTTATTAAATCCAGTAATTTCTTCAGTAGGCATGAAATTGTAGGCATGTCTTGGGAGAAATAGTTGCAGACATAGCTCTTGTGCTGATAAATTGCAACATCCCTAATGCTCAAAGTGAATTTAAAGTCCTTTTAAATTACTCAGAAATTTATGCTGAATGAAGGCACAATCAGCAAGTTTAAACATCACCCGCAGTAAGCTCTCAGTGGTGAGAGAATAAAAGGAGGTAAACACCAGTATTCTTTGGAGTGTTGATATTTGGCTCTTGCTGGGTAATCAGATGCCAGAAGCCAAATTGATATTTCCTTGAACTGTTTCCACACACACACACACCCTTATGTTCAGACGTGTCTGATTCTGAGAGACTGCCTGAACAAGTCCTTGTCGCTTTCTTGGCAAAGTTTTCCAGAAGTGGTTTGCCATTGCCTCTTTCCTAGGGCTAAGAGAAAATGACTATCCCAAGGTCATCCAGTTGCCTTTGTACCTAACACAGGACTAGAACTCAAGGTCTCCTGGTTTCTAGCCTAATGCCTTAACTACTACACCAAATTGGTTCCCCCTTAAGCTGTAGCATAATGCTAAATTACTTGGCTTTTTTGGTCATATTTTTTTGTTAAATTAAATGTGCACTCGACATCATATTTCTAGCCTGTACAAAACAAAAAAGTGTTGAACTGATTTAAAATATGGTGCCTTTTAATGCCTCTGCTTGATTTTTTTGGGTGTGTTTCAGTTTCTGATGAAACTTGCAGCAAGCAGCAGAAGAGTCTTCCCTATTCTGGAATCCTGTACTCTTAACTGCTCCTTCAGGAAGCCTTTTAGAGAGAAAGGAGGAAAGAGGGGAAGATCAAACTTGCAGCTGTTCTGGAAGACTTGTTCCATCTTGCAGTTGCTGTGGAAAAATAGAAGATTCAAGGAAGTTGCTGTGTGGATTCATTAAGACAGTACGTCACATGAGTTAATATGCTTTGTTTTGTTGTAAAACAATTTTGTATTCTGAATAAGCTGTTCCAGAATAAAAGTCCACTTAATGAGAGTTTTTTATTCCTGGAGATTTCTCAAATTTATTCATAATCTGAATGCATTTAGATTTTCCTTTAAAATGGAATATGAGCATTTGTTGTATAGTATACAGAAAGATATCTCACAAGAGATATTTGAATATTGTTAAAGTTATTCTAAATATACTTTTTCTTTCTAGAAATGCTTTCTCTGAAGAAATATTTCACTGAAGGACTCATTCAGTTCACCATTCTTCTCAGCTTGATCGGAGTGAGGGTGGATGTAGATACTTATCTAAATTCACATCTCCCTCCCTTGCGGGAGATCTTTCTGGGCCAGAGCTCTGCATACACTCAAACACAGTTTCACAACCTGCGGAACACCCTAGATGGCTATGTTATACATCCCAAAAGTGTAGATCTGGACTACTATTTTACAGCTCGACGGCTTCTCAACCAAGTTAGGGCCTTGGACAGGTTTCAGGTGCCCACCACTGAAGTCAGTGCTTGGCTGGTACATCGCGATCCTGAAGGTTCTGTCTCTGGTGCCCAACCCAATACAGGCATTTCCCTTGAGAATGGCAGTAGCTTGCAAAATGGAACTGCTTCAGACAATGTAGTCAGAGAAAATGCAATGGAACAAGCATATAGTGAAGAGTTGGAAGACCTAGGTGCAGTGGCTCCTCCACTAAATGGTGATCTAACTAAAGAGGTATGTATAGCAATATTCTATGGGATAAACTAAGAGAAAGAAAATAATTGTTTGAGGATCTCTGTAACTTTCATTAATAAATATACTGATTATTGCCAATATTTAACATTTCTTTGATAAGAGTGAAACAACAGTATTAGTAATCTATGTTGATACATGGTGTATATCCAAAAGTCAGACCTCATAAACAATTTACTATATAAAATACATTAAATGTTGCTATTTTCTTCTAAACCAATGGTTCCCAAACTTTTTCCTTCATTGCCCAAAGCTACTTATTAGAAAGTTGAACTTTGAGGACAGGTCATAGGTCCCTTTGTTCAGCATCAGCATAACTTTCAATGGTTACTGAATGCATGGTTGTGACTCAAGGACTATCTGTATTAAAAACACAATTTAATGGATCTTTAAGTTATTTCAGCAAATTACCGGTGATAATTTCATGGATTTTCACCTTAATAGGAATACTTCGGGAGATTTTTGATTATTTTTGATACACATAACCATCTTTTGTGATGGGAAATGTGTTCAGGCAAAAGAAAAATACAAAGAAAAACTCTTTATCCAATTTTGGGTAACTTACATGGATTTGAGAAATGTTCTAAACATTTTCTTATTCATTTGACAAATGACCTTTGAACATTTCTAAGTACCATAAAATTTTCTTTTTGGGAAAGGGATAATGAAAGATATTGCAGTAATCCTATGGGGCATCATTTTTGGTACACCCTGGATATGTTACCTTAGGTTAAATTTTTTATTGTGTCTTTTAGTTTTTTAAACACTTTTTTAGGTGGAGGCATCTCAGTTAATAATATCACCTGCTTAATTTGTAGTAATAGATAATTTCATTGCATGTATTAAGTTGGTGATGAGTTAATCAATTTTTAATTCTTTCCAAGGAATTTTTCTGGTATGTATTTAAGAAAGCGAATGCTTTATACTCTTACTAAGCAATAAAATCTATCGTTTGCAGTCTTCTCCTTTTTTCTCTTTCTGCTGTCCTATGTGATTTACTTTATGAGAGTCTATTCTGGTTTGCTTTGTTTGTACTGTACTTGTGTTTTATTTAGTGATGAGTTCAGTTATTTACATGGATGCTGAAGTCTTTCTCAAACACATGGTGATATAGAACTACTTCCAGACCATCCTTAATCCCTGGTAGCTTATGTTGCAAGTGGACTGTGTTACTAGAGCTGGTATCCAGGCTGGGGGGCTGTTGAAGCAGCTGTTGTGACTATCTTCCTCTCTTGTCATGTTGCCTCATCTCTTTCATAGGCAAATATAGAGTAAAGATTTCAAAAGTTTTGCCCTTGAGAATATAAAAATGACATATAAAAGTGACATTTGCTTTGCATGGGAGGTTTTCAGTTGAAGTAAAAATAAGTCACTAGTAAGCTGAGAGAATCATTTTGTTATGAAAATATAAATACTGTATTTTTTTAGAACAAAAAATCAAGACCCTTTTGTGGATCTTTCAACCCTCATGTCTTAAAGGCACTTAAATCTAAAATGGCAATAATAAATGCCATTTTATTAAAATTTAAAAATGGGATAACCCTTCCCAAGTATAATTATGAGGCTGACTAATATGAAAAGTTGTCTAGACTGAAGGTCATTTAAAAAGAGAAATTTTGAGTTCAATTGTGGTCGTAAATAAAAAAACTATTTGTATTGGGGTTGTTGTTTTTTACAGATTTGAAGCCAAGATATTTGATAGTCCTTGGTCATGAATCTGAAAATCAGTACTGTTTGCCATTCTAAATTCATGGGGCCTGCAAAATATGATAAAAGTGATAAAGATGAATTTATTAAAGCTCATCTGATTTAGATTTCCATCAAACTCTGATTGATATGACAAGTCTAATATTTGATTTAGCGATAAACCTGCTTAGGAGCTTCTCCTCTGGAATGGTGCTGTCATAAATAAAGTATATTTCCATGATTTATTTTGAAGTTATCTTATCACTGATTATAGTGCAATGGCTTTTTATGATTAGTACAAACCAGAGAATGAATCTGTGGTTCATTTTGACATATGGGACAAGGAAAAAGTTAGTATACTATACTTTTATATCCAAGGATTTTGGTCCTTACTGGTCCTTTCATTCTCTTAGACTGCTCATCCTTTTATGGCAGTTATGTACAGTGCTGTAATTTTTCACATTACAGAAGCAGTTGAGCATTTGATCTGTAACCTTATGCAGTATAATATGTATTATGGCGAACAACTAGAAAGTGGTTTTCCTTAGAATAAATTCATGACAAACTTGAGCTCTATATATAGCTGTTAAGAATTTCTATAATAAATTATTTAATATACAGTATATGCTGCCATAATATTCTTTTTTGTTAGCTTACCAGCCAAAGGAATTAATTTTATATGCTTCTGTATTGGAATCTAGATACAGGGAACACAAATTTATAGGGCAGTGATATGGGCATAATATTTAGATTCAATGAGGCAATATATTGCTCTCTTTTCAGGAGTGAAGAAGACAAAAAATACACGTACTTTGGACTATAAATAGATAATTTAAAAAATTATGGGATGGAAGATTGGATTCAGTTCAATCTTAATCAGGAACTCCGTGAAAATATAACGTGGAATTCAAGATAGATGACTTAATACATTTATTCTTGAGCTCTGGCTGTTTTGTATATACAGACTACATATAAATGAACAGAAATTCTGTGGAGGAAATAAGGTACTCAGAAAAGCTTTCTAAAATATATACATCTTCAACTGGACACTTGCCTGATGGTTCTTGGACTGACATTTCAAGGCTAGGATGTAAAACGGTAAAGACTTGTACATTTTTTATTTTTAATATGTATTTATATCTTTGTAATATACCCTATCAGAATATGGGAGTACAGTATATAAAACTAACAGAATGTGCTAACCCTGTACATAATTAGTTTTTATACAATCTTTATCAATTATGTTTTCCACACCTTTCAAGTTTATTACTGAAATTATTACTGTTGTATAATGGATTGGTAATTTGCCAATATAAGCAGTTTCTTTTCAGTCCAGTGAATAGGATATCTTTTTTAAAGTAGAGGTGAAATGAGTGCAGTGGGCTGTCCACCCAACAAAACTTAGTGGTGGGACATGAATACTTGAACTTTTAAAATACAATTGGCCATAGTCCCCAGAATACCATCTTTTTTCCTGCCCATTGGAGTATCATTGAATTTCAGTGACATCACTGAAAATTTTGCAGTGTCCTGCAACATTTGATACCTGAAACACAGGAATTTTGTTTACATAGTTAACACCCCCCCCAATCAAAACAAAACAAAACTCTTAACACTCTTGAATTCCCTGCAGAACCTAGATGAACATGTCCCCTATTCTTTGGAGTAATTTACATCCTCGTTCTCATGGCCTAGATATGAAATGTGGGCCTCAGTTATCAGAAGTGTATCACAGTTTTTAATAAGCTCTATCATGAAATTACTGTTATAGGAATTAAATGTATTTGAATTTGTTTTTATTTATTCAATTTGTATTCCATTGCAGTCTCACAACTTATGGAAGTTTTTAAAGGAGTTGGGTACTGCTTTAGATAAACAAGTTCAAGTATTCACTTAGCTTTAAAACTAACATTTGTAGCTTGTCTAAATTGGCTAAGTTCACAGGTTTTTATTACTACAGTTTGTTTAGTTCTGAAAGAATGTATTATGTGAATTCAGCCATTTATGGCTTATTCAACAAACCATGGCGTAACATATTGGGTAAACCTAACTCTCAGCTTAATTGATAGTTGTGAGGGGGAATGCAGGATATGTCAATAACCAATAGATTATTGTTGTAAGAACAATGGAATAGAGCTATGCTGTCCCTATTGGAGGGTATTAATCTACTGTGTGGCTTTAGACTTTCTCTTGCTTCCTTTTAAAATGCCAGTTTCTGTAATGGGAAAAGTTACCCACCTCACAGGGTATTATTGAATCTCTTTCTATATAGAACATTCTTACTATAGAAATGGTTAGACTGCAGTAAAAAGGGCTTCTGGATAAAAGAACCCGCCCCAATATAGATCTGAGCTTTAGGACTTTGATGATTGTTGTATTGTTACAAAATATTAGGAGTGAATACTGGGATTATTTTGGGGTGAGTCTAAGGTGTTCTTTTCCTTTTTCTCCCCCCCCAATTCATACAGCTTCCAAATGCATTCCAATATGTGCATTTTAAAATCTTATTTTTAGTATATTTTCTTTACTATTGGATGTAGTAAGTTGAGGGTTTTAAGTGCTTAGTCTAGACAGAAAGGAACTAATTCTAATCCAAATATGACAAGTAAGCATTATTCAGGCCTTAGAACATTTTTTTTCCTTACAGTTTCCAAGGAAAAGTCTATCTCCTACAATAATCACATAGGTATTCCAGAAGACATTGCTAGATGAGAAGTTTTATTGAATCCAGAAATTTATGTCGGGTTTAATTGTTCATTTCTGATTGCTACTTGAAAGTAGAGAAAAATAATTTCCTGTTGAAAGTTGAAAATTAATTTCTGCATTGTTGTATCACTTTAGTAGTTTTTAGTGTATAAATTGAAAAAAAGTATAATTCATTTTAAGGATTTTAAATCACAAATAATATTTCTAGAGGGAACAGGGTCTGATAGCAAATATATATATAGTGTCTAGTATCACCCTTTCTAGCTAACTTTTTTTTATTTATTTATTAAAAGGCATAAGCTTTCCAAGCTCACCAAAGCTTTTACCTTTTGATAGAATTTGTTAGCTGGAAAAGGAGCTTCCAAACTTCTGACTTTTATAACAATAGGTATCCACCATTATGAAACTTTTAAAAATTATTTATTAAATTTAATATGCTAATGTCTACTTGTAGCTTTTTTGAAATTTACAATAATTTTTTATAGTTTGGATTTTTCTAAAGTAGAGCTCCATAGCATTTCCTGGAATTTATCAGATCTAGAATTTCCATCCAGTATTTCATGCTCTCCACTAGACCATTTTTCCTAACAATGTACACAGTCTGTTCATCTAACTATCCAGGCACATTCCCATAGTTCCCTTGGAAATATGCAAATCCCTATTTGCTGGCAAAATAAACTTTATTTTAAAGCAGCATTTCAATTTTATTTTATTTTTGAGAATACTGAGACACATAGAAGAAAGTTTGAGATGCCATGAAAACATTGCATTATTAACATAGAAGGTACCTGCCATTCTAGCTATTTTGGGGCAGGAGGTATAGTATGAGGAGCCTATTTTTTTATTTCACATCATAAAAAACGATAAAGAAGTCCCTGTGGAATTTACTCTGCTAGCTGTTGCCGACTATAGGGGGTGGTGCTCATCTCTGTTTCAAGTCCATTGAGTCAGCACTGTCCAAAGACGTTTCTACGGTCATGTGGCCAGCCTGATGTCACGGAGCGCTGTTACCTTCCCACCGAAGTGGTACCTATTTATCTACTTGCATTTTGAACATATTGAACATCATGGTTCTTTTTAAACGTCATAGGCATAAAACTATTCCTAGAATTAATTCTAGCTATATTTTAAATTAAATTATTGACAAAAAAATACCACATGCCAATTCAGTTTTCAGTGTTTCTGCTGCTGGATAGAGTAGGCATCTATTTCTTAGCAACCATAATGCAATATGATATTGTATTTACTTTTATATCTTGGCTAACATTTGTTTACAATGGAGGAGATTAAACTGCAGTAAATGGCTGCCTTCCATTATGTCTTCACTCAGTGGTTGTTCTGCTTTATCTTAATCTAGAACTTAAGAACAAATGAGCTGTTCCTATTATTAAGGATATGTTTCTCCTATGTTTCCTTGATATTCAGAATTTGTTAGAGGTCTGACTGGACCACTGTCTTTGCCCTGAGTTTTGGTAGCTACTGCTACTTACCGGTAGTTATTATTTCCCATCCTTTATGGACTCATATAGAAAAAATTATTTAGCTAGAAGTATAGCTCTGGAAAGTATTACTAAAGCTTAATTGAAATTTGAATTATCTATTCTATAATATATTTTTTATTTTGTTTGGAGTGGACATGGTTATACATATTAAAATAAATCATCACACATGCACATTTACTTAAAGTTCTTAAAAAAATTTTTTTTTACTTGATATTTCCTATGAAGGAGAACTAGACTAAGGTTCCTTTTCCCACTAGCGTCTTATAATGTCTAGAGTAATTCTATTGTTGAGACCACATCCGGTCCACAAACTGTTTGATCACTGGTTCACAATGGTTTAAGTACAGAATTCAAGAGTGTGTAGAATCGTTTATAGCAATTTGCCATTAGATAAGTTAATAAGTAAGAATCAAGCTCATTTATCATATTAAAAACATTAAATATTGATATAAGTAATGTTTGTTCAAAGTGTGTTGTAGCTATTTAATACAGGACATTGCTAGTTTACTCATACCTTTTGATTTACTTATAATTGCAGAATGAGGAAAAAATGTGATAGTGATTCTCTATATTAATTGCCTATACACACACTTTTAATGAATAACAGGTACAGTTTTTGTAATTCTTTTTTCCCTATGATGTTTGTTCTGCTTGGATTTATTGAAATTTAACAGTTATGTCTGTTAAATTCAACAATACGGTAACAATTGCATTTTGTATGCCTTTTTAAATTTTATTTTTCTAATTCATTGTTATTGTATATAAATACAAAGTATTTATGTTCATAATGGATTGAAAATAAAAAAACCTGGTTTTTAACAACAGATAGTTTGAGAAGCACTATTCTAGAGTTACCCAGGTGTAACAAAGCCTACTGTTATTACTATTATATCAGCACAACAATGGTTGGCTATTTCTAGAAAATGCTATAAGTGGGAAAATAGCTATGATATGCAGTTTTGAAAATGCAAAAAATGTATGCAACTGCTTTCTGTATATTATTTAGATATTCTTAAACAAACTAAGGAAATGTTTATGAATTTATGAATTTCCAGTTATTATTAACTCAATTTTTCCTATCAGCCTTGATTTTAAGTAAAGAAATTAAATCATGTTCCAAGGTTACATTCTGCATTTCTTTCTAATGGTTCTCTGGAACATACCTTTGTGGGACTCTGTGTTCCTACTTCTCTTCAGACACTTGAGTCATTCCCTTCAACTTGCTGCCTCTCTAATTGGCATCTTTGTTTTACTGTTTCTGGACTTGCTTTTTCAGTCCTGCTTCAGCTTTCATATGCTGCTTATATCCTGGTTGTTTCTGTGTGTCCTGGGATTGGGTGATTAAAAAACTAGGAAGTTACAGCTGCCCATTAAATGGGGTGGAGGGTTTTTGGTTTGTTTTTTTTTAAATTTAAGGGATGGGAATAGGGTTAGTTAGCTTAAAAGGTATTTATGTGTATGAGTCTAAATACTTGATGCTGCTAGTACCTCTAAGTACCATTGCAATATTTCTCTGGCTTTGTCTTTTGGATTTTAATATATTTTTTTTACCTTATACCTTTTACCTTTTATACTTTTGTAGGGTGAATACTACAGGTGGCTTGTTCTTCCAGAAAGCTTATTATTTTAATTATACTGTAATATTTCCACAACAAGGGATAAAAATAAATGTCTAGCTCAGGCAACATGTGATGAGAATTGCTAGAGTTTGTGTTGTCTTACAGTAGCCTTCCTCATTCAAGTCTGTCTTTATTTGGACAGCATAGATTGTAAACAGCAATTGAGAACATCCTGATTTTTTCTTGTCTCAAGTGTCCCCTGCTCTTTCCAACATGTAAAAATTAATGAAGTTTAGCTAACATATCCTAATATATAGACAGAGATTTTTTGAGACCACTGTTGAACTTCTTCATGATCTTGTGATGATGTCTAGAAGGACTTTGAACAAGGTCAAGCTGTTTAGCGTAGAATTAGGATGATAAAATAGGATGCAAAGAATTGAGACTGAAATATATTAAAATACATTTAATAAAGGAAAGCACAAATCTTTAAAACATTACATTTTCAATAATAAAACATATATCTTTGAGCAAGAATGCAGTTTAGCATCTTTTAATGTTTCAGTTCTATACTACAGTGATGCTTTTGCTATAAGTCTTATTTTAGGAATTTTTAGGGATTGTCATGGTTTGACATTGCTGAGCAGCTGTAACTTTTCTGTGGGATAGACAGCCAGCCTGCTGTCTATCCATCCTTCACTGCCATGTAATAGCATATGTCATACCATTTTCTTATTTGTTGATTGTTTGTTATTATTTGCTTATTCTCATGATACTTGTTTGCATTTCTTTTTTGCCACAAGAATGGCAAAAACTGTTGCCACCAAGTTCTGTCAGGAAGAAATAGAAGAAACTGTGTCTGCATCAACAAGTCATGTAGGTCCTCTAGGTGTCTTCCTATTTTGCCTCCTCCAAAACCTAGAAGCAACTCTGCCTCCTTTCTGTATGGAATACAGTAGTAGGTTTTGCTGATCTTGCTGTGCAGCTTTGATCCAACTGCACCCCTCTGCTTTTGCTTGAGACTTCAATTTTAATACTCAAGTTCTCTTTTAATACAATATTTCCATTTGATGTATGTTTCAAGAACTCTAGATCAGCGGGTCCCAACCGTTTGGGCGCCAGGGACCAGTTCCATGGAGGGCAGTTTTTCTGTGGACCAGGGGAGCGTGGTTTCCCGTGCTGCCTGGATCCAGCGTTTGTGCGGATGGGGTTTTGCTCACTTGCGCGGCAGAGGTTGGCGACCCTTGCTCTAGATGGCCTATACCGCTGGACCTTGCTTAACAACCATTCACTCAGTGACTGATCAAAGTTATGCAGGTGCTGAATGAATGAACAGTAGTTACGACTGGTCTTCAAAGTTACAGCTGTTGTAGCCCCATGGTCATGTGTTCAAAATTCAGATGTTCGGCAGCCTACCCAGGGCAGTGCGCACTTAAAAGCCTTGTAAAGGGCCAGCAGTTGCTTTGTCCGTGGGAGGAAGAAGATGGTATCAATGGGAGGAAAATGATGGTGATAGTCAATACGGTGGCAGGACTAGGCAGAAGAGTGCAGGGTGGCTGAAAGGGCAGAGATGGGTGGGAAATAAGCAGGTTGAGGATTTGAAGCGGAGGCGAGCATGGCAAGTAGGTTAGAAATTTGATGTCCTTGCCTAATAACAGTGTGGTCCGGACCTAACAACTGTAACCAGGACTACTGGAACTGCTGATGCTAAGCAGTGTGGTATATGATGTTTCACCTAACAACTGCTTTGCTTCGTGGTGGAAAGTCCACTCCTAATTAGGATTGTTAACCAAGGACATGGTTTTTACAAAAATGGTGCCATATCTCCAGGAGTATGATACTGTGACACATTTCTATCAAAATGTTATTACTGTTTCTACACTGGAAAGTCATGAATTGTATAATAACTTGAGACTAAATTGTGGAAATATTTTATTATTACCGTCTGTTGCATCTGCTTGAAAAGCGGGTTCTAAGTTTGAACTCTGAAGGAGTCAAATCCTGATGTAAGCTTTTGACAAGCTGTCAGAATACAATGTGAAGTGCTAGTTAAAATGCTGAACTAATTCTAAAAAACTCAGTTTCGGTTTGGGAGAGTTTGTTTTTTTGCTTTTATTTTTAATACTATTTTGTTAAATGTACTTTTTCCTATAGTAACAGATTAATCTTTCTGTGATCATTTAAATAATATTCCCCTGCTGTTGGAAAGCATATGATTTGTCCTGGATGCAGACAGGCTATGTTGAATATAGGTCCAAGAGTCCCGGAAGGTTTCTTGAAACAATATTTTAAAAACTGATGCCCAGAATAAAACTTGAATTGAAAAGAATTGTTTTTCATACAGAAAAAATACTTCTTAAAGTCTAATTATTTTGTATTTACTAACGCAGCCTGTTGTTTATGTGTTGCTAAAGTATAAAGGGCAGAAACTCAGAATTGATATTCAGATAAGTAACTATGGAAAGAGATATAAATGAAAACAACCAATTATTAAATTAAATAGGCTGAAGATATACTGTGTCAGCATCTTCCTCTTTACTAAGACCTCTTTGAAAGCATAGGTCAGCATCAATAACTGACATGATTGGGGCTTTCAAAAGCTCTTTTTGTCAAGAGGCTTTCTTATTGTCAGCCCAATACACAGTTCTTTTTTTTTTTTTACAAGCTAGAAGATGTCCTAATTATCTAGTTGCCCTAATTTAGTGGCCTAACCTGGACCAACACAAAAACAAAAATACATTGCTACACAATAGGATTTATAGATATTCAGCCATATTGGAAAACGCTCATACTTAGAGCTGTATTTATTGTGGAAGAACACCTTATAGCTGGGAAAAATGCATTATTCTTGGAATATAACATCTAGCAAAGTATAGCATTAATTTCTGCTAAGATTCCTATACTGAACCAAACAAAGCCTCTCCTTCATGTCTGCAAAGCTAATGTTGTAAATGTGGTGCAACATAATAACTTGTGAACAAATGGAATTTATAAATTGAATCTTCAGTGGTGGAAAGCTTTTGCTCGACATTTTCTTTCTTTTCCTAAAAATAAGAAAATAAAATGGACCAAAAAACCCTAACTGTATGGTTTATATATAATTATGTTTAATTTTGATGCAGAATTTCATTTAATGTATGGTGTTTATTCTAGTATTCATTTCTTGTATCTGGTGACTTCACCTGTATTCCAGCAATGTCTCATTCATTATTAGTGGAATTGGAAGAAAATTACTTGAGTAAAGAGAGAGATTGCATTTCTTATTCCATTATTTTATATCTGTTTTCTGAAAGCTGTAAATCAGAAACTAAAATTCCAGGGTAATTATTGATTGGGGGGATTTGGGGGGAAGGAGGCTCTAATCCTGATTTATAGGGTCAAAAAGTTCCTTGTAAGTTGATTTGCATCTCTTACCTGTATAAAACACTCTACTTTGTTGCCTGCCACTTTTCTGCTGCTTTTGGAGAGTGAATGAAATCTCAGTTAATGAGAAAGAGAGAACTTTGGGTAATCTCCAAGGGGGAGAAAGGAGGAGAAAATATTCAGGTCTATCTGGAAAGGCTTCTTTAATGTTGTTCCCCCTGCACCATCGCAACCATCATTGCCTGGTTTGGGTGGGGCATCCAGGCATGGGAGCTTTTCAAGGAGACAGAGACCTGAATGCTGCTGCAGCTCCCAGGGCAGCCTGGGTGGGGTGGAAGCTTAAAAAGCAATTGGCTGTGTGCTTTGCATCCTAGGTGACGAATGCAAGGAGGAGCACTTTCTCCTGCATCCTCAGCAGGGACCAGAGGCAAGGGATTGGTTCTTTCTGCAACCTAGGTAACCAGCACAGGGCGGAGCCTGGCTCCCTCTGCATCCTCCGCGGTGACCTGGGGGAGGGGACTGCCTCCGGCTGCAGCCTAGGTAACGGGCGTGTGTGGGGGTGTTGTCTCAGTCTCACTGCAGCCACAGCACAACACATGGGGTGGGGATTCCATCTCTGCAGCTTGGGCATTGAGCAGGGGGTGGGGATTTGATGGAACTCCTCTCTTTAAACGACAAGCAGAAGAGAGCTGAGATTGGATCTCATGCTGGAGTGAGGGGAGGGAGGAGGACTGGCTATAGCACAGCACCTGTAGGTCACATGCTGGAAAGGAGGGGGGCTTTCAAACAATTTGGGGGCAGCTAGCAAGCTTGCCAAAAAAAAGAGCAACTGCTAACTGAAACTGGAGATGTCTGTCCGGCACTCAGCTCGGGTCACCCAGCCCTGCCTGCCCGGAATCTACGCTCTACATAGACCATGATCTGGGTGGACAGCTCTGGGAGCGGCAGCTGGGGACATGAGAAAGGTATCCTTTCTTTTTAACTCTTTTCTCATCCCTCACGCCTGTCTGCAGCTTGCTTTTATGATAGATTCAGGCCAGATAAAGCTCAGGTACAATGTACTGGAAAGATGTGCAGTAGGAAAGAATGTGCATACATTGGCTGAGGGATAGATTGGAAAATATACATATTGGAGGAGGAGGTATAATCATGGCTTGAATCCTTAATTTATGTGGATCTTTTAGTGATGCTTTAGTTATAGAAAGAAAATTATGTTGATGATTATGTATTTTGTGCCAGTGATTTTCACAGAAGGTGGAGGGAGATGGACAGAATTCTAAAATAAGATAGATAGCAGTGTTTGAAATTAAGAATGTCTATGATCCATGGGGTGTTCTGGCCTGCTTTACAATGGAAGTTGGGGTGAGCAAAGGGTGTACCTTATGAACCATTATCAAGTCGTTCCAACCATACTGCCCAATCATTTCCAAACACTCATAGTCTGGAAGTAACTAGAAAAGGCATACATTTGGATTAGGATCTTCAATTTGAAGAAATAGTTGGTGAAAGGGTTAAAGGAGAGGGAAAGATTGTTTCATCTAAAAAAATATATTTGCATTGAATGTTCCATAGAAGAAAGCTTGTATTTTGCAGTTAGGGAGGGGATGATTTAAATTAATTTGAATGAATGACAGATAGGGAGAGGAAGAAGAAGATACGATCCAAATGCATGTTTGTGATCAGTTAGGCCATGAAAAAACAATTGGGTCTTTTGAAGCTGAAGATGCTGAAAGTCTAGGGAGATCTAGGGCAGTCAGTCTGAGGTTGGAAAGAGGAGCTAGCAGTTGTAGAACAGTCTGTTTGTAAATTAGTTCTGAAATACTAAACCAATGATTTGAGTGAATACTAGAATGATTAAATTAAGATAGAAATATTAGAAACAAGCTTATTCTGAATTATTGCTCCTTACATAGATGGAACAGTCAGTGCTTTGAAATTGGGTGGACAAATCAAAGATTGCAGTATTGCTGTATTTTATATTCCCTGGTATTCTGAAATGAAGGTTGATTTAGTTTGTTATGTTCCTGTCTGGAGCAAGGAGCAATAACTTAAAATGAATACACTTGCCATCTCTAATTCAAGAGTTCTTTGCTACTTATGTATTATATAGGGATAATGATAATTCGATGTGGTTTTCATTGGAAATGGAAATGTAGAAGGGTGGAGCCCCAAGTGCTGACCCATCAGCCTCATTCAGCCAGAAGGTTTGTTTGCAATATTTAAAAAAAATCCCAAAGAATGGGAAGGCATTTCTGGGCCTGAATGAAAGGAACATCCTGCTGCAGTATGTGAATGAATATAGCTTTGGGTGATCTTTGTTTTGTAGTGGAAGATATTGTAGGGCATGGGATAAAAAAGAAAATTTTAAGGTATGATAAACCTTGTTTAAAGTCTGTTGTAGAAGAGGCCTGTTCACTGCTTTATGGTTAGAAGCAGGCAGATTTTTTAGAGTGCATTCATCAGAGTGATTGTTTTCAGTTTGAAGGACTGGTTAAGGTAGGCAGCTCAGCTGTGTGGAGCTGAGGGAGCTGGCAAGGCATAAGACGCATGGCAAGCCGGGTTCTCAAGTTGCATCAGGTGGCTGAAAATGCAGAGATTCTCCACCCCTTTATGCAAATAGACAGAATGGCACCACAGGCTGATGCAAGCCCGCTATGGAGCAGCAATCCGGAATGACAATTGGCCCTCCCTCTCTTACCCAGCCAGCCGTCTGAGCAGTTAAAGCTGCAGACTCCTGCCTGGACAGAGAGAACATTGCTGCGTAGCATGGGCAGGGAGGAGGAGACAGCTCAGTTGCTGTCCATGGAGTCCCTTGTTTGGGCCCCGGAGCAGCCCCTTTGCAGAGCCACTCTTGGCAAGCTCCCTGTGCAGGATGGCTGTAGGGGGGGGGAAGATGTCTGGAGCATCACGGCAGCAGAGATGGTCGAGGGAAGGATCAGGGGAGGAGGGACCACACCCCATTCAGAATGAAGGGCGGCACTTAGAGGTGAGTGGGGTCAAATGATGGTGTGGGGCCTATGTCACAGAATGGATGAAGTTATGGTGGTGCTTTGGGTATAGAAGCTGGAGGCATTTATCCTGGAAGTTTTATAGGAGAGGTCATCCTCCTGAATAAGTCTTTTTGATGAAGAGAGACAGTTATGTTTCTTTCTTCCTGTTTTTTTTCTTTTAGGATATAGATTTAATTGATATCCTGTGGAGACAGGATATTGACCTTGGTGCTGGACGTGAGATTTTTGACTACAGCCACCGCCAGAAAGAAAACGACGTGGATAAAGAACCAAGTAACGGTGAAGAATGTGGGGATGGCTGGAGGAACAGAGGGGACAGCAGCATCGCTGACAGAACTGAGGTAGTGGATGGCGAGACAGGGGAGAGCTTCCCTGCGCAGGTAAAAACACCCTGATGGGGAATAACAGATTTCTTTCCTACCATTCTGACATTGTACTCCATATCTGTCCAGTAAAGGAGATTGCAACCTGTAGTTCAGTTCATTTTCTGAGAAGTAGACTGTCTCCCATATTTTTCTTTTGGGTGCTATTTTTATACCTTCTCAAATTATTTATGTGTTTTAATGTGCTTACATACTAAACTAAACTGAGCTTTTTATTTTTAAATAATAGATAGATAGATAGAGATAGAGATAGAGATAGAGATAGAGATAGATATATATAAACTTGGAACCTTATTAGTTGGGCCTCAGTGGATGGAGATATATATATTTGGAACCTTATTAGTTGGACCTCAGTGGATAGAAGCTATCTGGAGTTTGTTGCCCAAATTCTTGTGATCTGTATATCCAGTCTGCTGACTGTCAAGTTCAGTCTTTCCAATATCTTCTTCTGCTTCATATGCAGGGCAGATAATAGTCCTCAAGAGGGCAGAATAGGCTCTAGTTCATTGATACTTAAGGGCTCAGCTGCACTGTTCTTTGGGAAGCAGGCATTCAGAACAATTTTCTGCTGCATTTTGTAGGTTTCATCTAACAAGAAGTAAAGGTAGTCCTCGACTTACAACAGTTTGTTTAGTGACCATTTGAAGTTACAACGGCACTGAAAAAAGTGACTTATGACCATTTTTCATGCTTATGATCATAGCAGCATTCCCCCATGGCCATGTGATTTACACTCAGATGCTTCACAACTGATTCATATTTATGATGGTTGCAGTGTCCTGGGGTCATGTGATCACCTTTTGTGACCTTCTGATGAGCAAAGTCAGTGGTGAAGCCAGATTCACTTAATGACGTTGTTATTAATTTAACAACTGCAGTGATTCACTTAACAATTGTGGGAAGAAAAGTCATAAAATGGGGCAAAACTCACTTAGCAAATGTTTCACTTAGCAACATAAATTTTGGGCTCAATTCTGGTCGTAAGTTGAGGACTGCCTGTAAATGGAAGTTATATCTTAATTGTAGCCCTTAAGTTTTTCTACAATTTGTTTGCTGTTTCTGTTTTTTACTGGAATAGGTTATGAAATATATGTACTTGATATGGGCATGAAATACAGGTAGTCCTCGACTTACAACAGTTCATTTAGTGACTGTTTGAAGTTACAATGGCACTGAAAAAAGTGACTTATGACCAGTTTTCACACTTATAACCGTTGCAGCATTCCCTGTGGTCACATGAGTTATATTTGAATACTTGACAACTGACTCACATTTATGACGGTTCACAGGGTCACGTGACCCCTTTTGCAATCTTCTGACAAGCAAAGTCAATGGGGAAACCTGATTCACTTAACAACCATTTAAGAACTGCAGTGGGAGAAGGCAGCTGATGTCGCGGCGAAGCGGTGTGGACAAGCGGCAGCTCCGCGAAGTCCCACCGATTTCTTCAGTCCGGGGGCTCTACGGGGCCGAAAGTCACCCTGTAGGGGTGATGAAGATAGAGGGGATGCTATAGTGGTTGCGAGGAGAGTGCAGTCTCCTTGACTGACCCGAAGAAAACCCCTTGAACTGGCAGAAGAGAAGATGGCCATTATGGCTGAACCGAAGCCGTGAAGACAGCTGAAACAGAAGAGAAGAAAGGAAAGATCCTGTAACAGTGTGCTCGCTCTGGGTAAGAATTCTTCTAACTTTTGCCGTGGAATTTTCCCTAAAGTACCCCCTTTGGAAAGTGGGACTCAACGGAGGTAAATAGCGGCGACTAAAGACCTGGAGCTACTGTCAGATTTGGAAAAGAAATAAAAGAAATTGTAGCCAGAAGTAATTTTAAAAATAAAGGACAGACTGGATTGGTTAGCTTCTCAAAAATTTAATTGTTTCAAAATTCTGGATTATACTCTTACAACCACCTTGACTTGGAGAACTTTAGGAAATTACTGGAAAACATTTTATTTGCAGTAAAAGCGGAGAAAAAAAAAGTAACAGTGACACCTGCTGGCCGAGGAAGGCAATATAGAGCTGGAAAAAGTGGATGAAGTGAAAGTTGTTATGAGTAGGGTAGATTAGCTGGAATACACTAAACACCTGCAAACTGATTATACTTGGTGCTTGGAGACAGACTGTGAAAACATTCAACTTTTAGAACCTTGAGGATTATAAATATGTTGGACAGTGTGAGAATGTGAAACAGTGTGGAGTTTTGAAACAAAGTGGAGACTGTTAAGGGACTAATTAATGGAGTGATTGTGTGAACTGCTCTAATATTGGCTATCTTGGTGTGACATTACTGGGATTTTGACAGATTACTGAGTAAAATTTTAAATTTATTAAAATAAGGCAAAATGGGACTGCAAGGGGAAATAAATATCTTACTAAAAGAAATATTATTGATGCTCCAAGGTACGCAGGAAATTATAATAAGGAACCATAGGGAGATAAAAGAATTGATACATGATGTAGTTGTGAGACCAGAAAATTATGACCAAAAGACATTGAACAACGAACATGAAATTCAGGAAACAGAAAATAAAATAGAAAGAACAGAGGAAAGGACAGGGGAGAGAAAACGACAAATGATACAAAAAGATAAAAAAGAAGAGACAGTCAAAGATGAAATAGAAATGGTGAATTACACTTTAAGAGATCAAAAGTTAGAAGGGGATACACAGAAAGACACCCCTGAAGTGAGGAAAAGATCATTGAAAGGTGTATTGAAGGTTCAAAAGAGTGAGGAAGCGGCAGAGATAGAAGAAATACTTACATCAAACACGAATGAGAAGGGNAAAGGACAGGGGAGAGAAAACGACAAATGATACAAAAAGATAAAAAAGAAGAGACAGTCAAAGATGAAATAGAAATGGTGAATTACACTTTAAGAGATCAAAAGTTAGAAGGGGATACACAGAAAGACACCCCTGAAGTGAGGAAAAGATCATTGAAAGGTGTATTGAAGGTTCAAAAGAGTGAAGAAGCGGCAGAGATAGAAGAAATACTTAGATCAAACATGAATGAGATAAGAAAATACAAGATCCCATGGGAGGAGTATGGGAGATGTGCCGAGAAGTCAACAAGAGTTGAGATACGAAAACGGACAAGAGATGAGGGATAAATGCAAAATACAGCTTAACGCAGGACCTATGCCATTAAAAATTAGTATAAAGATAGAAATTAGAAATGGGGAAAAGATTACTTTTTTAATTTGGGAACTATTCTATTAATGGGTATAAAATTGCAGC
>QLTV01001726.1:2768587-2780329 GCA_003457575.1 Thermophis baileyi
TAATCATTATCATTATCATTATCATTATCATTATCATTATCATCATCATTATCATTATCATTATCATTATCATTATTATTATTATTATCATTATCATTATTATTATCATTATTATTATTATTATTATTATTATTATTATTATTATTATTATTATTATTATTATTATTATTATTATTATTATTATTATTATTATTATTAAAAAAAGAACTTCAGTGATTCATTTAACAAACTGGGTGAGAAAAGTCGTAAAATGGGGCAAAACTCACTTAACAAATTTCTTACTTAACAACATAAATTTGGGGCTCAGTTGTGATCATAAGTTGAGAACTACCTGTACAAATTGGACAGGCAATTTGAAATTCTGCCCTTTGGATTAACTATATATTTACTGTTTGTTGAGAATAATTAATTTTTAAAAATTGCTTTGGATGAAATATATAAGATTTTGAGCAGATGATGCTATTTTGGACTCGGGTGGAACACCTTAAGCTACAGGTTTGTACATGGTCACACATGGGTTTTTTTCCCCCCTGTCCTCCAGAGTACCTTCTGAGTAAAATTGCACAGAGCCACTTTGTCTGTGATATGGGTGGTCTCCAAATTTGATATATAAATATGACTAAAAATGATTGTGTAATTCACTGACATTTTAAAAGAGAAGACCTAAAAACTATAAACTCTAAAAGACACATGACAGTTAAACCATATTTGCCATCACCCTTGCAATTCCCTGAAAGCAAAAAATTCTTTTTCTATTCAGTTGAAATCATCACCACTGAAGCTCCTGATAGCAAAAATTAAAAAGCAGATTCTATGTACCAAAACATTGGCCACTCTGTCCCTGGTTTAGTTTATAAATCACATATTAAGGGTCAGGAAAAAAAGAAGTAAAGGAAAAAGAACATAAATATTAAACACTAGAAAACCACAGGAATAGATTATCTTCATAGTCTGGCCTTGTGTCAGTAAAACGGCCATTATATTGTTTTTTTCCTAGGCGCCTGGGGTGGAGGATCAGACAACCTTGTCTTTGGAGGAGTGTCTTAGATTGCTAGAAGCTACATTTCCTTTTGGAGAAAATTCAGAGGTACATATTTTCACTTTGGAAGTAGAGCTGATCAGTTTGGTTGCCTACCGCAATGCTGTGCCTTCTAGATATATCAGATTTCAACTCCAGTAATTTTCAATCGGCAGCAATGGTAAGTGGAATTGTGGTAGCTGGGGCCCAATACATCTGGAGGGCATCAGTTGGAGAAAGTTAGCTTAGTGTTCACTCTATTTGTCAGTTCCAGTGATCATTCCAATTTAACAATAGACTGAGTTTCCATCTCATGTCCTTGCAATAACTTTGTGAAATAGGCAAGTATGCTATACTTTGAGAAGAATAGAATGTTTTGAATAATCCAGAAATTTGCTCACCCACTAACCTAAATGCCTTGTCTGTTTTAAAATGATGGCATTGCAATTGGACCCCCTTTCCCTCCCCCCTCCCTTTTGCTTGGTCTTATTCTAGTGTAGTCTTAGGGAGGTTAATAGAATACAGACTGAATCTCACTTATTTTCACTGTTTCATGAGGTTCTCTAAGAACTTCTTTGCCAAACTTTATCCTTTATTCCAACCTCTTCACATGATTTCTATGTAGGAATAAAATGTATAATATCTTGAGCTACTATTTATTCATGTCTTTATATAAGTGCCAAATATATTTAAGTAAATAATAGATCTTGGAAAAGAGCTGGATTGCTCTAGCATGTGACAAAAGAACCTCTAAATTTCATACACTGAAAGGAAAGAAAAATGATTTATTACTGTTTTAACACCACCTAAAACTTTATTCATTCACTCTGCTGTTTTGTTTTAGTTTCCAGCTGCAGATGTTCCCAGCCTAGCTGACTCTCTGCCTAACGAGAGTGGGCCTTCTGTCGTGTCAGACGGGCTCCTGTCTCCCCTTCTGACAGAGACAGAGCTGCCCTTTGATCTGGAGCAGCAGTGGCAGGACCTCATGTCTATCATGGAAACACAGGTGAGGAAGGCAATTTCTTCATGTGTTGGTTTCTCCAGGACAACATATGTAGGATAATCTCTTATGCTTGCTGGATTTAGCACTGCTCTTTGTCCTGCTTGCATCAGTTTGCAACAATCTATAGGTATAGTCCTAGAAATGGAAGAAAGTTGGATCTTCCCATACACATAGTTCCAGGCTTCAGTTTGGATCAGAGAATTAATATTGCTATTGAATGGATGTTGTTTTGCAAGGCTTCAGTCAAATGTAAAACAGAACATTTTATTTTCTTTGTAGTATCTGTAGTGCAGAGCACTTTCTTTACTCCTGCTAGGACTTTTTTTTCTGTAGCATTTGGTAGGACAATAGAATGGAACACTTGTTACAAAAAGGATAAAAGCAAAATTCTGTAGAGTTGTAGCTTTCTTAAAACCATCTTGTTGAATGTATTCATCAAAATCAGAAAAATGAGTGGCACTAAACGATTGCCAGCAAGACAGTGATACAGAGACACTTCCAAACCATTCGTTAGAGGGGAAATACAAACAATCTTCAGGATTCTAATAATTCAGTGCAACCTAGGAACAAATCCTTCATATGCACAACCATGCAGCATGTCTGTACTTGAATTATATCACATAGTGTTTGTTCTTGCCAGGATTTAAAAAAAAATATCTGCCAGTAATGGATGGTTTCTGTCCCTGGAATTTCTTTTAAAATTTATTTCATTTCTAGAACATGCTAATGTGTTTAGATCAAATAGCTACTGGTCTGGCAGCAGCATGATCAATAACATTGTGCTAGATGTTTAGCTTTTGCCCAGGAATCTCCTAGTAGCAGTGTTTCATTTATATAACGTAATTAACCTCCCTCCTCCCACTTTTTTATTTTGCCAAAAACTTGGTGGCTAGAGGGGAGAATTGGGTAGGATATGCATTTGTATGTAGAAAGTATCTTGGGAAAACAATAGCTAGGTCTTCCTAGATGCTTTCTTAATTATTAGAGGGCAGTAACTAATAAGATTGTTATTTAAGAACATGGTATTTAATTTGTTTGTTTACAGTAAACTCCATATCTGAGTTTTCTGTCCATTTAAGTGGATGAGAAGACTACCATAAATGTTGATGTGTACAGGTAATCCTTGGGTTATGAGCATTCCCTTAGCGAACGTGTGACGTTACGCGATAAGTGCCGCCTAGTGTTTACGAACAAGTCCCAAAACTATGAATCTTGCAGCACCACGGCAGTTGTTTGCCCTTATGAACAAACACAGAGGCTCTGCAACATTTGTCCTGCACTTTGTTGGCCAGAACGGAACTTCAGAGGGCCTGGCCCACCCCACTGATGCTCCGTTTAGGCCTGGGCAGGCCTCGCCCGGCACTTTGCAGGCCAAAATGGAGGTTCGGAGGGGTGGGCCAGGCCCTCTGAAGCTCCGTTTTGGCCAACAAAATTCAGGACGAATATTGCAGAGCCTCTGTGTTTGTTCGTAAGGGCGAACAACTGCCGTGGTGCTGCAAGATTCATAGTTTGGGACTTGTTTGTAAACACTAGGGGTGCCCCTCCGAAGCTCCATTTGGTCGGCAAAGTGCTGGGTGAGGCCTGCGCAGGCCTAAACGGAGCGTCGGAGGGCTGTGCGTGGCTGGGAGGCTGGAGAAATGACAGCTTGCTAGATCTTCACACAGTAAGTGATCCGGGGTGGCAGGTTGGGGGGGGGAAGCAATTGTGGGGAATATGAGGTATTTCAGCGGGTCGGGGAGGCCTTGGGTGGTCTTAAGCAGGTGACCTGTTCCATCACTAGGCCCCCCCATGGCCTTCCCCACCCTGAAATACCTCATGTGCACTTAACGAACCGTGCATTTGATTAGCGAATGTGTGGGCAAAAGGAGGGAGTGATTCCGTTCAAGGTACGAGATTCACTCCCACAAATCCTCGGGTTACAAATGGAATGGGCAGGTTCCATTCCATTCGTAACTCTAGGACTACCTGTACATGTTTCCAGGCCAATGTGCCAAGAATATAAGATACTAGATTTGGAATTAAATCCAATATACTGCCCCTACTATCTTCTATGCCCCAAGCTCTGGGAGATGGGAGGGTCCACTGGATCAGATTTTATCTCTGTGTTACGTGTTGTAAGCAATGGGGTAAATTTGATCCACCAATAATATCCATTCTGCTAATGGAAACATAACCCATTGTTACTTTTTTCTTGGACTCTTTATATTTTATGATGTTGATTGAATTGGACAATATTGAGACCTGCAGAATCTAAACAGTCTCTTTTTCCTTTGCAGAGCATGGAGGTAAATAGCACTACAGCTGTAGAAACTCTATACAACAACCCAAATGGAGATATTTTGACAGCCAACTACAGCCTTGCTCCATCTACCCCTATTAACCAGAACGTCAGCCTGCATCAGGCATCACTAGCTGGCTGCACACAAGATTTTCCTTCCCTGTTCAGCTCTGAAATTGAAAGTCCCTCAATGGCTGGAGGCTCAGCTTTGCTGCAGCTGGTTCCTGATAACTCCACTGGCTTCAACACCACATTTGGCTCTACCAACCTAAGCGGAATTTTTTTTCCTCCCCAGCTAAACTGCACTTCAAATGAAACATCTGGGCCTGAACTCCCAGACCCTCTTGGAGGGCTTCTGGATGAAGCCATGTTGGATGAGATTAGTTTAATGGATTTGGCTATTGAAGAAGGCTTCAACCCAGTGCAGGCATCCCGCTTGGAAGAGGAATTTGATTCAGACTCAGGGCTCTCTCTGGACTCAAGTCACAGCCCTGCTTCTCTCAGCAGCTCAGAAGCATCATCATCCTCTTCGGCCTCTTCCTCCTTTTCTGAGGAGGGAGCTGTGGGCTACAATTCTGATACTGAAAATGTGGACTTTGAAGATGCAGAAGGAGCTGTTGGGTATCAGCCAGAATATAGCAAGTTCTGTCGGATGAGCTACCAGAATCCTCCTCAGTTGCAGTACCTGCCTTATCTTGAGCATGTGGGTCACAATCACACATATAACATGGCCCCCAGGACCTTAGACACTGATGAGTCCCAGCCAGCTAGTGTGGGAAAGAAGAGTTCCAAAGAAAAGCAAGCAGATTTTCTAGATAAGCAGATGAGTAGAGATGAACATAGAGCCAGAGCCATGAAGATTCCTTTTCCCAATGAAAAGATCATCAATTTGCCAGTAGAGGAATTCAATGAACTCCTGTCCAAGTATCAGTTGAGTGAAGCACAGCTGAGTCTAATCCGTGACATTCGCAGAAGGGGTAAGAATAAGATGGCAGCCCAGAATTGTCGTAAAAGAAAACTGGACACTATCCTCAATCTGGAGCGGGATGTAGATGATTTGCAGAGAGACAAATCAAAGCTCCTCAGGGAGAAGGTGGAATTCCTCAGGTCCATCCGCCAAATGAAGCAAAAGATGCAGACCCTCTACCAGGAGGTATTTGGCCGTCTGCGTGATGAGAATGGCCAGCCCTATTCTCCAAATCAATATGCTCTACAGCATGCCAGTAATGGCAGTGTTATTCTAATACCACGATCCTTGGCTGACCAGCAGGGACGGCGTCAAGAGAGGAAACAGAAAGACAGGAGGAAGTGAAAGATGATGAATATCATTTGGAAAGCATAAAACTTGCTGAATCTGCAACTTCGAGAAGGGCTGAGCCCAGAAGAATTTGGAGGAACTTTCATGCCTTCTTATCCAATATATCTTCTCAAACCATGATAGCTGCCAGCCAGTGTATAGGAGCAGACTGCTGGGCAGGGGGCCTACAAGTCTTGTGAGGCAGAATGGCAAAGCATGTTGGGAAAGACCTGTGCTTCCAGAAGCCTCAAACCAATTGAACATTATGAGAGTGTGAATTAGCTGGCATAATGTGTGTTTGCAGGGGGGAGGGGGGAAATATCAGCAGAGGATAAAAAAATTTGAATTGTTAAGGCTGGCTTTTTGTAAAGGAAGAAATGTTAAATGGATAGCTTAAGAAGACCTAAGAGTATTTTTTTTTCCTTTGAATTCCCAAGTCTTGGATATTTCAGGTAGCTGGTTGGATTTTTTAAAACTAATTTCACATCAATTATATGCAGTTCAAAACCATGCCTAAATCTGAATACTTAGCCATGATTTCTTCGTAAATCTTTATGTACTTAACTACAGAGGGAGCACAGAAAATTGTACTAGAGAAGAGAAACATTTCCTTCAAGCTGAAAGTAAGAATTTCCCATTCAAGGAGTTTATATGTACTACCATTTTGTACTTCAGCAATTACCACAATTATTTGGCAGGGTAGGAGTGGAAAGTGTTAATAGGATTACTTAGAAATGCATCTTTATCATCCCTCACCAATTTGTTAAAGATGTTACTTGCCCCCAGTGAGAAGCCAGCATTAATTCTGGGCCAATATCAAGATGCATTACAACATGATGGTGCATGGTAAAATTGCATGCTATAAAGCTGTCTTTTCCCATTGATTGGCTTAGAGAGACTGTTTTGGGTGAAGGGAAGTGTAGGGCCAAAGGTATAGATCTTCATTTGACTAGGGTCTGCAAGGTGTGTGACCACCATTTGGTCTACACCACAGCGGGTTTTGCTTCTATTAAGTGGGCATGCTGTGTTAAAAGCCATCTACAGCAAGCCTCTTTTTGAATGGGCACTTTGATTTTAATTTATTATGGTTTTAGAACTCCAGGTTCCTATATTGTTTCCTGTCCCCTGTAGGGCTATAGAATGAACTTAATAGTATGCATGTAGGATAGAAGGGTGGTACTTCCCCTAAAGATCAAAGCTGCTGAAAGTTTTTTCTGCCATAAAGACTCAAAATGTGTTAATGGTGATTCCACAGCTGGCTTCCCTTCTGTCCTTGGATGTCATTCCAACTTCCCCCTTCCTCGATTGAAAAAAAAAATAAGGCGAAGGGTGAGGGTAGTGCCTTGAACACAGCTAGCCTCAAGCTCTGAGGCCATCCCCGAAGCTGTTAACTTGCAGTATAGCACAGCTGGAAGTATTACTGACTTGACCAGCAACTGTAGAGCTAAATGGCTTTGGTTTTTTTCCAGCCACTCAGTCCTGTGTATGTGATATGTGAGGGCATAACACTGAAATGGGCATCCTCCTGAGGATTGTAGAGATGGAGTGCATTGGTTTAAATGGTATAAAGCAATGTTTGCAAACATATTAGGGTTTTTTTGAAGGCCAAGACTTTTCCAGAAAAAACAGAGTGGATACGAAGTATAGGTATGAAGCCTTCTCCATTTCTCATGCTTTTGGAATTAAGAGCATGAAATTTGAAGCACAAAATGTGTTGGAGCTGTGACTAGTTGGATGGGTAGGATGGAGCCCTGTTGCGTGCATGTGTTAATTTATTTCTGAGGTTTTATTCTGAATGGTTTCTACTATGAGCTATTGGGAAAGTGAGGAGAGTGTGAGCACAGGACAAAAATAAAATGGCTTATTCACTATTTGAACATTGTTTTGTGTCTTCTTTACCTAGGACTAAACCTTTTATATATTTATAGCAATGCTCTTACTCTTCTGTAGGCTGATGAAACACTGCTGCCTTATATTGTCAGTGAATGCACAGATAGCTATTAGCTGTGATAATAGGAGTGCATCAGTGGTTATTAAAACTTTCCTTTTGTGAAACTAATCTTGTATACTTTCAAGACCATGAATGAAGAATCTGATGGTTAGTTTCTTGTAAGTATATATAGTCAGATCTCCTTACAGATTGATTTATTTTCCTTTAACAAATTCTGTAAAACAGTGTGTACCACTTTCTCACATTTGTAGAAAGAAGCAAATTTTTGCTGGAGCAACTGATTGAAAAACTTCTTGCAAGGATTATATAAAGGGAATTCAGCAGAGGCTTCATATGCTTGAGTTTAAACATTAGACAAACAAGCTATGTTATGTCAAATGTTATGAGATAGAACAATGCATTGCCATAAGGTAGTATTCGTTAAGGAAACTTTGTGTAGTAAGTAGTAATATTGTTAAGTAATATTGTACTTAATTCCCTCCAAATAGCTGAAATTATATGGAATAGTATCTGGATAATAAGATACTGATTAGGAATGGTAGTTTTGGTAACCAAAAGAATCATATTGGGGTTATTAATACCTGCACATAAAATTAGTAACTATCTTACACTAAATAGAACTGCAGTTCAGACTTTCAAACAGCTGGTATAGTGCAACATTGCTTCTGATTATGATATGGAGGTACAAGAAAATAATACCTATTTGAAAACATCTACCATAGTGATTTGGCTACAGCAATATGTATTGGTGGGGGGGGGGAGAACAGGATTTTTCAGTAAGATATTCGGGCCTCTTCTTTAGAATGTTTCATCTAGTGCAGTTCTCAACATTTTCTTCACCATGGATCCCCTTTACCTTTTGTGGCCAGACCATGGCCACAGACCTCTAAGACTTAATTCAAAATCATAACATTTCTCCGGTTTTGCAAACCCGTGATGACATTGCAGGTCCCCCAGGGGTCTACAGACCATAGGCTGAGAACCACTGATCTAGTGAATTTATTTTCATGTGAATTCTGTTTGCAAAAATTAATGAATTATAATTTGGTACTCTAAAAAAATCTGAGCTAACCAAGAACTGGATGTCCTGTCTTGGATTGTTTAAAAGAACTATCACAAAATGTTCATGGTACAATTAGAACACAATTTCCATTTTGATTCCTTTAGCTGGGGTCATCCACATTTTCAATTCAGTTTGTATCTTCACTAGCATGTGTTATCAGACAACTTATTGTGTAGAAAACAAATATTAAAAAGATTTTAGCATAGATTTGCTGAATTGTAATGCAATTACCCATGGCTAGGTCCTGGAGAAGTCGGATGTTCCCGTGTCTTAACATACACTTTACAGGTGTAATAGTCTCTCCATTTAACCCCATTAATGTTCATGTCACTTACAGAACAAGTTCACTAGGCATGAAGAACTGTTCCAATATTAATATTCTGTTCTCTTGTTCAATTTGTTGCATGACAGCAAATTAGCATAGATGTGCTTTGGATACAAATTTGCAATGTGTAAATTTGCCCTTCCCCCAGGACATGGGCAGGCTCTGATTTCTCCACTGCCATTTAAGAAAAAAAGATACAAAAAGAAATCTTACTAATGCTTTAAGATTATGGCTTTTCCTTGCTTACTAGCTTTCCAAGTCATGGGGTGGTGGTGGTTATACATAGCATATTAAGCTGTGTGTAATAGGTTCTTAGTTTTCTCCAGAGAAAATGCAGAAGCTAGTAATTAAAGTAAAAGGTAACCTAAATTAGTAAAGTAATTAAAATTTAAAAAAAAACCCAGAAGGGCATTACAACACTCACATATTAGTTATACATGGATAATATAGCTACCCATGTTTTCCCCAAAATAAGACTGGGTCTTATATTAACTTTTGCTCCAAAAGATGCATTAGGACTTATTTTCCGGTTAGGTCTTATTTTTGGGGGAAACACGGTACTAAATATGGCTGGCTGGCTGATTAACTGAGGTTTATTTTGGGGGTAGGGCTTACATTACAAGCATCCTGAAAAACGCTAGGGCTTATTTTCAGGGAAACAGGATACTACTTAACTAATAAGAAAGAAGGATGAGAAATGGCATGTCTTAGCTTTAAGATGTTTTGGGCCTCTCTTCTACAAAGTCCCATTTGTAGTACACTAAACAGGATATTTTGTCACTCCATATCTTACTATAGTAGCAGGACATAATTGTCTACATGATGTATACCATACAATGTCATGAACAAATTTAAAGCCATGTATTTTCCCCTAACTTCTAGATTCATGTCCCATTATGTAATACTTGCAAGGAAGACCTTGCCTAGAGGGAAAAGAAAAAGAAAGGTCAGGATTATAAATCTAAAATTTTATTAAGACAAAAAGACAGGTCATTATGAAGTTAAATCCAAACACTTAAGTTTTAGACAACATTTTCACAGCCTACACATGCTTTATCTTAAAAAAGATTTGTACAATACAATTCTACGTACATACTGCTCTGTGAAGGAGTTGGTGGCTTACTAGGATTTGAGCAAATTCATTGGTAGAATTATGTCCTTTGTAAAAACAGAAGTCTTATTAAATTGAAATTGGTGTCAGGCCAAGACAAAGTAATAATTAATGCCCCAATTCTGACAAAGTGTTTACAGAATATTCTGCAACTTATTTGTACTGTAGAAAGTTTTTTCTTCTGCTTTCTTCTCGATGCCACTCATTTAGATTCTCAAGTTCGCATACATACAGGAAAATTAAAATAATAATTCTGTGGGAAAAGATATTAAAAAGATGCATAAAAGAAACGTTATTTAGAACAAGGTGTTATCAGTTCAACTACAGGGTCTAAATTTTCATCTTCTCTAATTTTAGATGCAACGATAATTCTTGTATTAGCAGTCTCAACTGTTAATTTTAACACTTAAGACACATTTGCTCCAGCATTTCAAAATTGAGTAATTTTACTCAATTAAGAGTAACTTATTTTAATTGAAGTAAGATGCAGGTTTAAAAAAAATGACTCTGGCTATAGAATACTGTGAACCACTCTTTGTCTCAAGTCAGTTGGAACATACCTACACTTCCCACCCCAACAATACACAAATAATACCCCAAAAAGGAATGAAACCTACACACACATGCTATAAACGCAGTTAACACTATGAGAAAAAGGCTGCAAATTTCAGGTGATCTTTAGAGAACATGCCACCTCCACTTGCTGTTTCTGTTGGTGGCCTTCATTCTTCCAATCAAGGTGACAGATTATGAATATATATGTTATATGAATATATATGTTTTATACATATACATATATATATAAACATAAACACACTGTCATAGGGAGAAATCTTGTCCTGTTTCTACAGAGGGCATCCTCCTCAGCCAAGAGCTTCTTCACTTCTCCCTTATGTTCAAACCCACAGTCTGGTATTTTAATACAAAAGTCAGCCAAAGGAGGGATGAGGACAGAAGGACAAGCAGATTAATTCTTGTCATCCTTCTTATCATCGTCCTCTGAGGGATAAGAGTGCCATGTGAGCCTTTCCTCATAAAATGAGATGACCACTTGTGGACACTTGATGTTAGCTTCCTTGGCAGGAACCAGATCAGCTTCATCTGAGTTTTTCCTATATAATCAAGAGAAAAAAAAGAGTTTAATATTTATCGCACAGGGAATGATAAAGATCTATTCATGTTAAAATCTTTTTTTAAAATATAGATGGTCATTATGCTGTGTCATCTAAATGATAAATTGATGGAATGTATTGTTTAAAGTTGTGACATATCAATGTCAATGTTTTCTGGCAGCAACTACAACCATTTTTATTTCCCCCCCCCTCTAATTTAAAAGGGAGCTCACTGGATATTTTGTAATTGTAGGGATTGATGAGCATCCCATTAAAGTGCAACAATATTATGACATCATACTTCAACTTCTGATGGGCAATATATTTGCAGCTGTAACTGTCTTTTTAGACCACAGAAGTAAATTGTGACTCTCAGATTGCAAAAGTAAAGATTATTTGGACTTTTATTGATTTATTCAGCATGGCTATCAATGAGGGATGCTAGAAACTGTACAAGTACCGTATTTTTCGGAGTATAAGATGCACCTTTTTACCCCCCAAAAGAGGGTGAAAACTTGGGTATGTCTTATACACCAAATGTAGCCCCACCCACCCCCACCCCTTGGGCCCCCCCCCCCCCGCAA
>QLTV01001726.1:2812759-2855286 GCA_003457575.1 Thermophis baileyi
TGTTCAAAGTTACAATGGCAGTGAAAAAAGTGACATATGACCATTTTTCACACTTAACGACCGACGGTTCTTAAGTGTGCAAAATGGTCATAAGTCACTTTTTCACCACATTTTACAAGTTGGCCACTCCCACCTGGTCACATGACCGCCAAGCCACTCCCACCCAGTCACATGGCCATCAAGCCACTCCCACCCAGTCACATGGCTGTCAAGCCACTCCCACCCAGTCACATGGCCGTCAAGCCACTCCCACAAAATTAAGTCACGCCCACAGAGTGGTAGTAAAAAATTTTGGAACCCACCCCTGGTTTGGGAGGCCTGCAGACTGCTCCTGGGGGCTTGGGAGGGCAAAAATGGGACACGTGGGGGGTTCAGGAGGCCAGAAATGGGCCTGTTTTTTGCAAAAATGGGCCCGTTTTTTTGCAAAAATGGGGTGCGCAGAGCAGAGGGTTTGGGAGGCCTGCAGACTGCTCCTGGGGGCTTGGGAGGGCAAAAATGGGACACGGGGGTTTGGGAGGCCAAAAATGGACCCATTTTTCACGAAAACGGGCCCGTTTTTCATGAAAAAGGGCCCTTTTTTTTTTCAAAAATGAATGTGCAGAGGGTTTGGGAGGCCTGCAGACTGCTCCTGGGGGCTGGGGAGGGCAAAACTATTTTTTTTCTTGTTTTCCTCTTCGAAATCTTGGTGCGTCTTATACTCCGGTGAGTCCAAAAAATACGGTATTTTGCAAGTCAATTGAAGGGCGGAACAACCTAATTTGCACTTAACTGAGGGTACAGGAAGAATAAAAGTCCCTCTTAGTTAACCTTAGAAGCTATTTACTGGCTTTAAAGTATTTCATGTTTTGTCTATTTAAATCTAGCATACCATTTTCTGACTTGGGGAATTCTAAAGAATTGAGGCTCTTGACAAAGTTGACACCGGAAATCCTGTTCTGCATAGCTATACTGACTTGGATAATGGAGAATATACATGCAATGCAGGGAACATACAATGCAGTGTTTGTCAACCTCAAAAACTTTTAAGATGTGTGAACTTCAACTCCCAGAATTCTAGGAGTTGAAGTTTATGCATCTTAAAGTTGTCAAGTTTGAAAAACATTAATATAGTGAGTCTTTCTAATTCAAAAGTATGCAAATGGATGCCCTCCCTATATGTAGAAAAAATTACAAGGTTTCTTGGCATTGATTGGACTGGCTATGGGTGTTCAAAACATAGGATGGGCTCCTACCAGCCTACCCTACTTCGGTCAATGAGGTTTCCCAGGCAACTTGTACAACCTCTTTAGAAATATTTTCAGCTGTTCAATAATACCTAATGACCTATGTTTCTAAATAGTGTCAAAAGACACTATTTAATGGCCAATCCAGATCTAAACGTACCTAGATAGTGAGGACTGAAAATGGCTTCTGTATAATCCTAATATGAAGGCTTGGAATCACTTTAATGCTCAATAGCACTACTACTAAATTTGGGATCCCTTTGTTATTCCTCTTTATTTATTTTAAAGAAGGAAATACTGATAGGAGCAAAGAATAACAACTCCTGCTTATTTTCCCCATCTGGAACAGTGAAGAAGGGCAAGTGAATGGGTAGTGATGACAGCAGCAATATGGGGAGAAGGCCCATGCAAGCCATTTTGCCTAGATCAAAACCCTGCCCCCCCCCCAAAAAAAATCCTCCTGAGTCCAGCTCTATCCCTATGTTCTTCAGACACATATAACTATAGTATATGTGTTTTTTTCCAGATCAAATGGTAAGAAAACACATCAGTATTAAATCTCCCATGAGATCTAATACCGTTGGGGTTTATTATATTATATCTTTCAGGCTCACAGGGAAACAGATTCCAAATGCTGCTACTTCCACCATGTAGGATATTAACCAGAAGGAAGCAATTTTTACCTGCTGCAGCACTCTTGTGGTATGCTTTTCTCACTACTCTTGTGGATGAACATCTTAAAACTATATGTGGTTGCCACTGAATTTCAGTAGAAAGAAGGAAGGTTAGCACCAACAATGCATGTATGTTGTACATCCAAGGATTAAAAACAAAACCCGAATATGTCAGACAGTAGGCAAGGGCACTGCTAATCGAGATGATGACTTAACAGTAATTTTCTGGGACTTTGTGCTGAGAATCCCAAGGCAAGGCTGCTAGGGATGATGCAATGGAGCCAAGTATAGGACGACTTAAGATAAACATGGGCATGCATAGTTTTTTTTTCAATTTTTCTCAATGGGATGCTTATGGTTTTCCCTTTACTTTTTTTTAGAGTCATAAAGTCATGAATCATTGGGTCTGCTACCTGTCCACCCCATTCCTTGTCCCCTTAAATGCCAGAATTCAAATTAAAGCAAATTCTGTTAAGCTTAATTTAGCCAACTTTATGTTTTGCTTTCCTGTTTGTGTGGCTGAATAAATGAGGATTAGGATTTGTGTGTACTCCTGCGATCTTTTGGATCAGATGCAAAAAAAAAAAATATGTATGGAATACATGTTGGCACTTGCTTGCATTGGAAAGTGTCTCCTTAACAAACTCCCCTTGTATCTGTCAAGCTAGAACAAGTGCTTGCATTCTTCTTGGTCTCTAGAAATGAAAGCATTAAGATGTTGAGACTGAATCTATTTCTGGAGAACTACTGGGTTTATGGAGGATGCACAAGTTAGTTTTGGGCTCTATCAAATTCTGTCGTGAAAAAAATCTTGGCCTTGCAAGGTTGAATTAAATTATTCAGATTGAAACAATTCTTTTCTTTTTGTAGGACATTGTAGTAGGTTATCCCAATAGCATTGTTTCCTCTCTCTTCCACCCCACCCCAACCCCCCTCCCTTCTTCCCAATTTAGCTTGAAATACACCAGGCATCCCACTTAGGGCTTATCTCTTCACTTATCTTCCTAACTTAATCTGTTCTTCAGTGCTCTATTGTCTTCCAAAGTAGCAAAAAATTAGATGCAGACATTGCTGTCTGGCTTTCCAGTTACTATAAAAAAGAAAGAAATGTAGGAAAGTGGAGTGAATATAGAAAAAAGATTATTTTAGAACATAAGAGGAAGATTGTGGTCCTCTGGATATTTGTGATTGCAGTTTTCACTACACCCAGTCAGGTTGGCCAATGGTAAAGAATGCTGGGAGTTGTTACTCAGCAACCTCTGCATTGGCACAAGTTTTCTCTGCCTGGTTCATAACTGGCCAGGCAGTTTTCTTCTGACCTGCCAAAAGAAATTTATATGTACTAAACCCAAGTTTGTCCCATTCACTCATTGGGTTGAAGATCTGAGGGCACTTGCCACCCATGAATGGATTTCTGATAGACTTTCTAGGGTCAGTTATAATGAAATATGGAACTCATTTGTACAAAATACAGTGAGTTAGAAAATGATGATTATATAAATGTATTAAAAATTTATGTGTGCTTGGATAATACATTAAATAAGTATATATAAAATTGTAAGTGTTAATTGCTACATTTTTCATATTAGACACATTTTTATATGTAGTTGTGTACGTATTTGCATTATAACTATCTTTGTGTTTTTCTCTTTTCTCTTTTTTTTTTAAACAGTAAAAATTAAATTAAAAAAAAAAGTCCAAAGTGAAATTCCCTTGTTCCTGTCTTTGTTTCAATAAAAGCAGGTAAGCTAACTCTTTAGTGGACAGCTTTGGAATATAACCTGAATATAGCTTTGTTCTTCTGTTCTAGAAACTAACGTTTATCTGAAATATTCCATTTACTCTCCATCTCCAGAGCAGGATCTGATTTTATTTAGTAAATAGGTGGATGAAATGCAGATAGTTCATGGATAATTAATGTTCTGGCATTAATTGTATGTCCTTTCTTTTCCCACAGATGTTTCCCTCTTAAGTTGTGAAAGTAATATGTTGGAATATCAAGAACAAGAGGTAAGACTATTGCCATTAGCAGACATGACCATATGAACTATTTTCTATTTCACCCATTCTGAAAATATCTGCAGTCAGCCTCCAAGAAGGAAAATAGTTTTTAACAGCCTCCAGGTTTGACTGAATATGGTGAAATAATAGAGGCTAAAGCAATATTGGCAAAGATTGCTCCAAAATGTGAGGACACTTTATTTCCAAGCATTGTTTCCTACTTTATATTCATGCTTAAAGCAAGTAATTTGGAATAAGAAAACTTCTGTGCAGAGCCATAGAAAAGTTTCAGGATCTGTAGCTTAAGTCAGAATCTATAAAAGCTCCTCCCACCCACACCTACTTATATGTGCACTGATTTATATGGTGGCAGAAAGCTGAATCATGCAAATGCCTCTGGAGAAAAAATACCTAAATATACATGAGACCATGGTGAGATATTTTGAATAAGACATGTTGTTTAGCCTGTCTGCCATCCTCATAGAACATATTTATATCTCTCTGGCTGTCTTTTTACCACAGACACGAGGACAGAAACTTACACAAAGATTTCTCTCAGGTGCCCACAGTTCAGCTTCACCCTATATTTTGAATATTCAAAATAAATATAGTTGAACAAACTATGCTTTGTGTAGGTTAGCCAAGCTTTCCTTATTCACTCATCCTTTATATGTGCTTGACTTGCAACTTTCAGAAGGTGGCTGAGCGTTTTGAGGGTTGTAGTTCTGAAGCGTGCAAGTTTGGTGACGGCTGGGCTGAATATTGCATTATTCCTCTGTTTTATCCCTGAGGCAATAGATCAAGTCCTGTTTCCTTGCTCCTCAGTTCTTCCAAATGAAGTGAAGCAGGGACATAATAACATTAGTATTTATATTCTGATTGATAATAAAAACAGACATAATTGCAGACCTTTGTAATAAGATGGTGGGCCACCTAGTTATAGTACTGGGCATGTATGTTTAAGATTCAAGAACTTCATCTTTATGTAATAACTTAATTAACTTGTGGTTAGCTGTGTTTAGCTTGCATAAGTTTAATTAGGCTAGGTGTGGCCCTGTAAATATTCATTCTCTCTCATCATTGGCCTTTCTGGTTGGGTTGGGATGGGTTTGGAGTCCTAATGACACCCGGAAAGTCATAGATTCCCCATGATAACTATTGGAAAAAGCATAATCGTGTTTATCAAATAGTTATTAGACTTCGTATATTTATTTCTTTTTTCCGATGCTTGAGAAATCTGCCTGAGTCTCTTTACAGCCTTTTGATCTTAATATAGTAAAGCTTTTGTACAATCATAATGAGCTTTTGTTTATGCATTCAATTCTTTTGGCTGAAAAAGGGGGAAATCTCTCAGGTTTAGGCCCTAACATTTAGAGAAGTGTTACAAATTAAGTGGACTCTAAAGATGTATTTTTTCCTCTGGGTCTGAACCCAGGAGCTGACTACTGTGCGTGTCCAAGATCCTCGAATACAAAATGAGGGCTCATGGAATTCTTATGTGGATTACAAAATATTTCTCCATGTAAGTATAGAAACACTGAAAAAAAAAACAGCAGTAAGTAACAGAACAGAACAACAGAGTTGGAAGAGACCTTTTGAAGTCTTCTAGTACAATCCTCTGCACAAGCAGGAGACCGTATAACAATCCACACAAGTAGCTATGCCAGTGATGGGATTCAAATAATTTAACAACTGGTTCGCCCAGGGTCAGGTTGGCCGTTGTGGGAGGGGTGGCCCATCCCCATCCTCCAGCTCTGCCACACATGTGGGACGAGCCTCCCACAATGGCCAACCTGACCCTGGAAAAAAAAACAGCAGTAAGTAACAGAACAGAACAACAGAGTTGGAAGAGACCTTTTGAAGTCTTCTAGTACAATCCTCTGCACAAGCAGGAGACCGTATAACAATCCACACAAGTAGCTATGCCAGTGATGGGATTCAAATAATTTAACAACTGGTTCGCCCAGGGTCAGGTTGGCCGTTGTGGGAGGGGTGGCCCATCCCCATCCTCCAGCTCTGCCACACATGTGGGACGAGCCTCCTGACCCTGGGTGAACCAGTTGTTAAATTCCCCCCCCCCCCGCTATCAAAGTGGATCCTGGGTCCTACGCTGCAATGGAGAAATGGGAAATGGAGTGGCCGGCACAAGGGAAGGAGGAGGAGCAGGGAGAAGAAAGAGGGAAAGTGGCCTCCTCCTTTCCTTGCGCCGGCTGCTCCGTTTCCCGTTTCTCCATTGCAGCAGAGCTTGCCCCATCCACCACCGCCCACATGCCCTCGCTTCCCCCAAGCATTTCTTTGCCTACCTGATTTCCAGGTCTGTTGCGTTTCTCCGTTGCGTTTCTTGCCGTCTTGTGCAGGGAAACAAGTTTGTGGGACAAAAAAAAAAGTTCAATCAATCAATTCCAACTTCGCCAGATCTTTTTTTGCGAGAAGTTGGAATTGATTGATTGAACTTTTTTTTTCCAGCATCTGGGCGCTGAAATGGGCCTCTCTCTCTCCAGCAGTTGCCCAGGTCCACCGTAGGAAAGGCTGGCATCTACTGGCACTTAAACGCGGTGGCATTCCAGCTCTGGCTGGGAAGAGGCAGCCGGCATGGGTGCTGCAGGCAGGACGCCCGCTCACTTCAGCACCCTCCCCGACTCACTGGCGCTCCGCTGGCGTTTTGGCTCTGAGCTGCCGCCTTATGTGCAGGCCCCGCCCCCACTGCCTGAGACAGTTTTCGCCTGAGTGACGTGATTGAAGGTTTCCGTCGCTCCTCTCTTGGACTTTTGGGGAGGGTTCCCCCCCCCGCCAGAAGGAAGTTGAACGAAAACCAGACATGTTCTGGAAAACACAGATTTTCCGGAACACGTCTAACCGGTTTGCCGAACTCAGCAAAAAAGTAAGTATCGGTTGTACCGAACCAGTGCGAACCGGCTGAATCCCACCACTGAAAGCTATCCAAAAAGCCTCCAGGGATGGAGGTCTCACAAGTTTTGAAGGCAAGCTGGTTAATTGTTCTCATTGTTAGGAAATTTCTCCTTAGTTCTAGGTTACTTCTCTCCTTGGTGAAAAACTATTTTCTTGCATGCTTTGCAGAGCACCAGATATGAAACAAACAGCTGCTATTGATATGGGGGGGAAACTTGTGCTTGATTTTTCACTTCTGTGGAAAAGTCATGCTATTACCTGTGACTTACTTAGTGCAGAAGTAGCAAAAAACAATGGGAATTCCCCATTATTCTTTCCTTCTGCAAACTCTTGTACTTTACAAGCATGGGAAAATTGCTTCTCTTTAGAGCAACTTTTAAGATGTGTGGAGTTCAGCTCCCAGAAGAGAAAGAATTCTGGGAGTTCAAGTTCACACATCTTAAAGTTGCTGAGGCCAGGGAGACAGCCATTTTTGACCCATTTCTTTTTCCACCCATTTGGTAGGGATTATTACCTTTGTAGACATGCTATGCCTATTTGAGGTATACTGCAACTATTTTCCCTGGTTCCCCCTGAAAATCATAAAACTGGTATTTTCTGGCATTTTTTGGATGCGTGAACCACTGAGCCATGGTGGTGCAGTGGTTAGAATACAGTATTGCAGGCTAACTCTCCTTACATTGCCAGGAGTTCAGTTCCTTCGATCCTGATTGACTTAAGATTGACTCAGCCTTTCGAGGTCGGTAAAATGAGGACCCAGATTTTTGGGGGCAATATGGTGACCCTGTAAATGCTAAGAGTGCTGTAAAGCATTGTGAAGCGGTATATAAGTCTAAGTGCTATTGCTGTTGTTATTTAACGGCTAATTTTCAGCAATGTGTTCCTGAGGGTTACTAGGAACCATGAAACAGGGAATGGGGCTTGATGCAGACTGCCCCATTGTCTTCTGAATGAGCTTTGAAGGAAAAGAAATCAATATGCATAGTTTCAGTGTGGACAGAGTCCCTCATGCAGTTAAAGAAGAATGGGAGACAATACATGTAATCCTGGATTTTCAACCACAATTGAGCCCAAAATTTCTGTTGCTAAGCAAGACAAGTTGTTAAGTACGTTTTGCCCCATTTTATGACCTTTCCTGTCACAGTTGTTAAGTGAATCACTGCAGTTTTTAAGTTAGTAACTTGGTTGTTAAATGAATCTTGCTTCCCCCTTGACTTTGCTTGTCAGAAGGTCCCAAATGGTGATCACATGAACCAGCGACCTTGCAACCATCATAAATACATGCCATTTGTCAAGCATCTGAATTTTGATTGCATGATCATGGTTATGTCATAAGTATGAAAAATAGTCATGTCACTCTTTTCAGTGCCATTGTAACTTTGAATGGTCAATAAATGAATGGTTGTAAATCAAGGACTACCCCTGTATTGTTATGTTCCAGATGTGAACTTCCCTGCAGCATCTGACTGACTGGAATAGACAGAACTTTGGTTTCATGCACCCTACCTTGAATTATTATTAGAAATTGCAACCAACCTTAATCTATTGTTTCCCCATTTTTTACATTGAGCAGTATGAAACTCTTTGAAAATCAAATTAAATAGAGTAAAACATGATAAGAAGAGAATCATGATGTAACTTTAAAGAGGAAGACAGGCAATGCATGTATTTGTAACTGATATAAACAAAATTGAAAGCTACTTATACTTTTTTTTCTTTATTCACCAGTTTTCTTTACTTGTTTTTCTTAAATTTGTATTCCTTTCATTACTGCATAAAATTCTTCAATAAAAATCAATTAAAAAAGAAAATCAAATGATTTTTTTAAAAAAAATGACTTTTAATCAAAGTTCACTCTTAAAACCAAAAAATGCTATGATAAAAGCTGTTTATCATAGCAATTCTCTATTAACACAGCAGCCAGCAGAGGGAGACTGTATAGAAAGGGATTTGGATTGAAAAAAAACAGGTGGAAATAAACCTTGTATCAACAACAGTCTTTCTTCTTATTCTACAGACCAATAGTAAAGCTTTCACAGCCAAGACATCTTGTGTGCGCAGACGATATCGTGAGTTTGTGTGGTTAAAGAAACAGCTGCAAAAAAATGCTGGCTTGGTGTAAGTGTGAGATTGTGGTTTTTTTAATAGTGGCCTAAACCATCGAAGGACATTTGCACATCATTTGAAAATATTTCAGTGATAAACGAATATAATTTTTTGCACTGGTGCTAACGTTGACACTTTTACCTTAGAAATGTCAGTGTTGAAAATATGCTTGAACTGTAATATATAATTATGTATTAAAACTGAAAGAGCTGTCAGAGTACATGATCTGCATATAGACAGACCTAGAGTCAATTTCTGAGGTGAAAATTTAGTAAGTTGAGGTCTTTCATGGAGGACTATTGGCAATTCCAGAAGATAATGATGGTTTTATATTTTGGATTTTACTTTTCATTTTATGCATTTCCAAGAAAGCTTAATGAGCTTGTTGATTTTATTGCAAAATGCAATTTATAAACTTTCAGGGAAGAAGATCCCTAACCTTGACCTATCGTCTTGGAACCATCCCCAAAAACTTTTTCATAAATCCAACATATGGATATAGCACAATACTGTTTGAAGGTACTGCTTGAGCTTGCAGAGGATTTGAATTTTTTTGCAGAGAGAGCTATTAATGATCCAGAAGTCCAACTCTTGGAGAAGATACATTCTTCTTTATCAGCATTGCTGCTGAATTAAATTAGCTTCACTGTAGGCTCCAAACCTTGATGGCAATAGGCTTTTAATAGAATGATAACACCTATTTTAGTGAAGAACAAGCTCACGGAGTAGCAGAAGATTGCTAATTACTTTTTATTGTGGATGCATCCACAAGGAGGGATATATTTTTGTATGTATGTAAACCTCTCCCTCATATCCTCTAGGCCTGTCCCAGAACTTCCAGGGAAATCTTCTTTCTTCGCAGGCAACACTGATGAATTCATTGAGAAACGAAGACAAGGATTGCAACAGTTCTTGGAGAAGTGAGTGGAAACTGGGGAACAGGATTATTATTGGAGATAGAAGGTTTTCTGGATCCCACCTGATTAGAATTTATCATCAAGTTTATAATGGTGGGGAAAAGATAACATAATCAAGATAGTTTCAATTTATGTGCATAACCAAACTTATAGCTTAGTTGATTTTTTTTTTTTTAAAAAGCAAAATAAAAAATATGACAAGAAAAAGTTGACATATAGGTAGAAAATCTTGGAAAACCCAAAGCCTGTCAAAAAAGACAGATCTCAGATACAGTTCAATGGTCCTGGCAAATTTCCTAGGAATTTCCTAGGAGTGATATTGATCTCCCCTTCTGCAGCTGTAAGAACAAATCAATAATTGACAGTATTCCCATTACAGTGGCAGAAAGCTTTGATGCCACAGTAGCTCTGCTATTAGGACTCTAACAATGGTGGGGAAAAGCATTCCAGCGTGGATGGAGAAAGCCATAGATTTGCTACAAAAACTTATTTCCTTTCCTTCAGTACAGGAAGAATTATATGATAGCACTATAGCATATATAGTTGGCACATCCTTTCTCCCTCTCAATGGAAACATTGCAGTGGAAATGAATAAAGGCTGGCCAAGGCTGCCAGCAGATTTTTTAAAAAAGAAAGGTGGGGGATGGCGGTGTTTCTTCTACCGTAGATTCTCACTTCACACCTTGAGAGTCACTCTGTCTATAAGAACCTCAGTTGTACGACCTTAAGTAGAAAGTGTTGTTTCTGAAGATCTGATTGTTGTACTGTTTGTGCTTAGAATTTCCAATTTTTCTATTCATATTCTAGGACGGTACAGAATGTTGTACTCCTTTCAGATAGCCAGCTGCACCTTTTCCTACAAAGCCAGCTCTCTGTACTGGAAATTGAAGCTTATGTGCAGGGTCGGGGCCCTATGAGTGTCACTGATGCCATTCTCCACTATGCCAGGTCAAACTGTGGTTGGATTCAGGAGGACAGTCATTCAGCTTTGCTGGCTGTGCATGACTTTGGCAACAGGTGAGTGGAATGGATGTAATGGTCCAGAAGACAGTAATCACAGTTTCTTTTCCAGGATGTTTTGTACTTCCTGTCTTCTATGCTTGCCCATGGCTTCCCTCTCTTTTTATCAGTCCTTGTTTGCAAGATCTCTGATTGTGCTAGAGCTGTAGAAATAAAGCTTTCCAGATTCCAAAATCAAATCTGGAGGGGACACTTAGATATGGGACTTTAACTTCTCTGTAATAATGTCAGTTGCATGGAAATGACAGGGGCATAGGTATGAATGAGATGGGGAAGTAGGTGCTTGGAGTATGATTGCATGTATGATCCGAGTTTAGGAATGTGCATGTATGTTAGGGCTCAAAACCCAGCAATAAATGTTAGTGTAGAGCCAGAAGGATTGACCACAGCCATTTGGTGCTGAATCCAACAGCTAATCTCCTCTTTATCTTAACCCACCTAATAGGAAATGGAAGTGGGAGATCACTATTTGGCTGAAAATTGGTTATTTATGTGTTCAACAGTTGACTTTCTGTCTGTCGTGTCTGTCATGTCTGCTGTGTCTGTCTGTCTTTCTCTCAGACTGGTTTTGTTTCCTTCTTAATGAAGAATCATTTCTAGAACTTTTGATTAAGCAGTTATGACAGTCAAGTATGATTTTGGCAGATATGTGATTTTTTAGCAGAAAAAGCTCCCAATTTCTCATTCTTTTGTACCATAATTTATGGCATCATTTTCTTGTTTGATTCTATGGAATTTTAATGGAATTCACAAATACATTCAGATTTGATTATGATTTGTATCCAGTCCATATGGAAAAATATAGCATCTTTTTTCTTCCATATTAAAATGGTTTTGTCACACTGTCTAGTATCCTAGCATCTTTTAAGGGATTCTTATATATATCTGTTAAATGTGATAGTTTGTTTCTGTAAGAAACTGAGTTAGTTTGCATGGTAAAGACAGTTTAGATATGTTTTCACCTTCCAGACATTTCTATACTTGCATCAAATTACAGCACAAACAACAAACTTTGGACAACATCCTTTTCTGTCTCCTCAAGATGTTACCTTCATCTGATTCTCCAGCCCATTCCTGTTGTCCTTAACTATATCATTGTTAAACTAGTACTTTCTCCCTTATCCTGATAGATGTTTTGCCATGGATACAATCTAATGTGCTTTATTAATCATTCTGTGACACAGCCAGGAAACCTTTAGCTTGAAACCTATTGGCCACTTAGTCTGTTGTGTTGTTATGCCAACTTTCCTATTAGACCTATGCCCTACTTTTAGTATATTCTGATTTAAGCAGTCCATACAAACCAGATCTCTTCCGGTATTCCCCTGGAACTGAGCAGGTTTAGTGCTATTGCAGAAGAAAATATAGATAATTTTGAACATGTGCTTAGTGTTTTTCTGGAATATTGCTAAATCTGTGTCCAATAAACACTTCTCTCCCCATGTATAGCAGCTGCATAAAGTGACAGATAGCTAAATTAACTGGTCTAGCCATCTTCAAAATACTTTTCCTTGTCCATCCCATCCAAAGTTAAAGAGAATTTTTACAGGATGCTTTCCTGTGGACTGATGAAAGTTGAAAGGAAGTGAAAAGAAACAACAAACAATTTTTGCCCTAACATGTCCTATATATCATAAATAGGAACAGTAGTATTTTCTGGCAGCATGCTTGTGGCAGGATAGGGAATCACTTGTTGGGTAGGTACACTATGCTGGCATTGATATTGGTGCCATCTCAGAAACTGGGACATAACACTTGGACATCAGAAAAAGCTCATAGACCTCTGGTCATGGTTCTAGACCATGAAACTCTGAGAAGTAGAATTCTGGGAATGAATCAGCAGCTTTAAATTAAATATCTCTTTCTTTCTCTATTGCTCTCAACTCTCCTGGTATGTGCTCAAGTTTTGATGAAGAAAGCCAATTTGTCCAAAGTTCCATAGAACCACTCCCTCATTGGAGTGATGTCAGCATAGATGGCAACAAATTGGAGAGTCCGTGTTCTGAGGAAGATGACCATCAACCAACAGGACTGCTACAGGCTGGTTCCACAGCATCAAGTCACCACATCAACAATTAGCGAGAATAAAAAAGCCAATTCAGGATGTGCTTTGGAGCTCAGCATAAACTTTTGCCACTTTGTTGAAAATTATTTGGATTATTAGAACTCCAGGCAGAAGTGTTTGGATTATTCCTAGTGGCTTGGGTGTGAACAAGCCTGGACCAGTGAAATGTTTGAACAATTAGAATTGAAGCTTATGAATGCAGAAGTAGTTTTCCAGTATGCTTTTTTCTGTTCTTCCATCTTGATCCACCCTCAAGTCTTCCTCAACTTTTTGTATATTTTGACAAATTATCCTGTATAGGAAAGTGCTCTGGCTTGCTGATTATGTTCTCTTCCCTCATCCTCCATATCTATAACTGATAATGCTTGTTGCAAAATCCCAGCTGTCTTTTGTAGGTGTATCAAAACTATTTGCCCGTAGTACAACTTCTTTTTAAGATGGTGCCAGAAAACCCACCTGCTTTCCATGAATGCCAAATCCACATCTGGGTTCTTTGGTAGATATACACAGCTGGGACAAATGGCCAGACTCCCTCCCCAATTCATTATTGCTGGAGCTGCTAAGAGGAGCATGTTATAAATATACAAGGGAAATGAGGAATGATAGTCTGTATTCTTTTTAGTTGTTATGACTCATCCTGGGAAGAGTCATTCTTGCTATATTTCATTGCTTTGACACAATTTGACAAGGAGACAGTAATAAACCCCACCTTATATACTAAATAAAAATTGTACTTGTCTGCCTCTAAGTCCTCTTATCAGTATCATTGTTATAGCAGCAGCAAAACAGCAATTCTATAAGTCTAGATATTTCAGTTTGCAGATTTCTTATTTGACTTGTTTGATCTTTGAGCAAAATAATAGAATTGAAACTCCAAAGAGCCTGGAAGAGTCTGCAAGAGCCTGCTTGAGATGTTTCAGTCCCTTCCTTTTTCTTCCCTTCCCCCTGCATTTCCACACACTACACAATAGAAGCTAAACATCAGTCCTATGTTATCTCTTTCCCAGTTTTTGTCCTTTAAACTGGACAGAGAAACACGAATAAGGCAATTTTTGCCTCAAGTAAATATTTATCCTATGGGCAGTGGCTTTTTTTTTGTTTGTTTAACTAAAGTACTTGAGGATTTTTTTGTCGTCTTTGTGTTCTCTTCTGTTGTGATGACAATCTCAACAAATGTACATGAAAGCAGAATAATTATTACTTAAAAAGAACTAGTACATTGCCTATTCCTCTCTTCCCATTCTATTTTGTGATTGTCATTTTTAATTTGACTTGTACTTTTATTATAGAACACACAAAGGAATAATACTTAAAGCTATAGAAAAAACTAAGTAAAACAAATAAATAAAATAAAATAAAATTGTAAAAAATGGCCTGTTTTCATGTATGTGTGAAATATACAGTACACATACATGTGTGCACAAACCCACACAAACCATTTCACTGAATGGTTGCCATATTTTATAATTATCCATATCTAAACTATGTCAGTAAGTGATTTGCTTGTAAAATATTAATCCTGTAGACTTCTAAATTGTTGGGACCATATATTTATTTTTCCAATGCTGAAATCTTTTAATATAAACAGAGAATCTACTTTCTTTATATGCATAAGAATATGGTTCAAAATGAACATCCGGAAATATTAAATCTTGTCTCAAAATTTACTTAATACATGTAACAGTTTCTTCTCCCAATGGAACCTTTATAGGACCCTGTATAAACAAATATTTAATCAAAGCATTGATTTCACTGCTGTTCCCATCATCTGAGGATTTACTCAAGCTTCTTCAATGTTTGTGATGAGGACCTGGGGAGAAAATGAATCACCTTTTCTTTCATGATGTTACAGTTTGTAGAGTAAGAATAAAGTAAACCTATACTAGAATTGCCTCTAGTTGATGTTTCTCAGTATGTGGGTCATCAAGAAAACTGCAACAGGTTGCAAAACAGTATTATTCAGCAGCAGTTTCCTCAGTTGTATGCGTAATGTATTGTCATAAAATTACAACATGCCAATCCTATGGTAAGTGCATTATGCTTACTTACAACATGCCAATCCTATGGTAAGTGCATAATGCTTACAAGAAATCCCTGAATTTATATTAAAAACAACAACACGCTGTTCTCAAACCAACTATCTTTCTTTCTCACACCAAACTTGATCCAAGTTCATCTTGTCAGCCAAGAGTTGCCAAATCCATTTGGAATCAGTACTTCAGATTCCCTGCCACCCTGTAAATATGTGCATGTTACACTCTCATATATACAGTATATGTGGGTATATGCTTGCCAGAAGCCCCACTCTTATAAAATGGCATGGTCAGGACAAGGAATGTTTGAATTACCATAATAATTACTAATTAAAATGAACTGTAAGATAAGTTACCATATTAATACAATTAACTGATAGCCAGTTTGGTCTAGTGGTTAAGGCAAAAAGCTAGAAACTGGGGGACCGTAAGTTCTAGTTGAACTTAGCCAGAAAGTCAGCTGGGTGACTTTGGGTCAGTCAGACAGTCTCAGCCCAACTCACTTCAGAGGGTGGTTGTGAGGAAAATGGGAGGAGGAAGGGTTTGTTGGATATGTTTGCTGCTTTGACTTATTTGTAAAAATAAAGGGATACAAATAAATAACAGATCCCACATTTCAACCATTCTCACATAGAGAAACATATAGTGGCATATGTATACACATATATGCTTTCCTTCTAGCAAAATATGGAAAACTTGGGGGAAAAAGATGTAGACGATATAAGAGGAAAAAAGGATATGCTATGAAGAAAAGAAAAAAAGTGAGGCACAAAACCAGATGAGTTTGAAGAATCATAACCAACTGAAAGAAAATAGAAAAGCTCCCTTTTCAGGCAGGATTAAATTTACCACACAAATAGCCCTTTTCAAGCCTCAAGTAATCTTTAGGCTAAACATCAAAAACAGGTGATATCCTTTCTAATGGATGCATTTAGGGCTAATTCTTTGTTTTCAATCACATCTTTATCAGAGAATGTAAGGCTTGTATTGTCTGTAAACATGGCACCTTTCATTCCTGAAGACAAAATACACTATTAGTTTCATCAAGGATTGTTTTGGACAGACACACCCACATCACACACACAAATGAGTTCTTGTGCTACAATAGATTGACTTGAAGTAGCTAAGACCCAATAGGCAATGCCATCTCTCCTTCCAATTCTGAAAATGCAAATCTTTGCATTTGCTAGAGGTGGCACCTTCAGTCAATGTGATTGAGGGGTGCCATATTCCTTTGAGCTGGCCCTGTTACTAAGACAATTTTTTTCTCCTCAAATGACTTCGTTACCTCAAAGATAATTTATTGGAAACTGTGATGGGTCAAAATTAAACCAACCTTTAATTGGAGAGACAAAAAAAATGGATATCTTTCTGTTTCATCTCTACCAAGGGGAAGATATGTGTTTCTAGCAGGGAATACTTAGGTAACAATTATCACTTAATTGTTACATAAGAACTTTGTAGGAGGTCACCCACTTCTGCCTTACAAAATGTAGTGGAGTTACTATAGATAAGGCCATTGGAGAGCTTTAATTAAGACAGTTTCCGACAATGGATTTGCCCATTACTTATGGAATAGTAGATTTTGATATAGATGAAGATAGCATATGGGCCACAGCTGAGTATGCAGGCTTATTTTGTATTTGGAACTTGGACCAGATAAGATTCTTGAACAGTTTTGCTTGATGATGGACCAATGGAGTATAGAGATTCAAAATCTCAGTTAAACAGGAAATGTATTGATACTTCCCTTAATTATATGTCTGTGTATGGGTGTATGTGTATATAGAATAACAGAGTTGGAAGGGACCTTGGAGGTCTTCTAGTCCAACCCCCTGCTTAGGCAGGAAACCCTACACCACTTCAGATAAATGGTTATCCAACATCTTCTTAAAAACTTTCAGTGTTGGAGCATTCCCAACTTCTGGAGGCAAGCTGTTCCACTGATTAATTGTTCTAACTGTCAGGAAATGTCTCCTTAGTTCTAAGTTGCTTCTCTCCTTGATTAGTTTCCACCCATTGCTCCCTCAGGTGCTTTGGAGAATAGCTTGACTCCCTCTTCTTTGTGGCAACCCCTGAAATATCAGAACACTGCTATCATGTCTCCCCTAGTCCTTCTTTTCATTAAACGAGACATACCCAGTTCCTGCAACCGTTCTTCTATATATGGGAAAGCTTTCTAAATCTGTTCTCTCAAGGTGCTGGACTATAAACTATGAAATTTCTAACCAGCATACTAGCTGGGAATTTGGGGAAACATAGTCCCAATATACTGCTGTGTTGTTTTAACTGCATGGAATTGGTGGAATTAATTTTTCTCATGTCCTTCCAGTACCATAAGACCCCCAAGGACCCATGCATGAAGTATCTTGTGGGGTCTTGTGTTAGAAGGGTATGTACAAAACAATACTGGAATTTGGAACTCAATATGTTTTTAAAGAATCGGGATGTGATTCTGGTTGTCAACCTCCTCAGATTGCAGTTCTACATTTCAGGGGCATTTTGGACCTCTGTCGCATAAGGGATTAAGCCAAGCACACAGGTGGAGGGCACGGGAAGAGGACTTTGAAACCTATGGAGGAACATTCTCAAAATGTCAAAAGAAGTTCACTTTAAAGAAAAACTCAAAAGAGAACAAGCCTCTTCTCACTAGCCAGATGCTCACTAATGACAGCTACTCTGCTGATTGGCCAGGCTGCCTCATGAATATTGATGGGAACGCATGATCCAAATGGCACAGCTGTGCAACCACCTGCCCTTGCCAGCTTAGCTTTCGAAGCTTCCAGAGAGTTGCTTGGAGCTTTTGGGAGATTTGATTTCCCATCCTCTTGAAAACTCCACACCAATCTTCTTGTCCTCTTTTGAGTGAAGCCCTCCTTTTCCGGTTAGGAGAGATGTAAGGAGGTGATAACCAGAGGAGTCAATGCAATTTAAGCAGAGTTTTGTTTTTATCCAAGTTCAGTTTTTACATGTATTTCCAGTATGAGATATTATATAGAATCAGGACATATAAAAAGATGATTGCCTTTATTCAACTAGCAGTTGACTTGCTCCAAACTGTGTGGACTATTTCTTCTAGTACATGCTGTAAAATGAAATAATAACAACCGATGGAGGCACATAAGGTAGTACTAATCTCAAGCTGCAAGTGTTAATGTTTATGTTTGAACATTCCCATTAGTTTTTTTTTTTTAAGCAGCTACTGGTATACTGTATAATGATCACAAGTATAAATCTAACATAGCAAGGCAAGGACTCTGTTAGGAGGGCTGTGTTCAGTTTGATATTTTCTCCATTGGAGTTCTTTTCTAATGCAAGAGAGTGCAATACAGTGCAGCCCAGCTGCAGGTTGTAGCTCAGAATTTCTACTCCCCTTTATCCAATGGCCCATAATGTCTCCAGGTTATCACAATGTAATGGAAGCTAGGAGTTACTCAGCAAGAAGAGAGCCCTATAGGTATTTTAAGAATGGGTTACCGGTAGACAAATTCACATGGAATAGTCTGTCCATTACTATTAAAGTGGACCAATAAGTGGAGTAATTAGAACCTGCCTCTGAACACCAATTTTTGATGTCAAATAAAAAAGGTTCAATTCTTTCCTAATCTGGTGACTTTCATTTGTATCAGGATTGCATCCTCATAATGCTGCTTTGGAATCACAATGCTAATAATATCTTCCAGAGACATTGGCTAGCTACAGCTGTGTTATCTGATTTTAAAATAATGCTATATATGCTCTGTATTAAAGTCAGTGGAATTTTTTCCCTTACAGTTGGGAGCTGGTTAGGCGCTAGAGCCCCCCTATAAATAGTCTGAGCTGGCTAGAAAGTCTTTCTTTTTAATTTTTGCTCAGAGAAATGACAACATGACTCTACTGTGCTTGGACAAGGCTTTGTTAGCCTGACCCTTCACAAAGGATCCTGGGAGCAAGATTCAGTCATGCTGAGCTTCTGATATGTTCATCCTTGGTACATGTCATTCAGTGTGGGAAGAAGAAAATCTCCAAGTCTTCTTAACTTCCAATTATATACAAATTCTGGAAGTATGAATTTTATTTTTCAGTAGCTGTGCAAACAAGTTGTCCTGTTAAAATACCATTGAACATATGCAGAATTGTAAACTCTTATTACTTTTAGAAATCACATAGTACAAATGTGTGGCATTTCATGAGTTAAAAAAAAAAACCACGATTCCCTGCTGGAGTAAGAGTAATATCAACATCTGCATGCTTTATTTTTAGGTTTAACTGATTTAATCTTCCTGCTGCCCTGGGATCCATTTATTAGACTTCCTGCAAAGGACTAATGGCTTGGCAGTTCTTTTATTCATAATGAGTTCTTAGCTCAAGTGCTGGTCTGTCTTTCTCCTTTTTAGGCCTTTACTTGATCATACTTACGCAGTTTCAAATTTCAGAGGCTGGAAATGATAGCTTGGAGCTGAGAATCTTCTTTGAATCATTGATTATATAAGGAAAGAGGAAATAAGAATTGCACATGCTCAGGTGATTCTCATTTCTGCTGGGTTCTTCTAAGAGAAACTGTTGGAAGGATGCTCCATATCTGAAGGCCGGTTTGCTTCATTCACCTTCCTACTTCAAAAGGTGCTGAGAAGCCTCATTGAAGGGTTGCCTCTTCCTGACTGGTTGTTTCAAACTATGATTTTCTGGGTGTGTGAAGATAACACCCCCCACAACAACAAACTGGTAGCTGGATCTAGTGTTGGAGACATGAACATCTCCCCCAGCTTGTTTCTTTCTCTCTTTTTTCCCCTGCTGTTGGCTGGATTTCTGACAGAGCATCATTAAGGCTCCCCAAGTCTCTCTGCCTTCTGCTCCATTCCAAGTTTCTCTTGGCAGTCGTTTGCCCTTTTGTTGTTGTTGTTGTTGTTTTAAAATAGAGAAAGTGATTTCTGCTGCGCCTGCCAGCAGCCTGGAATTTCAGGGTGGTGATTAGGGGGGGAAAAGAGGGGAAAAGGGAGGGAAAGGAGGAGGGAGGGAGGTTGAGTGCTATGCTATAACAGGCTCATTAAGCTCAGGGTGGCAGGGTGGCAGCTGTGGATCGAGATGTGGGCAGCCATCTGAGACGCCGAGAGAAAAAGAGATGCATCTCTCCACCAAGGCCTGGACATGAATCCCGTGCTTTGATGCTCCATGGGCAGCTCCTGCCAGGGAGTGAGAGAAACCACCAGACTTAGTTTGAACCAAGATTTCAGTCAGAACTTTCTAGCACCAGAATCTGCCACAGCTCACCTGGATTGAGATGTTTTCATTTGATGTTTTCTTTGACAACATTTTGTTTCATGTTTTGCCTTTTCCTAATACCAACCTCGGCTCTTTGGGTCTGAGATACTAATGCAGAGCTGAGCCCAGCCGACAGCATCAAATGCAGCCTTCTGAAAGTTTAGGTGCACCATAGAGAGATCTCTAAAAACGGTTACTCCGTTGCAACACGAAGGGGCAAATTAATAAATGCATCATTATAGAGTAATTACTTCATATTTAATGTTAATAACTCAAATAATTTTAGTGAGAGAAACAAAGGCCCACCAAACCGAGGTGGCGCAGTGGTTAGAGTGCAGTACTGCAGCCTACTTCAGCTGACTGCCAGCTGCAGTTCGGTGGTTCAAATCTCACCGCCTCAAGGTTGACTCAGCCTTCCATCCTTCCGAGGTGGGTAAAATGAGGACCCAGATTGTTGGGGGCAATATGCTGACTCTGTGAACCGCTTAGAGAGGGCTGTAAAGCACTGTAAAGCGGTATATAAGTCTAAGTGCTATTGCTATAAACTGTCAGCTTGGTCTTGTTGGGATTCCTCTTGTGCCAAGTATTCGTTCTCAAGCAGGAAACAACTAGGGGCACAAGGCCTGGAAAGCATGTTCCTGCAGTTTTTCTTGAAATTCTTCTCCTGTTGGATATCATTAACACATTTTGTAAAGAGAGTCTCACTGGGACTTGAGCATAGCTACTGTCATAGGGTGATCTCAAAGGGATTAAAGTAGTCCATTGTAGTGTGTGGATATTGCATGTATAAAATGGGATGGAGTGGGACAAAGTGAGATGGCTTTAATTCTTGGCCAATTACATGCTTCCTGTTTTTTGTCTTCGACACAAGATACAACAGAAGTATAAAGAATAAAAGAGATTTGGACCCGTTTCTCACATCAACCATGAACTTGCTTGATCAGGGTTGGAAAACCTGTGGCCCTTGGTCTAATTTCCAAATTCCATTATGAGTAATCAGTTCAGACCTCTGGCAATAACCATCTGTCTCTCCCTGGCAACTGTCTAAATGGGGAGAAAAAGGCAAGTGGGGAGGAGGCAAAGTCAAAAGGGGAAAGGAAGAAAGAAGTGGTTCTATTCATTGTCAGCTTTAGCCCTGGCAGAGTTCTGTAATTGGAAAGTGACTCTTAATCGAAATGGGTTTTCCATTTCCTCATCAGAGGCTTTAAGATGACAAGGCCATCAGGTTGGGGCAAAAATCTCAGTCCCACACTCTATAGAATAATAAAGACCTCACCTCCAACTCATCAGGGTTGATTGGCAATGGTTTGATGTAAGAGATGTAATTTTAAGTTTACTCCAAAGTTGCTCAATTACTAAAATAAGTTTCCTTCCCTTCCAACCATAGTTGCCCTTTTGCACTTGCAATATGAGAACAATAATCTAACCACCATGTAAAACTGGTGTAAGGATTAATTAATGAGAAGCACTTTGAAGGCTCTAATGGGCTATATGTGGAACCAAGCAAGGCTGCCATTCAAATCCAAGTTCTGACTTTGGAACCTGTGAGATATTTAAAGTACAGCTGTGCAAGTACAGCCAAAATGAAGAGGAAATGTTTTTTTAAATGTTTTTTCTTCAGGGGTTGGAGTGAGGAGATTGTTTGGAATCCTTTAAGCCAGGAGTGTCAAACTTGCATCGTCACGTCGTCGTCATGTGATGTATCGTGACTTTTTCCCACTTCGCTAAACCGGGCGTGGGCATGGCCAGTGCATGACACATCTGGTCTGCGGGCTGCGAGTTTGACAGCCCTGCTTTAAGCCAACATCAAGACAGGTTCTTCTTGCATTGAAAGGCATGCTGAGGGGCTGGGAGAGTATTAGATCCAACAGATCCATGACCCTCCACCAGCACATTTCCTTTGCCTTTTAGTGCCTTCCAGCATGCTGAATTTGGAAGGTGAAAAGGAGACAATGGGTGATATAGTTTTCCTCTCCTAAAATCAGAATCCCTTCAAGTCAGATATTTTTCCTAGGGAAAATGCAAAAAAAATAAATAATCATGGGTGAAATCAATTGCATCCTTAAATATTCTTAAATATTATCAGAATGGAAATTGTGATAGGAGGACAGAATCCTCTGATCATCTTCTTCCCTTTACGGGAAGCTATTGAGAATCGAGGCAGCTCAGCATTCATATTCTTTTATCTCTTTGAGGCAGTCCTTTCCAACTGGGTAGCCTCCTGATGTGTCAGGACCAATACACCGGGAAGACACCAGTTGGAAAATGTGAAATGTAGCAGCATGTGGAGTGGAATATGGCATTGTATGCACAAGAAGATATTAACATATAGTTAGTTTATTTTGGAAATAGGAAATTTTGTTCCAGGTTGGAATAAACTGGGACAACTCTCCTATTTATTTCAGTGGCACCAGTGCAGGAAAACTTCTCAGGGCACCATGACCTTTATTTTTTCCTCTGCTGGGAACACAGTTGTGAAAGAGAGCAAACAATTTGTGGCAAGCAGTGATCCCTGCTTCCTGTGAGTTGAGAGGTTCAAATATGTCTTCCCAATTAAAGCACATCTGTTCAAAGTGAACTGGAGAGGGCTGCTGCTGGTAGAGCTGCTGTCTCTTTAAAGAGCCCTTGTAGTGACTGATGAGGGTTAGAGAGAGAGAGAGAGAGAAAGAGAGACCAGCAGGTCCTGATGAAACACTCATCGCACAGCTAGAAAATGACTGTAATTATGAGTTGGTCCCTGCAGAAGAATGAACTCCAAGTTTTCTAATAACCCCGCCAGGTGCTTTTTTCTCTCTCCATGCCCAAGTGGTCTCAGTGACAGCAAAATGTGGCTTGCAGAAAGTGCAGGCAAAGTCTTGTAATGCAGGGTAAGTCCATTTCAGCCATTCTTTCTGGAGGATGGAGTCATTTGGCCCACAAGGTCATGACTAGGTCTACATAAACCAGAACTTAAGAATGATCATAACATTTCAGACCCAAAGAACAACCCAGCCCAGTGCTCTGTTTCTCAACTGACTAGCTAAATGTCTCAGGTAACGCATAGACCCTTCTAGTTTGGGGACGTGGGGGATGTTCATTCTCAAAGACACATTCTCATTGCACATGTGCAATATTTATAACACTATAAAGACTGTTCATAGATGAATCTGCCTTTTAAAAATTCTTACTAAACAAATGACCCTCAAATATAATATCACTAGATTGCACAAGCTGATCATTCAATGACGGCTAACCCTAAAAACAATTATCTTTGACTTAAGACTATTTAATGACCAAAGTTTTGATGGCACTGCAAAAACTGACTCACAACTGGTCTTTGCGCTTATGACAGTTGCAACATTTGCAAACCTCATGATGAAAATTTGGGGGCTTGGCAACTGACAAGTATTTATGAGACTTCTTGGCATTTTTAGCATCATAGGTAAGATTGAAATTGCAAAGTATCTTACTCATCAGGACATACACTCTGACTTTCAATAGGCTTTCTACTTATTGTTCTGTTTGGGTCTACTTTACAGTAACTATCTAAATGTATGATTTCTTTGTAATTACAATAGCTCTAAGGAACTCTGGACATTTTATCTGAGACTAACCTGGAGGAATATTTGTAAAACTATATGTCTATTCAAGTATTCTAGATTGTATTCTAGTATTACCTCTGTGTGTTTAAATTATGCTGCTGCTTATTGCAAGTGTGATTCATCTCATGCATAAGAGAAAGGAGAACCCTGAATGCTGAAGTTACACACATTTTTAGAAAAAGTGCAGAGCAGAACCTAAAATAAAAGCACCGTGATGTGAGTGTCTATAGAATTCAGACTGTTGCAGGGAGGGGAAGAAGCTAAGAGAACAGGACTGAACAAATAACTGGAATCTTGAATGGTAGCATTGCATCCTGCAATCTTTTGCTGTAGCAGTTTATATGTTCTACAGACATAGAAACAAAGCATAAGTATCATTTCATTTGAACCAAATATGGCAGTTCATGGATTTTAAGCATCACTTTCCAAACGTAGGCTCTGGGTATTTGTGAAGATTCTGAGTCATCCCGGTCATAGTTGTCTCAAAGGTGCTTTTTTCAAAAGGCAAATGGGCTGTTTTTTTCTTGAAGAACAAAACGTTTTTTGCTTCTCAACCAAGAAACTTAATCAGTTGTGATGGGGGGGGGGAAGGGAATGAAAGGATAGGTACTGACAGTTGAGACTGGATGGAGGGGGGGGGATAGAAGGATAGTTTCTGACCTGATGGTGGTGGTTGCTCTCATCCATCTATCCATTTGTCCATCTGTCTATCTATCATCTCTCCATCCTTCTACCTCTATCATCTATCGATCATCTATGTATCTCTGCTGATTAATACCATTGGTTAATATTTGAGTGAAACAAATGTGCTTGAGCTGCTCCTTTTCCCAATTAATATCACCTGAGCCACTAAGAATGCAAATTTGCACATGGGCAAGGTACAAATTTGCCATGCATTTCAACTAACTTATGCAAACTATATTTAGTTTGCAGTTTTTTGTATTTTGTTTACTGGATTTGTTAACACAGAGCTCAAAAATACAGTACTGTATTTAGTATTTGTTTGTTAATTATTTTCCAGGTACCATGATCCCTGGGGAGTGTGGAATGCCCCCCCCCATTCTTTTCCAGTGGGAATTCAGATACCTTAGCTGAGCAGTTAGCTACTGCCATCTTGTGGCCTTCATGACCTATATACCTGGAATACAGAGACAGGCCAGCTAGGGGGTTCTCTATGTGTCAGATACTTTTCATTCCCATAACGGTATAATTTTCCCAGTTCAAATGCAGTTCAATAAAATGCATATCGCCAGATTCAAATTTAGACAGGGAAGGAACTATCCCCTTTATAATCTCAGTTGTCGCAGAATAGCACCCATGATTACTGCAACAATGGACTTCCACAGCCCCCATTGTGCTAGACTCTGTGTTCCCCAACTGCAGAGCCTTCTCTGTGTCCCCAGCTGAACTGCACCACAGTGTGCCTTCTTAAAACAAGAAAGACTACCATATATCTAGATGTAGGCAGGGAAAAATACCTAAGGCATCTGTAACCTATTTAGATCCTGCATTCATGCATAACAATGTGTGGACTTAGAGCTAGAATGAGAAAGTTAGAGGTAACAGTGAAGAAAAGTAGTGTCTTCGGGCACATAGTACATATCTTTTATTACCAAATACGTGCAGCTAATCTTTACCCATAATGGTTGGATTCCCATGGCACAGAATATGACTTCTAAACAAACTAGGAATCCCAAATCTCCAGTTTTAGAAAATAAACCTGATAGGAATTGGCTGCAATTATATTTTGCACTCGGCCAGATTACTTTGGGGTTTCATTTGATTTTGGAATAAAAACAGAACATTTAACAAAATTATATTTTTGTCCAAGCATTTACTTATTTATTAATCTAGCAATTAAAAAAAAAGCAATGGATTGTCACATCCATGGAGGATGTTTGCCTTCACCGTTTGCCTCAAATTGTATATACCACAGTTTGTTCAACCATCTTGCCTTGAACTTGCAATTATGGGTTGCAGATCTGGAAGATACATTAGATGACATAAAACAAGGGTCCCCAACCTGTGGGCCATAGGCTGTGGCCTATTCGCAACTGGACTGCATGGGTGGCGGGCCAGCGTGCGTGTAGCCCCACTCACACCAATGGCAGGTGCTGGTGCTCACAGCCCCATTCGCGCAAGTGGTGCAACAAAGCCCCATTCGCGCAAGCGGCGCAACTCCCTTGCATGAGTGGAGTTGTGTGTGCATGTGTGCCAGCCCACCGCTCATGCAGCCCAGTTCCCCTCTACTCCAGCCGAGCCACCAAGCCACCTGTTCCCGATACTCCAAAAGCAGAGAGGTGAGAGCAGAAGTTGAGGGGATGAGTGCACCCTGCTCAGCTTCGCTGACTCAGCAAGGCTGCCTGTGCAAGACACCCAATCTGCTTTTGGAGTGTCGGGCAGCCTCAATGAATCTGAAGGAGGATGAGACCGTGCCCATAAACACTTCTCTTCTCCGTGCCAAAAACTTTTACAAACGGATGAAAGGCTTTGGGGGAGCGATCTTGCGCTACTTCAGGCCTTCTGTCCCTTTGCAAAAGCTTTTGGCATGGAGAAGCCTGAAGGAGCTGAGACTGCTCCCCAAAGCCTTCTCTCTCTCATATGAGTGGAACTGCGTGTGCTGTCGGCCCCCCACTCGCGCGACCCGGTTCCCATCTACCTCCACAGCCGAGCCACCAAACTGCAAAGATGTGGGACCGATGACATAAAAGATATAGAGAAAAAGTTAACTCTTTGCTTCCATCTAGTGATGGTTCAGATTTTTACAGCCCAGTTTGCTAGGCCTGAGAGCTATGATCTGCTTGGGGTGAACGTCAGAAGTAAACATGTCTGCTGGAGAGAAAAAAATATATCTCTGGATATGTATGTATACATGAGAGAAAGCATGACGTATATGCATAAATTCCTTTGAAGGTTAGCATAGGCAGTTAACTATAAGGCAGTGATAATTACCGTATTTTTCAGACTATAAGATGCACATTAGCTTTAGAGGAGGAAAACAAGAAAAAAAAATCTGCCTCTGCCTCCCAGCATCCATCCGGTATTCATCTGGCTAGCATCCTTGCAGCAAACAGCAAACAGCCTGGTCAGCTTCAGCACTTTATTGCTGCCTGTTTGCCATGGTGGGCCTATCACCGCCCATTCGCCGCGGCGCATTCACTGTCAATTGCCGCAATCGTCGGCAAACGGGCGACAGTAAATGGGCGGTGGCAAATGGATGGCGGCAAACATTTGCCGCCGCAGCCCGTTCACCACTGCGGTCTGTTCGTAACTGCGGCCTGTTCGCCACGCGGCCCGTTCACCGCCAGATCGGTGGCAAATGGGCGGCAGAAAATGGGCGGTGGCAAACAGGCGTCGTCGATCCCCGCCACCTAGAACAGCTGATCTGCGCCGCACCAACCCCCCGCCACAATATTCGCTCTATAAGACGCACAGACATTTCCACCCACTTTTTTTGGTGGGGGGGGGGGAAGGTGCATCTTATAGTCCGAAAAATACGGTATGTAGAAGACAGCCTCTCTGCCATACAGTACAAACTTGTTAATATTTCAAAATTTCACAAAAATATTCTTTTCCTGACACTATGGGACGTGTGTTTGGTGGAAACTGAAAAAAGAATTTACCAGCTATGGTCAGATTCTGGAATTCCTTATCAAGGGAGATTGATTTACTGTATTTCAGTATTTTTCAAACCTGGCAGTTTTAAGACATGTGGACCTCAGCTCCCAGAATTCTCCAGCCAGCATGAAATACATAAAATTCATACATAAAATTCCAAAGCATGCTGCTGGGGAATTGTGGGCATTGAAATGGACTTATCTTAAAGTTTCCAAGTTTGAAAAACACTACTTCACTTTTATATAAATTGATGTTTCACCCATTTAACTCCTTTATTTTTTCTGCTGTGCTATGTTTGTAACTTGCATTTTAATGTTAATATTATTTTAACTATGCTCCCATTTTATTTCTATATACCTATATTTAAATTATTTAAAATTAATTTTTTTAAATTATTAAAAAATTTAAAATTATTTCTTATGTTACACTTTTATTTTGAATTTTACTGTTGTTATCTTAGGTACATTTTCAGAAAGATAAGAGTACACGTGTAAAACTGAATAATAAACTGCATAAGGAATAACAACACTAAAAAAACGTATTTCAGTTTAAGAACACTGTATTATCAACAATTACATCCAACAATTACATCCAGGAAAATGTTGACTATAGTTTTATTCTAAAGATTCTGTTAAATTTTTTAAAAACCAAACATACACCCAAGCAGATTGCCTTTAAACTTTGTTCGTACTTATATTTATTGAAAATGACCCTGAACATTTCTCTGATCTGAATTAAATTTCTTCCTTTTCAGTCATTTTATTCGGGTATTTTATTCTAATAATTATTTATTTATTTATTTTATTTTATAAAATTTATATGCCGCCCAACTCCCGAAGGACTCTGGTTATATTCACTGCTGGTGTGTTGTGGCCCTTGGCTACAATAAAAATTGACCAGCTGATTAAAAAGCAACACTTCAGCATAATAAACACTTTCCAGTCAGAAAATGACAGTAGTATTTATTCTGGAATATCAGCAAGACATCCTTTATACTTTTTGATAGTTCTGAGAAAACAGACTCTTCCTTCCAAAATGATCATGACAAATCAGAAGTACAATATACAGACTGATGACTGTAGCCTGTGAATAAAATTCCAGGAGAATGAAAAAACACAATGGCTAAAGTTTAGAGGACCAAAGCACTATATTTCCGTATAAAGGGGGACAAAGGGTTGATGGACTCAACTTCTGCAGGTGTGTATCTGTTTCTTACGAATAGCCAAGAGGTCCCAGGAATTATCTTCATCGTGATGGCAAAGCAAAGAGATGGAAAGAGAAATGCACATAATCTAGGAATAAATGTAAAATCAATTTGAATATTCATTTGAGAAGAACAAATATATAATATGGAAAAGGAATTCATAACAGGTAGGTTGATCATTCATGGTCTTTCTCATACACTTAGCCCATGACTGTAGTTACATTTCACCCTGCATAAGTTTCTAACCCACATAGATCTGTTGTTTTTCTGAAAAAATATATCTGTTTTTAAATGTGTTTAGTGGCCATTTGAGGGAACAACAGAACCTTGTTTTTATAAAATAGACTAGCCCTCTCTTCATAAAAAAAAGTTTATCTAAAGCATGAAAGGGAACTACATACTACCAGCTATTTGTTACCAGTTTGGTAAAAAAATCACTGATTTTCTGATAAGGGGCTTTACTTAGCCTTGATAGTTAATAGTTTCATTACCTTCTGCAGCTGGTGGGCAATTTTGCTTACTACACAGACCTCCTATACCCCATTTCTGGTTGCTGCGAATCTCGGATCAAATCTGGGCTTCATGGTCAATCAGGACCTTTTTGTTTTGGATTTTAATGGCAGTTGTAGGGGATGAGCATTGTTGTTATGGGTGAGCCAGTCCCAAATTCTCCATGGTCATTCACCAGCTCTGCTGGAGATGTGGAGAGAGGTTTAAAGTAAAATCTTGCATCTCCTTCATCCACTTGTGCTAGGCTGATGCTTATGTCCAGCTGACCCCTCTAGAACATTTTTATTTCATGCACAGATTCTGATCAAACTTTTCCATGCAGATGTAAATATAATTCTGGAGATTGTAACATTCTCTCTGATGTATGGACTGGCATATCTGGAATGGTGGCTAAACCCTTTCATTCTAGATACCCATCCATAGTCACCCAACCCTGTCCCATTTTACATTAAAAATACAGTGGAGGGGGGGGTTTCTGTTGGCAAGTGACTCTTAAGTGTGAGAGGAAATGAAACTGGAGGATTCACTAATCGTTGACCTTAAATTGTAAGCACAGAACCAGGCCTCATTGTTGAGAGACTCTAAAATTTGATCATGGGGGCAGTGCAAAGCATGCATCAACATTATTTTCTGCCATCTATAGCAGGGGTCCCCAACCCCCAGGCCGTGGCCCACTACTGGGCCACTACTGGGCCATTCGGAATTGGGCCGCAGAAGCGACAGGCGAGCACATGTGCGTACGCCATTTGCTTGAGCAATGAGCATGCATGCCCACCACTCACGTAAATGGAGTTGCATATGCGCACATGCTTACCAGCTGCTCACACAGAATCATTCATTCTCCCCTTCCTGCTGGTCTGCAAAGCTGGAAATATTGGGGAACTCTGATCTATAGGACAGGAAGAATGTACATGAAAGCAGATAAGAGGTAGACTCCTAAGGTAGTGGTCTGAATTCTTAGGCTAGCAAATTGAGAACAGGGAGAAGAACTTATGATGCTATGCCACAGTCAATTCTACAGAACCCTCTCCTGTCCAGGAACATCACAGATCCAAATTGCCAGTATTAATTGTAGTATCCCTGTCACAGGTTGAGCACATTCAATAACATTTTAAATGGACCTTTGAAACACAGTGGACTGCTATTCTGTATGTCTCCCTATTTATTTAATTTTTAGAATTATTGCAGAGTCAATTATTCTGTCCAGGCCACAAAAATTCAACAAACAAATGTAACATAAAAACAAAAGGCACATGGTCATGCCACAATGCAAATCCTGCCTTTGTGTACTTGTATCCCAATATCTGACATGACTCATGTTTTGTCTCTCGCCCTCTTCCATCCCATTCTCTTGGGACTTACTAGATTCTTTTCAGGTCTATCTCAATACTCAATGCTTTCTCCAAACATGGGGACTTTCTGACTCACTTCTGCAAAGAAAAGAGGCCAGAAGATGGAGCCAGAGACAATATTCCTCCTGGTTTAATTCAAACTGAAACTGAAAAACAGCAAGAGGTTATGGCTTTTCCATGTTCAGATTCTGGCCTTCCCTCCTGGACTGGATAAAATTGTTCTTAATAATGCAAAGCCAGAGAAGTCAAAGTTCAACTGAACCATAACTCACTAAAATTTAGGTCCAGAATTTCTTTTCAGTGCCAAGATTTGGATCTGGATTGTGCAATACAGTAGGTGTGAGTATACTTCTGAGCATGGATAACATTCCTTTCTTATCTGTCAGCCATTCCAGAATATCTGGAATTATGGCCTGAGCTTCCACTTCAGGGTAATCTTCAGCACTTGGTAAGTATACAATCCCCCTTCTAATCATGACTTAAGAACTGTCTTTCTATAAAGCAATTGTAGACATATCTGAATTTTCTAAGAAGACGTATGTGATTAGGAAGGTGATCAATCATTTATATTGACCCAGTTTCTATTAGTGAGAATAGAGGCAAGCTTTTAGATTTACACGGTGCTCTTCACTAGACCTGATTAATCAGGGTCAGTTCTTTAGTTGACAGTCAATAATTTGCCCCTTCTAAGTAGAACAAGTCTTTTAAAAAAGAAACAAAGTTTTCTCTCAGTAGTGGAAGACAATGTTATTGTAACTCTCCACAGTATCTAAGGAATCTTGAAACCAGATTGTCGACAGAAAACAGATGTGTAACTGGCTAGCCTTAATTCATTAATTCCTTATCAAATGTCCACCATTCTAGGCCACTTCTTTTCTCTGGGTCATGTTTCTTACAAACATAGTTTACTATTAGCACCACCTCTTGGTAGTTATTAAAACATTATACTATGTCTTTCAAGTCTCTTAAGCGTTGTTCACTTTACTGTAAAGTACCTGAGGGAAGACTGAAAGCTGATGAAGCATTAATAGCTTTGGCAAGAGAATGTTTATTAACCAGCTGAAGACAGAGGCATGCTATTTACATTGCCGATACCAGAATGCAGAGGGAAAGCCCAAGCAGCTAACCTAATCATTCCTTCTTTGAGGCTATATGTTCTACCGAATACCTTCTATATTGCCCTTACTTTGAAAAAGATAAGGCAGCCACTACCATTAAAGGATTTCAGATCCTATTACATGCTGCGAAGGAATGGTCATACTACATATTACAAATACGGACCTACATTTATTATGTGCTTTATAAATTATGAACCACTGGGGAGGGAGGTTGAAATTCAAGTGATGCCACAACATAACTTATGAAGGAATCATACTCAGTGGTTGAGCACATGTTCTGCATCTAGAAAATCCAAATTCAGTCTTTATCTTAACCAAATTGAGCTAGAAAATTCTGGATAGCCACCACCAGACAATATATTGTATACAATATATTGGTCTAATCGGGTTAGGGATGCTATTATATAATAATCATTTCCAGGGAGTGAAGGAGTATATTTTGATTATCAACAGCATTTTCCCACTAGGGCTCTGTGGGTGTATATGAATTTTCATTGGGATTACAGTCTAGTACAAAGTGTTTAAAGGACTGCCTCTACCCACATTGAGGTCCTGATTTTAGGACAGCAATGGTAGTTAATGAAATGTGAAGTTTGGGTCTGAAAAAACTATTGGATCCATGGAACAGTTCACTGGAAAATTCTAGAGCTTCAAAGAGATAAATGGAACTTGTGTGAGAGCATGGAAAGCAGCTTGCAAAGGAGAATCACTCTGAACGAGATGATCAAAGCTGAAGCATAGCATTGTAAGCACTGCTTTCCTTATTTTCCTTACCTTTTTCTGCTGGTTCCTCATTCTTCCAAATCATAGGCAGGCATGAGATGGTTCCTTGGGACAATCCCTACCACGTTGTTCAGCTCTCCGACCCACCAACCATACATGTTATATTCCTGGAAAGAAAGCACCAGTAGCACTCATGAAATAATGGCGTATAGGGACTTGATGGGATAGGGCTAAGATTTCTGTCTCTGGCACAGATCATTTTATGCATACTTCTTTCCTCCACCTGTCTCTTTAATAGAAATGTTTTTATTTTTAAATAGGCCAAAATATTATCCATTTCCATATATATTGTCTAAATATGGGGACATCTTATACTGTATGTTGTCAGATGTATTGCTACATAAATACTGTCATTATTACTATTGCTGTTTCATTACTTCACCTTCTGTTTTTCTTTTCAGAGAGCAACATGGATGAACCAGATATACTTTGCTTTTCTTCTTTTTCTAATATCCAGAATTATTCCCCCTCCCATGTTAATCTTCCCATAGATAGATTCCAATTGCAAATAAACAAAGTGAAGACTTGGGGAAAAAGTCACTTGGGAATAATATATTTGGGGAAATATAAATGAAAATTAAATGAAATGTGATGTGGTAGGATCCAGAACTATTTGGCATCTTTACATATGGAATTCTTATACATGTTTCCAGGTGTACTGTAAATAATAGACAGTATATGCAATGTAGCAATGGATTATCAAAGACATGGGAGGTGGACTTGTAGCTGTCTAGATGCTGCTGAAGTATAATTCTGAGCATCCCTCTCCATTTAGCTATATTAACTGGGACTGCTGGGAGCAGTAATTTAGTAACATCTGAAGGGCCACAGATTCTTCACATCTGCCACAGGACTTTCAATCCTCTTCCGTCCTTTGCTAGTCTATTGTGAAATATACTACATTGCATTCTATTTTCATTTTAAATAGAATTTTGGATTTTGGTTGGCTTAGATCAGGGGTGTCAAACTGGCGGCCTGCGGTTCAGATGCATCACACGCAGGCCACGCTCACCCCAGCTCCGTGAATGGGAAAAATGTTGCGAAATGTGACACCGCGAGTTTGACACCCATGGTTTAGATGAAAGTCTTCATCTTTAAGCGTTGAAGCAATTGGGGTGTGTGTGTGTGTGTGTGTGTGTGTGTGTGTGTATGTTTATGTGTGTTATGCTCCCCCACAGACATATATGTATACATGTGTGTATACATGTATGTATAGTATATATTGTAGAGAGACAGGAGGGGGGGAGTTAGTCAGGATTATTAAAAATGAAAGGCAGCAAGTGCCTTGGTTTTAGGCAGGATTTTCTCCCAGTGTTACTTAAAGATATCAGGGGTTTCCATTAACCTTATACATGCAAAGCAGTGTTCTAGCATCAGCCTAGCCTATCAAAAAAGTCAGCAATTCAGCAATACCAAGTTGGCAGTCTGTAGTGGCCTTGCTTCCTCTCCTTGGAGCTTCCTAGTCAAGGTAAACTAGATAGATTGTCTACAGGACTTGTGGCTTCATCAACAAATCAAGATCTGCTGTAACCTATTCTGGAATTGAGAATAGTAGCCCATTGCAATAATTCTGCAGGGTCATCATTTTCTCTGTAAACTTCAACATTCTGGTCAGGTGGGGTTTGATCAATGTAGAACAGATCCAGGAGTTGTCTTTTTCAAGCTTCCATTCCTCATCCCAGCCCCCTTTGGCATTTGATATATCCATTTCTGCCCTTTGGTGCTTCTGGTTCAAAATCACAGAACTGGAAGGGATATTTTAGGTCCCCGAGGCCACCTCTGCTTAGTGCAGGAATCCAGATTAAAGCATCTCAGACAGATGGCTGTCTAGCCTCTCTTGAGCACATCCAGTGAAAGAGAGCTGTCTGGCTAAATGACTCCACTACTCTTACTTACTGTTAGAAAGTTTTTTATAACATTCAATCAGAATTTGATTGAATACCATTTGACTCCATGTGCTGCACTCTGGAACAAGGGTGCAGGAAATGGAATAATGGTACTTGAGAGTGCCATTATATCCCTTCCTCGATCATATTTTCTCAAAGCTAAACAAACCTAGTCCCTTCGATCTCTTTTCATATATCTTAGTTTCTAGGCCCATCTGGCCTTGTTAGTTGGTCAGTCTAATCAGCCAATGGACAGCAGATCTATATTTAATTCACCTTTGGCATTTAATTTGCATTAAGCACAGTGTTGGAGAATTAGTTTATACATGAGTTTAATTATCATGGCTTCCCCAAAGATTCTTAAGAACTGTAGCCTGGTGCTATACATGTTGCCTTGATACCTTTGGGGAAAAAACTAAACAAATGAATGGGAAAAATCATATATCAAAGGGTTGTTTGGATTGTGTATTGCTTTTACTGCCAGAACTCACTAAAAGCTTACTGGAGAATGATTTTTCTAGGGCTTTCTCTTCAGGTCTGAAATAAACTAACCAATGATATTTTTAACAAATTTTTAGTGCCTTTGAATCAGCATTGCCTTCTGGCAACTGTCTGGACTCATCCTACAGTTTTCGTGGAAAGATTTCCAAAAATGGTTTGCCATTGTCTGTTTCCTAGAGCTGAGAGAGAATGACTGGCTGAAAGTCATCTAGCTGCTATGGGCCAAAGGATTAGAACTCATGGTCTCCTGGTTTCTAGCCTGGTGTCTTAACCATTAGGCCAAACTGGCTTTCTAGGTTATGATTTACACAACAGCAAACATAAATTCCTTCAAAGGGAATATAACAGGAGTGATATCACCAGAGTTAATTTTAGCCATGGCCTCCAGCCCAAGTCCATTTATATGTATTCAATTTTATATATCAGATTCAGAAGCATATATTTGGACATTTTCATTTTAGAAAAAAAGGGTAATTCCTCAAATAATAAAAGAGCAAAATGGAATAAATTTACATTACCACCAGATGCATAAATAATGGCAAGTTAATTGTCCTGTATGGATAAAATTATCTGCCCACAGAAAGTAAGCATGTTAGGGAAACAGTATAAACCAGACTACACCCTGATATACTAGTTTTCTATGAGAAAGGAACTTTTCAGAAATCCAACCATACATTCCTCCACCTGCAGGCTAAGAGAACAGAATGTAGAATCATATATATTGTTCTATGGCCAAAGTCCGAAATAAAGAAGTACTCTATTTGGGATGGCCTTTTCGTTTGTGGCATTTTTACCACTGGATTTCTTCCTGCCTGTGAGAATATATTCCTAAAAATTGCTGGTTAATGGTGAAATTATGTTGCTCTGCAATTTTCTCCTTAAATAGCTACAATGATATTTGACATAATGGTCAATGTGAGAGTTCCTCTGAGCATGTTCAGAGTGTTTCCTGTTCATCTCCCTTATACAGGTAGTACAAACGAAACACTGAAAGAAAAGAATGTTTCCACACAAATTTTATTTCACCAGTCACTAGCATAAACATTATGGGTTGTTTCTAGGCATCTATGTTCGTCACTTGTTGATTCATAACATGGCAACTAACTTGGCAAATGAGTTATTACAGATTAATTGCCACAGATACGTCTTTCCTCTCACCTGATGTCCTTTCAGGCATGATGCTTTTCAGCTAAGTCTATTCACACATTCTACTCCAGTCACCAGACTTTAATCATGAACCAACCCATGCATGTGTAAGTGAAATCCAAGATTGGAGGAAGTCACAGAGAAAAGGCAACGGCACTATATGGCTGGATGGCAAAGCAAAGATTAAGACCCAATCCATACATTGCCTTGGCCTGAGCACCGTGAGGTATTTTAAAACAATTTCAGCTTTGATGGATTGCTGGGGAGCTGGCGATTGCTCATAATCAAGAAAGGAAGAATGGAATGCAAATGAGCACAAGCCGAGAACCATTGGCACTGGGCGCTTTATTTCCCTGCACTGTGCCAAAAAGAATTAAAACAACATTAAACTCCCAGCAATAATGTTTAAGCTCTCGTTTCCAAGTGCCAAATTGCACCGCTCTGGATCATACAGATGTTCGTTAATTATGCTAATTTTTATTAAACTATTAAAATGGAGGAAGTTGCACTGGCAGAGCCCCGGCCCGAGGTGAACCCTGTGTTGCGTCTGGAGGTGCTTATTTGCTAGCTCCCCTTAATAAGCTGCTGATGCTGGAGGTTTGTGCTTTGCTTAGCGAGGGGAAAATTTTTGTGTGTGGGGGAGATGGAGAGGATTACTTCTTCAGCAGAAAACTGTCAAGGAAAAGTCTAGCACTGTTAGCGAGATCTGATGCACTAGCAATCTGTTGTGTCCTTACCATAAGGGGCAGATGAGGCAATGTTCTGGAGTGCTCCCATTCAAGGAACTCTAAGGAAGCCAGATCTGTTGGCCTCCTCTTGTGAAATCTGGTGCCTCGTGGAGTCTCTGCCTCATGTAGTGTTGATCAGGGCTGATAAAATTGCCTCTGCCTTCTTCTAAGTCAGGCAGCAAGACCACTGCCTTTCTCTGGCAACTGGCCACCCATATTAACTTAAGACAGCTGCGGTGGAGGTGGCCAATTTTCACTTCTAGCAAATGTAGCTCAGGGAAATCAAATTCTCCATCCTCTCAATGTGGCTTTAATAGTGCATCAAGATCAAAACAGAGAATTGAGAAATCATCTCCCTCCCTCATAGAGCTGATTAACTCATCTGGCAGGAAGAATAGAAGACAGCAAAATATTGAGAAGCAGTACCAAATGGCTGGCTCAGTCTACTATTTACATTTTGCAGTATGTCCACGAATGGTACTATATTCATGGCATTATGAAAATTATAATGGCAACTGAACACTGCTCAGAGTGCTGTATTAGATTGTTTTTAAAGGAAGGCTTAGAATTATATTACTCCTGCATCCTTATGAGGAATTTTAATCCCAACAGTTGCATAAAGCTTCAGCTCTTTGTTAATTTTGGAAGTCCTTGCTGTAGGAAGTTCAGCAACAATGAGCAGACCTATTGTGCAGATCCCCCCTCTCCCCCTTCTTCTTTTTGTAATCACTTGAAAAAGCATTCAGTGGGAAAGATCCTGTGACTTTAGTGTGTTAATTGTTCTGAATGGTGATACAGTCTGAAATGAAGAACAATGGGCTTTGGGAAGTGTATGACACAGGATTCTTGCTCACATCCTTTCCTTGAGGCAGTAAATCCTGATCAAAAGACCTCACTCCCAGATTTATTTTTAGGAAATGAGAGAAAAAGATTAACTTTGAAGCCATTACATAAATTTGCAGATTGCATAATCAAATTGAGGGATAAGAAAAAAGATAAGGAAAAATGTTATATTTTGGCTCTGAGACAGGACTACATGCGTTTTCATCTACCCTGAGTATATAGAAGAATGAGAGAGTATATTAGTAAGTGAACATTCAATTATCTCAAGATAAGCATAGCCCCAAGGTGATATACCCTCCAATTTAAAATAAATTCCAAAAACATGTAAGGAAAGTAATAATTAAAAACACAATTTGTCTTAGCAAGCCCTGTGGACCTGAGTTTCTAAATTCCAGGTGAGCGTCAAAATGGGAAGGGCACATCTCCCTCTCCCTCCCTCCCTCCCTCTCTCTCCCTCCCCCTCTCTCTCTCTCTTCCCCCGCCCCGCATTTTCTCTCTCTCTCTCTCTCTCTCTCTCTCTCTCTCTCTCTCTCTCTCTCTCTCTCTCTCTCTCTCTTACAGGAGTTCCACATAATACAGACTTGGAAGAATTTATGTTGGTGAGACCCATCAATAAAATGACATCTAGATATAAGAAAAAGCATAGGATATGATCCAAGGTAAAAGATAATTGAGAAACATCATGGATAAACTATCCTTATCTTACAGCCTTCCCTGTTACTGTTTTACTGCTTTTCTACAGCATCCTGGGTGTCCTTTGCATATCTCCTGTCTCAATGTCTGGACTCTCTCTTCCATGCCAGGAGAAAATGCCTTAGCAAGCAGGTAGCAGCGGGGGGGTTGAGGGAGTGAGACTAGGAGGAAACAGCAGGCAGCTCTCATAAGCTGGAGAAGAGAATGAAGACCCCTGCTACAAAACTGCTTGCTTTTAATTTCCGTCTGCCCCCATCCCCACTGTTTCCCTATTTGTGAAACGTTCTGCATGATAGCTCAGCAACTACCCAGATGACCACTGAGATGTCCTTAAAGGGCAGGACAGATGCATTTTCAGAACTGCAGGCATACTTAGCTTCTATATAAATAAAACAGGTGCCAGGGCTCAAGTGTAAACTATCCCCGATTGACTGGGAAGCCTCTCTCTATACACACAGCTGCAGCTGTCTGTTGCAGTAATTCAATGGTCATGGGAACTCTGCTAATCTCCCTATACTCAGTCAGACTGTGAATCTATCTATTCCATTGCTGTGCATTCTCAGTGGCAAATAGAACTATCCAACAAGACTTCTTCTCTAGACTGCTTTCTGATATGAAAACTCTGGTTCTTAAGATTTTCCACTGAGCTAACTCTCTGTAAACTTGTGTTGGTTAGGACTACTTCAGATATTAGATACAGGCAAAAGAAAGCCATTATTTGAAGCAATGCTTTAATAATGATTGATGATAAATTGTTGTATTATATGCTTTGCTATAGCACTCTTACAACAGCTTCTCACAACTGGAAAGAACATTGTTTATCCTCTATTTTTTTCCTAATGTAATTTCTTTGGAAGGATTCTATAGAGAGTTTCATATCAATGGTAGGTAGAGCTGAAACAAATGGTAAATGGATTTAGTGCTAAAAGTGGACAGGCCAATTATCAGTTGGATTCATACAACATGTTTAACATTATTATTGAAGTAATCCATTTTGTGCAAAATGCACTTGGCAATAAGCTAACCAAATGGCCTTGATTTACACGATACACTGAGTCATGAATAAGTTTAGAAAGTTGTGTGAATGCAGTTCTAGAGTTTTAATTGACCCAGAGAAGTATGTTATGCTGTCTTGAATGCTCTTTAGGTCAGGCTACAGGCCCGACAATGTGACTACAGCCATTTTCTGATACTTTTTATTCCATACTATTTGTAATATTCTTATTTCCCCTATCTTCCTCCATCTCCATATCTGCAATGGCATGTCTAACAAACCTGGAAACATAGAAGCAAAAAGAAGACAATTAAAGGTGGAAGTTGGACCATTGCGGACTAGATTCTTAAATCCAGGGAAGGGGATTCCCATGAGAATGAAACTCAAAGTGTAATGGGAGAAAAAAAGAAAAAAGGCACCAACTTCCGACTCTTTTTTCCTTCCTCTCTTCTTACTTTTCCATGATTTTTTTTCTTTGTATTTTAAACTAATAAAAAAGTTAAAATGGAGAATGAAACTCAAAGTAACTCCACCTTAATCATGGAAAGTATATGTCGATCTGAAATGCTTTGGCAGACTTTTAAGATTCTGTTACATTACTAGCAATAAAGATGTTTCCATAAACCCAAGCAGTTCTGGTTTCTCCTTACTAATCTCACAGGGTTTGACAACAACTATCCAGCATGCTAAAAGAGATACGTGTTGCCAGAACAAGGGCTTGCAGAGAGGCATTAAATTACGCTGTGGTGGCGAATTGGCTGCCTTCCATATAATATATGATTGGATTGATTACCTGACTATAGTCAGGTATGCTACTTCTTATAATCTTGAATATTTTTTTAAAGATATTATAGTCATCATAGAAACTTCTGCCTAAGAGTTGGGTAGGAAGAGTTTGAATTGTATGATTCTTACAGGTATGATAACTAACAAAAAGAAAATTATTTACAGCACTTCAAGTTTAGTGATATACTGCAAGATTGTTGTTGATAAAAACTTACATTTTTTTTAAGTAGGAAATGTGGCTAGAGTAGAAAATAGTGACCAAACATCTAAAAGAATGTTTGAAAAAAAAAAAACAATGCAAAGGTAAAGTGGAATTTAACAAATGCCTGGAATCAATGCTCTTAAAAACATTCTTCCCAAAATAAGTAGGGACTGATCCTGTGAAAATTCAAAAACAGACTTTATTGCTATGCGAGCTATAGGATTTCTATTAAAAAAGCAAAAAAATAAAAATAAAAATCAGCAAGCTCTCTCCTCTAACTTGTATTAAAATTAATCACATGACCTCCTGATGTCATCACATTGCATGATTCATTTTGTTGATAATGTGATTGGAAGAAACATACAATGCAATATCAACAGATCAGTTACATTTTATGATACATTAAGAAGACAAGAAGAATTTAGCAAAGTGTACTCTGTGGATTGGCAGCTCTCTGTTCCAGTGCCTGATTCTGACCTATTTTAATAGAAAGTAGCACGGCTTATGATCAAAATTATTCTTTCTTTATATACTTTGCATATTCTGTAACTGAATCTTGGCATTAAAAGTAGGTTCTGAGACTGATTCATCCTAGTCCCCAATTAATTCAGGGGAGAGATTACAAGTTTAGGAGCCTGTGCCTTTTCTCTGTAGTGTTATATTCTGTTTTTTGGGGGGTGGGGGTGGGAAATAAAAGAGGAGCTGGCTCCACAGACCATCTTGCCAATGCTGAGCTAGCAGTATTTGCTCTTCAGCTCCACTTTAGCTCTAGTTACAGTCCAAGCTTCTCATAAACAACCCCAATCCTTCTTTGGTGATGCAGTTAATCAGCTCCAGTCACTCACAGAAGATCAATGGCAGGATGACGGATGTCTGAGGAGAAAAGCCAAAATCAATCACTGGCTTATCGGTATATGATTGCTTGGACCCATTATTAGCGCCCGAGTGTCGTACATTATTGTTAGTAAAATGGAGTCCTCTAATTCATAGGTGAGCTGTGACATGCATTATTGGAAGGTTATGTGACATAGGAGGGTTTTATATTGCGTCGCTGCAGACATCTGTTTACCTCAAAAATTGGCCCACGGCCATAAGCCAACTCAGAATAAAATTTAGGGCTTCTCATTGGAAACAAAGAAACCTGAGCTTGTTTGCTAATTTTTAGAAATTAAAGAAAGGTGGATGCCAGGGTCTGACTGTTTTCCCAGAACCCTCAATAACAGCCCCACGTTTCCTGGATATTTCCATGACATTCACTTTTTTCAATAGGGACTTCACAAGAAAACTTCACAGCTGCCTGTATTATATTCTTCTTGCAGTATTGCTCAATATCTCCCCGCTAAGATTGTAATGTCACTTTGCCCTATAGAAAGTTATAATATGATGCCAAGAAGCTCAATTCTTTCCCATTGAAATTTGTAATCTTTAATCTTAGAGTAGGTATGCTCAAAACAGATTTATCAATGAATCTTGAAACAGTCACATGGAAATAATAGATGAACTGAAAGTCTGGATCTAATCCTGGAGCCAGTAAAAGACCTCCACTTCTTAAATAATCTTTCCTTCTACTAGGACAAATTACCTACTTGCAGCAAATTACTGTATGGCATTGACATAACCTGACAGCTCCCCTCCCTCCTAAGACCTTATCAGGTTATCTTCATTTAATCTCCAACCATTCGTGAAGCAATCTAAAGTCATCCTTAACTGCCTTGATATTAAAATAGTGTTTTCTTCCTTAAGTAAGTTATAGCAAGTTTGATGTGGGAGCAATCTGATGGGCTCCAATCACCATTTGTTCATATAGTAGTAAGATAATACTAATGGGTGGCAGTAGCCCAGCACCTATTAGCCACCTTAGGTGATATGACCATGCTCCTTCTCCTCTGTTTCTTGTGATGTCTTTCAAGGATATTCTACTTTGGGCAGTGGAAAGATCTGCTTCTTTCAAACTGGGCTCTTCTCTTGAATTTTCCAGGTCTCAAGTTGATCCTCAGCTTAAAAATCTGGGGCAGTTTAAACAACAATTGACCATCGACAGGTTTTTTTTTTTTTTGAGGGGGCGGGATTGTTACACAGTGAAACAGGATAGAGTGAGAAGCTGTTTTCTCTGTATTGCTTGATGCCTAGTGTTCAGGCTGCTTTTGAATGTGGGTTTAGCACACTTCTGAAAAAGTACTAAATCCATATTCCAAAACAACCAACCTGATATCAAAATTCTTGCAGAAAACATTAGAACCAGTGGTGAAATCCAAATTTTTTTATTACCAGTTCTGTGGGTGTGGCTTGGTGGGCATGGTGTGGCTTGGTGGGCATTGCTTGGTGGGAGTGGCAGAGGAAGGATACTGCAAAATCGCCATTCCCACCCCACTCTGGGACCAGCCAGAGGGAG
>QLTV01001726.1:2855356-2882950 GCA_003457575.1 Thermophis baileyi
ATATTGCAAAATCTCCATTCCCACCCCACTCTGGGGCCAGCCAGAGGTGGCGGTTCTGCGAACTACTCAAAATTTCCACTACCGGTTCTCCAAACTGCTCAAAATTTCCGCTACTGGTTCTCCAGAACCTGTCAGAACCTGCTGGATTTCACCCCTGATTAGAACGTCATTAAAATGTCAGCCAATCTGACATTTTATAAGATCCCTTCCAACTCTGTTAATCTGTCAACCTGCTCCCCAATCCCAGACCACACTAGGGACAGTGACTGGTAGATGTTTTCCCGATAGCTGATGATATCTGGTAGAATAAAGTGAAAATAAAAGGAAAAAAGGTCTCTTGCCTTGGGAACTAGGTTGGATTAGAAGACTCGAAGGTCTCTTTCTGCCCTAAGATTAGTGTTTACTAATTAGTGTATTACGAACAAATCCTATAGAGAATTTATAAACTGTTTACTAGCTTAGTAACTTGTTAAATTTACATGGAAATAATTTATCTTGATTTCAACAAATTGTTTAGGAAGAATTTTTATGATGTTTGGCTTAGTAAACTAAGGATGTAGATTAAATGATGGCTTGAAAGAAGAAATTACAACTATTCAAAAAGATATCATCATTGGCTCCTCTCACTTAATGAAGAACATTTTTGAATTAGATGCTTCAAAACTTTGCTCAAAATCTAGCACTCTTGAACATTTTTATCAATGATTTCCTAATTCTAGATTGATCAAAGATCAAAACTGAACATTGATGAGAGGAGACTGAATTAGGTTACATATTTTATATTTACACAGATATTTTCCATAGAACAAAAGAAAATATACTATACAATAATTAATCATTATCAAATAAGGCTCCAAAGCTGCAAAACGAGGACTTGGGAAATACATATAGACCCGGAGTTGGTTCACATCTATCTTAAATAAAGAAGTGTAGATGATACAAATTGAAAGAGATAGAAGATTAAATCTAATATAATTCATGATAACTTTATAGAATAGTAAACTGGGATGAAACTGAAGAGAAATAAATGTTATTTAGAAGGAAATCAAGAGTAACCACAACATAAAATGAACTAGAGGATGGGAGACACTCTGGCTTCACAAACAAAATATATGAACAAAATTTCAGGATTGTGACTCATCATAATTGGAAAACACATCAGTTATGAAATTATCTTCAAAAATGCTGGATTTTTTGGCTATATTAATAAATGATGGATTCTCATTTAATATAATTCAGTGTTCCCTTCTACTGGCTCAGCACAGATGGAGTACAGAATCCAGTTCTTGGTGTTTATTTTAAAATAAGATATAGAGAAATAGAGATGGGTTCAGCAGAGATGGTATGTAGGAAAACTGAAATAAAAACCCAAGAGGAAATTAGGTATGTTTTAACCTGCAGAAGAGAAAGGTTAGGGTTAGGGTTAGGGTTAGGGTTAAGGATCAGTGTTCTCTCTTGCCATTGAGTACACTGAATGTGCTTAAGTTATAGGATGAGAATTCAAACTGAACTAGGTGAAGCTAATAGTAATTAAGGATACATTAAAAGTATACACAAGAAACATTAGCCAAAAGGGTAATGGGCTCTAGCTTAGTGTAGAAGTTTATATAGGATAAACAACATCTATTGTAGTTCAGCAATTCCAGGTTTCCTGCATAGATTGAACCATCAGCCTTTCTTAGCTGTTGGCTTAAAGATACATTGGACCAACTCCTACAATTTCAGCCAACAAGGCGTAACTTTTAATCCAACTCAATAAGACGTATATACTTCTTGGTCTATAAGCCCTCTCTATCTTTGACTATACAATATTGAATGCCATAGAGGAATATAATTTTCAATGCTATCTTCGTTTTGGCTGATATGGAAGAAATTTAATACCCTGTTTCCCCCAAAATAAGACATCCCCTGATAATTAGCCCAATCAGGCTTTTGAGTGCATGGCAATAAGGCCAAGCGCTTATTTCAGGGTTCAAAAAAATATAAGACAGGGTCTTATATTTGGGGAAACATGATATAAGTTCTTTTTGTATTCAGGATTTGTCTAATCTTTGGGATCAGAGATTAGTTATCCTTCCAGATCGGTATTCAGTTTATTAGGACATGTGAGTGTTTGGCAATCACTTACAGTAATGGAAGAACAGGGCAATTGGCCTATTTAAATCTGGTGGCTTTTAATACAGTGGAAAATATATTGTGCCTGTACTGAAATATTTTCTTTTATTCCTGAGCTAGTTCTGACATACTGTCAGCCTTAGATTTTTCTCTTCCTCAATTTTATTCCAGCTGCTGAAGGTTCCAGTCTTGATAATTCATCTTAATTTTACTTTAATAATACCATGTAGGAAGAAAGGAGGAGAAGGAAACGATTCCATCTGTGCTTTGGATCACATGCCATTCTTTCTCAAGAACACCAATATATCAAAAGGAGAGTGCTATTTCTAAGAACTGGAAAAAAGCAAAATATATGCAAGGTGCTGACAGATCAAGATCCATTCCATTAAAAAAAAAAGGAATGAAATCTGGGAGATATTAAGTTTGATCTGGGTGCTCTGCATAAGACAAATAGCAGATACAAGTGCAAATATTATTCTTAGTACATAGATACAAAACTAAAGATGATAATTAAATGACACAGAGCTATCCACAAAGATTCATTCCAAAAAGATCAATTCAAGGAAGGCTTACCTGCATGCTATTACATAATATTTAGTTTAAATCAAATACTTAAACTCTCACAACTCCCAAAATATTCACAAGTCTTTCTATTATGTCCATAAAGAGCTCTTTCAAACAGCAAACAAATATATACGGTATGTACCGTAATCCAAGTTTGTAAATCTGAGATTAATCTATCTTTCTAGCAGTGAACAGTACTGTTTGCCACTGAAAAGGTGTATTCCAATTTAAAAACTATATGGTAGTTATTGAATGATAACCAAGAAGAAGAAAAATGGTCATATACTATGCCTTTAATTTTAGTTTCAAAATTACTGTAAATAGGCTTTGTGCTTGCTTTCTCTTTTGCAGTAAAGCACTGCAGAATATTTATTTATTTGTATCCCACCTTTATTATTTTTACAAATAACTCAAGGTTGCAGACATATCCAGCACAGCTTCCTATTATTTTCCACACAAGAACAACTCTGTGAGGTGGGTTGACCTGAGAGAGAATGACCAACCCAAAATCACCCAACTGGCTTTCACGGCAAAGGTAGGATTTGAACTCATGGTTTCCTAGTTTCTAGCCTAGTGCCTTAACTATTGATGCATAGAAATCTTAATACAGACTTCAGTTAAGACTTTGGGGTTTCAGTTTTAGATCAGTACTGAAGAATGATTTTACACCTGAGATATATTTGATGATTAAATTAAACCACTGTGCTAAGCCATGGTTTGTTTATTAAATGAAATATAACTGGCTGCATTCATCCAATGCATTAAGCAATAAACAATGGTTTACAAACTACTGTAGCTGTGTGTTTGTCTTTACAACATAAAGCTACAGATAAAATAACCTTGTTATGACTTAATGTCCTTGAGTTCTTAAGCCTTAGGGCAATATTATAAACCCAACTTATCATTAACATCTTCCTAAATTGTCTAGCCAATTGTTAACCTAGGAGCCATACTTGAGATATGTGTATTAATTAAAGAAATAAGAAATTTCAGCAAGAAAACATTTCTCTTGCTAGTGGTGGCATTCTTCAAGAGCACTTGATACATTTTTTTTTTGCCCTCTATCTTTCAATTCTCTGCTGCTTCTTTAAGTAACTCAAATGTTTCCTTGTATAAATCAGAATTAAAATGAATGTTCCTCTCTATATCATTGCTTCACAGGATGCTCAAAACCCCATAATTAGCTTTAAGAGAGAGAGGCAAAATAAGCAGTTTATTTCTGAGGTCAGTGGTGACCTCAGAGATTGTCTTCTTACCAGGAGGCAAGGCCTTCTCAGCTGCCTGATTTTTGCTGCTTCCATTCATTTCAGGACAGCTCTTCATTGTACCTCATTTATTAGGGCAAGCAAGTACATTAATTACATTTTCCATCTCAGACATCACAATATTATGAGCTGGGTTATGTGAAAAAAGGTGGAGGCAAAGCTTCCTGTAAAATGTGGCCTGGATCGCTTTCAGCATAACCAGTCTTCTCTTTCTTCATACACCTGTTCTCGGTTAACGTTTGACCTGCTCTTCAGGCTGGTGTTTCTCAATCTCAGCAACTTTAATACTTGTTGGGGAATTCTGGGAGTTGAAGTCCACCCCTATTAGGTTGCTGAGGTTGTTTATTCTCGTCATTTAGAGCAGCAGTCTCCAACCTTTTTGGGCACCATGGACCAATTTTTTCCACAGATTTTGTTCGCTTGCCCACTGCTGTGCAGTCCAGTTCCTAACAGGCCACGGACAGGTACCGGTCTGGGGTTTGAGGATCTCTGATTTAGAGGAGCAGGGAAAATAATCTCAGGAGAAGTATAATTTATAGCTTAAACTTTTCTAATTCTTGGGTGGAGATAGGGAATGGGGAGGGGAAGTGTATACTATTATTACTATTAAATTTATTGGCCGCCCATCTTACCACAGGGTAACTCTGTGTGGCTTACAATATTAAAAAGATAAAACTATATAAATAAAATGCAACAAAAATACAAAGTACAATACACAGCCCTAGCCAAAAGATGGGGAGGGAGGTGGGATCTGTTTATTAATCTATCAACCACCCCCAATGTGACCCCCACAGAGCAGTATAGTACTGCTAAAGCACATATGAAACAAAAGCTAAAGTCTTGATGAATTTTAAGTCCACATCTATCATTTTCAAACTTGTTTTCCTTCTCAAAATTCCTAAAGCCGAAAGCATAACAAGGAAATTGCATTAAAATATTTATTTATGTGTGTAAAAATTGAGAATTTCCCTAAGATTGCTGATGCCCTGTTGCACTATTAGAGCAGCATTCCCTAACTTTTCCGGCTTTGTGGACCAGCGGGGTGGGGAGAGGGGATGATATGAGCAGCGGGTGAGTGTGTGTGAGCAGCTTCATGTGCACAAGTGCAGTTGCTCGCGCAAGTGCAGCAGCGCAGGCACACACCCGCTACTTCCGTGGCCCGGTTCCAAACGGGTCAAGGCCCAGTAGTGGGCCACGGCCTAGGGTTAGGGACCCCTGTGTTAAAAGTACAAATCAAAAGGATTTAGTAGCACTTTTTTCAGACTAATCAATTGTATTAAATAGCATATGCTTTCATGAGTTACAGTTCATGAAAGTTTATGCCTTTTAATAAAATTGGTTACTGAAGTGCTCACGGAGTCCTGCTTTTTGGCTGCTGTAGACTAACACAGCTGTCTTCCTATAGGGTTAAATCACTAGTATGTACAATGTTTTCTTTAAAACTATTCACTTTCAAGTATTTTCTTTTGTTAATCTTTTCCTTTAACTTCCACATGGAGAACTCATGAAAGAATCATAGGTTGAATAGCTTCATGTACTTGCCTTGAAATCTGGATTTATCAACTAAATTCTTTAATTTACCCCGAAGAATGTGTTTGGTTTTTTTTTTTAACAAAAAGCAATGGCAGTTTCACCTTAATAAAATCCTGGAGAGGGTGAACATTCATGTCAGTGTGATTATGGTCAGGTGGCCCCATGCCTAGTTTTGCTGTCTTAAAAGGAAGAGGTACCTGATCATTTTGGTTATGATTATGATCCCAATGTTATGATTCTACAGTCAAATTGTACTAATTTTGATTTATACAAAATACTTTGCAATCTTGATATTATTCGCCCCTCAAAACACCAATGACAAAGAACCTGAACTGAATTCAGAGACAATAGCTATGGTTGCAGCACTCCTCCTCCTCTCCCTCCGCCCATCTCCCAGAGCCAATGGGATTGCAAAATCACATGACACGGTTATATTAATATTTATTCCATAAAAGTGTGGCTGCTTTGTACCACTCCGCTGCATTGTTCTGACCGCAGTGCCAACCCTCAGGCACCACAACACAATTTGGAAACCATGTGACGGAAATGTTTAATCTGTGCAGCCCATCTGTGCTGCGTATTTTTCCACATCTCCCCGAGAGAGGCGCCTCTGAATCTCCACACCGCCTTTAATATTCTCCTAAATCATTCCCCCCATTGCACTTTAAGGGCCATTGCTACAATTTCACAGGTTCATAGAAAGTGCACTGAGGAGGGAGGAGGATGTTCTTGGGGTAGGAAGAGAACCTGAGGTAACAGGGCATTAGTTGCTGGGATTCTTTTCATATATATTCTTGGGATAACTCTTGCTCATGCCTCATGTTATTTGGAAAAGGCAGTGGGAACTTACCCTTAATAAAGACATCAAGCTGCAGTCTGCAGGAAGGTTGTGTCAGCGCAAGCTGATTGGGAATGGGGGAAAACATGATTTCCTAGGAGCCTAGCTATAATCAGCCTTCCAATTTCAGGGCATGGGGCAATGGTCTGCTCTTTGGTTTTCAGTAGGAATGTCTGTGATCAACAGATTTGGCAGTTCCCACTAAGTATATGAAAAAGATGAATGTGATTTTGCCATGGGGGAGGGGGTGCTTTTTCACTGCTGTCCAAAGCAGACATTCTTGGAGCAATTTGCTTATATGAGCCTCATAGGCATCCATGTATCAAATAAGCACATAGGTCTTCAATACAGCCAAATGTGTGAGACATAACAGTGTTCACTGAATTAATAAAGCAATGATTGTGTTATAGGGAACTCCTCCTGTTCCAAATATGATCACTAAGGATATCTAGTTCTCATACCCAATAGAGCATACAAAGATTTCTGCTAGTTCTGGCTCTTGAATTGAGGTGGATCTTACAGAAATTTCTAAATGTCCTCACAAGACAAGAAAAACTATCAAATCTATTTAATGTAAAGCTCTATTATATATAGGATAAACAGGAACATAAGTGCAAATATAATAATTTCTAACCTTAGAGAAAAGCCTATATCCACACAATAGCCAAATCAATGACCTAAAAGGTTAACTTAACCAATAATCTTACAGATATTTGTGTAAGATCCCCAGATGCAGTACTTGAGCTCTTCAGAGAAACTGTAGAACCCAAATGATAATAAAAGTAATAAATTTCTATATATAATAGCACTTACCTAACCTTTAGAAGTAGAGAGTATTGCAACATATAAAGTTTGGACATAATTATATGACATTAAATTATAGCTCTGAAAAAAGACTTCTAAAAGCAAACCACTGAAATGCACCACATTTCAAATAAAATAATATCTCGACTTTTGCTATTGGAAAATTCCTATAACTATCAGAAGTTGCTCAGGCTTTGATAAGCCTTGAAAGGTAACTCCACAAATATGGATTAAACTGGGCAAACTACTTCTGTAAATTCACTCCCTGAATTTTAGAAACTGAGTGGCTCTAGTGATCATAAAGACTTCACCCTTGAGACATTTGGTAGAAAACTGACAACTGGGCATGCAGGAATAAAGCTATAACATAAGATTTTCAGATCAAAAGTTACATCTTCAAAATATATCCAATAAAATTGAGGGAACCTGACATTATTTTCACTCTTCAAACTGGTAGGAACAGTTTAAATCTGACCTGTATTTATCCATACTGCAGTCACTCACAAACACTGTCAGCACAACTTGAGCAAATCCAGGTAAACAACAGGGAGCACAAAGAATGGCATATAACTGAGACCTTCCATCTAGAGCCAGGTAATAAAAATTTCATATGTGGCTTTGGATCCTTAAAAAAACCCCATTAAGAGTTGATATTTTGCTAAGAGTTCTCCTTTGGCTCAATATAGGGGTACCTTCATCTGCATTAATCAAATTGTGAAGCTATCTCTATTGGAAATGAGAAGAGCATGGGAAGAGCATTGTGTTTCCACTTCCATTTTCTCAATAGCAGAGCTCAACATGATATTAGTCTTTCATTCAAATTTCAGCCAATTCAATTTTTGATGGTATTCCTTCTGTACTCGTCTTTCAGCTAAAAGTCCCAGATATTTTTACTCATGCATATTTTGCTTGTGGGCATACTGCCTGATTTCAATCTTATAGCAGCATGATTGAAGTTCCAGACACATGACAAGGGATTTGTGTAAAGATGCTTTTTGAGTAAAGATTGAGTAAAGATTAAGATTGGACTAATGAAATGATATATAATGGTTGCTCATAAACCCACAACTGAAAAGATCATTTCATGACAATATGGTGGTTTTTAGAATGAGTACCATAAATTTTAGAAGTAAAGGATTTTCAGTTCCAAAATCCATATTGTAGTTGTTAGAAACTTGAAATAATACTTCTATTTATTATTTTTAAAAAACCAAATCTTATTCAATTTTGGCCCCTCAAGAATGTAACATATGACTTTCCATATTCATTTTTGATCAGACAATGATATCCTCATCTTTTGATTTGCTAAAGCCTAAAATTTCATCCGTAAATTATTGCTGCTTACTTTGTAAAGCATTTAGACCAAATGTGCATTTTTAACAGGCATACATTTCAAGGCCCCCAGAGGTGTCAGGAATGACCCGGACGTGAACTTAAAATTTTAATTTGTCCTTCACAGTCTCCCTGATTTTCCCATATAGTTGTCTTGTTTTGAATTTGCCCAGCTGCAACTAATGACTATTGAGGATCTATATCTTAGTATGTGTATCCTGTTGTGTGTGAGGAAAAAGTGTGCATAGTGAAAGAAAGTATACCGGTATGTGCTGAAGACAGAAATTAATCAAGCAAGTCAAACACCAAATTTAAACAAATCAAGTATAGAGTAGTTCTAAAGAAAGCCATTGATTTTGATGAAGGTGTTAATCTTTGCCACTGAATTTGCAGAATTATCTAATCTGTGGGCTTTGGGAAACTCAGAAAATAATTAATATAAACCTATGGTTTTCTGACTTTCTAACCTTTTTGAGTTCCCTGAGAAAGACAGATGATCTTAAACCTGCTTGAGTAAGGAATCTAATGATGCACTCCATGGCTGCCCCTCTCCACTCATTCATGGAAATGTTCAGGAATTACAGGAGAACCAAACAAAGGTAACAAAATATATTTTCAGGGCTGGCCTTCCTGTTGGAGAGACTTCAGACAATGTTTCCTGGAGCAGTAACAGACTGGATTCTGTAATACAACATGTCCTTTCTTAAAATCAAGTCTTCTTTCCTTCTATCCTCTGCTGGGTAGAAGATAAAGAGTCACCACCAGTGTTGAGATTAAATTCAACTGACCAGACCTAGAAATGAGTAAGAAAACTTTTCCTCTTCTGGTCAGGCACTAAAGTGTCTTCAACTGACTCTTTTCAAGCATCCTTTTTTCTGTAACCCTTAATCTTTCCCTTCCACTACTTACCTGAGTATCGTAAGGGAATCAAGGAGGACGGGATTGAAAATCATGAACAATCTGTAGCATTACTCATTACCTTCCAATATATACAAGCCCCAGGTTATTGCCTGATCTTGCCAGCTATTGCCACTGCCAATGAGCTAGCTGCTTTTGGGATAGCGATGAGTCTCAGAGGAAAAACAGCATGCTGGAATAATTCACTTTTGACAGATTTTAATCCCTCATTTTGAAACTCGAAGGGTGAAAAAAAAAATACATTCTATACATTGAAAAGGAATGAATAAATCAAGTTAAGAGGTGTGATTGTTTCAAGAAATCCTCTCCCTGTGTGTGTGTTTAGGTGCCTGTATATGTAAACGTGTATCTAGGAGATGTAAGGGGGAAATTGGACACATTCTGGTTTGCCAAGATATTCAGGCGGAGACTGATGCTGTTTGTTACATCATCTGTTCAACAGAGGTGTTGCTATAGCAGCTGCTTATAGCTTCATTTCCTGGATACCCCCCAGGGGGGTGTCACAGCCGGATCCACCTGCTCTTTTACCCTACCCTCGGCGGGGTCATCTTAAGGTCGCCAAAATAAATGAACGTCGTTGCTAATGATCTGTTTGCTGGCTGTTTATTCTCCGGGAGTGTCAGGGGCGCTCACATTTAGTAAACTCATTATGGGTCCAATTAGACTTCACCATTGCTAGATATTTAACTCTTTTTTCCTTTTAAATTAGCATTTTAATAACATTCTATCCAGCAAGGATGGGTGGAGGGGCACAGGGAACAAAATGACCGTTTTTCACGGACAAAAACTTCTTTAGCCGTAGGTGGAACTTTAATAGCAGATCTGTGAAGGTGGCATAGGAACAGGTCCACGTTCCATAAACACACACACACACACACACACACACACACACAGCACCATTGTGCCAGGGAAGAAATGACAGAGGGTGTATGGGGGTGGAGGGGGGTAGAGGGAGCTAAAGGAAACATTTCTATTTGCTTTATCACACACTCGATTTCCTAAATTTGTTCAGCAGCCAATTATTTTCAGCGTTAACGTCTTGAGCTGCTCGCATCTGATGAAAATGAGCAGCCATCAGATTTAAACTTTGGAAGTGACCTGTGAAGGGGTTTGGAATAATTACGTAAAGGACTCAATTTATTTTAGATTCCCCTGGCTGGAAGAACCATCCAAAAGAAAAAAGAAAAGTAAGAAGGGTGGAAAAATTAAAAGAATCCAACGCTGATTAGATGATTAGAATTATCAAAATATCTCTTGAATAGAACCCCCCCAGAGAGCTACTTCTTTTAAAAAGGTCACTCCAATTATTTTTGTGTCTTTTCATTCTTTGAGAATTACTCCCTACGTGGAGTAATTTTTCCACCCTCCCCACCTTGAGGAACCTCAAATGGTCAATTTTGCAACTGAAAGTGTGACATAGCATGTAGAATGAGGGGATCACACCCATTAGTTTTCAACAAGGATCAGTGACTATTTTTAAAATGTCAGGATTCTGTAAAGTCAGACCTAACATTCATTTGTAGCACACTATCCTATGTTTATTTATGAAGAAATGAGCAGCACTTTGTCAATAGAACTTACTCCTAAGTAAATGTTCTTGGGAAAGCTCCTAAGAAAAGGATCACGGAGGAACCCATTGTTTCTGGCTGTGGCAGGCTGTATTTGTAGGGTTCAAGCAAGAATGAGGAGGCTGCCTTAGGCAAGAGAAAATAGATGGCATGGGGAAAAAAGTTACCAGCTGTTTCCTTCTACTGAAGCTATCTCTGCTACCCTGCTTCGTCTGAGCCCTATAAGTTATCAACTCAGATAAAAAAGGGGTTGGGTTCTGCTCCATCAGAGGTACTGACCTACGAGAGTCAGTTAGAGAGCAGTTAGGTACCAAGAAACAGAGACCACTCTCTCATCTCATGCAGCTAATTGTCTAGGTCTGAATCTATGTCCAAGGAAGTTCTTTTTTTAGGCGTCATGCCTACTGGTTCTTCTAAGAAATAAATCTATCGGTAATTATTTTTAACAGTATTATAAACCAGAACCATCCAGAAGTTGTGAATGCTCCAAAACTGGAAGTTTTAAAGAAGAGATTGGACAACCATCTGTCTGAAATGGCACAGGGTTTCCTGCCTGAGCAGGGGGTTGGACTAGAAGACCTCTAAGGTCCCTTCCAACTCTGTTATTCTATTCTATTCAGCTATTTATGATTCTATGAACCCATGCCATGCCCTTTTTTGTGAGTTTCAAAGGCTCAAATTATCACATCTTGTCTCTTGATCACCATACATGGCTATTTATTAATTTATTCGTAATACATATTATGAAAAAGCAGTTTAAACACATGAGGCAGTCCCATAAATTTTAAAGTTGGTAGTGCAATTTATGGATGGAATCTGACCTGAATGCAACAGCTTACTGACAAGACCCACATCTCTGATGCTGTTTTCTTTCACTCCCAGCATTCACTACTAGGTGTTAAGTCTACTGTGAAACATTTGAAGCTATCTGTAGAATTCTATAAGCATGCATCATATTTTTTTTTTGTAAAAGTATATCTGTGACTATCTGAAAAAGCATACAGAGAACTGATTTGAACAACAGAGAAATAATTTATATAGTGCTTCCTTGATGCAACAGCATGCCTATTACTCTTACAAAGGACGCTGCTTCTAAATACTTCCCTAGGTTTTTGTTAAATACTTAACAATTAAATCGACAGCATCAAGCAAAAGTACTTGGCTAGTGTTCTTCCTGCAGGAATTGTTTTGCATTCATGTATGTAGAGAATAGCACTAAACATGAGATTCTCTAATTTGGTACAGTCTTCTACATAATTCTTCCTTCCCCTTTTTATCAGCAATATATTATTATTTCCAGATTATAGATAGGAGAATGGTATTAGAGCATGTTCATCTGATAATATTTCATATCATATCAGAAGTTCAAAACACTGCTTCAATCCAGTTACTTGATGATGATCAAGAACCTGGAGTGCTTGTGCCTTATCAGTGTAAAACCTGATTACTAGAAAAATTATTTTCTCCACGACTTAGCGTTGCCATTTATATACAGCTAAAACAAAACCAAAATAGTCACAGATTTCAGAAAATTTGCACATTTAGAAATGACTATTAAAATTTAAATAAAAATATGATACAACATATCCTTAACTCCTTGCCTACTTAGTTTGCCTTAGAACAGTTTGGTGTTCATGGGCATTTTACAGCATTTCTACTTTCTTTTAATTATTTATTTCTTAAAACTGGGCTTGGCCAGGTAGATCATAGAAAGAATTATAAAAAGAGAATGCATTCTTGGTTTCCTCAAGCTGTCAAAATTAATGAAGAGTATTTTGGTTTATCCTTGTGGCGACCAATGTTTGTTTCAACATGTTCAATTAATGGCATATGAACTGCGTCTGAAAACAAGGATTTTGCCGGAGGCCAAGACCGAACTAGAGGTTTTTGGTACACTGCTTCCACTCTTAGCCACAATAATTTGCCAACTTATTTTTCAGTCTGTGTTATACAACACTGCCAGTCTCTGTCTGACTGCATCAGCATGTGGGCTGCATGGATAGAATTTGTGCATTCTGCTGCCACAAGTCCCTAGCCAAAGGTTGATGAAAAGTAATGCTGGGAGCCACAGTAATGTTCAATTATAGTTTTCACCAAAACTATAAGTATTTTGCTGATATACTATGGGCAATTTCATATTAAAGGTGTAATGCTGCCATTTTCTCTAAAATCTGTATCACTTAGAATATATAACTCTATCATTATCTGAATTTGGAATTCAGAATGTAAATTTGTAGATAGATAGAGTTGTTTGGAAATGCCTTCTTGCTCACCCCCCCCTTTTTTAATGAATACCACTTTTCATCTCCAATATTAACTTAGGAAAAAACAAAAAGCTATGCATGAAATCTGTTTGCCTGCCTGCCTACTTACCTGCTTACTTACCTACCTACTTACCGTGTTTCCCTGAAAATAAGACCCTGTCTTATATTTTTTTGAACCCTGAAATAAGCGCTTGGCCGTATTGCCATGCACTCAAAAGCCCGATTGGGCTTATTATCAGGGGATGTCTTATTTTGGGGGAAACAGGGTACCTACCTACTTATCTATCTATCATCTGTCTGTCTGTCTGTCTGTCTATCTATCTATCTATCTATCTATCTATCTATCTATCTATCTATCTATCTATCTATCTATCTATCTATCTATCTATCTATCTATCTATCTATCTATCTATCTATCATCTATCTATGATGGATTTAATTGGCTAATAACTGTACTATCACCACCTTTTCCGTAAGTTCCAGTGCTGTTTTGTCTTCTTTCTTTCCCTGTTAACACATGCATAACAGAGGTGGGTTCCTGCCGGTTCGGACCGGCTCTATAGAACCAGTAGCGGGAATTTCCCCCTACTCACCAAACCGGCAGCGATGACCGGCTGGACACGCCCCCAAACTGGCTCTCTCGGTGGTGCTGTAGGTGGCGCCATTTTGTTTTTTGCTTCTGCGCATGCACAGAAGCTGGTTTTTTTAGCACTGCGCATGCATGTCCACGCAGCGCACCCACGCGGTGTGCAAGGCACGCGCGCCCACGCGGCGCGTGACGAAGTGAACCAGCAGCGAGGTAAGCCAGAACCCACCCCTGATGCATAAATAACTGCACTTTCCCCAAATATTTGTCATATAACTGTGATGCCAGGAAGAAGCTGGGCTTACATTGTGGGTGAATAATCAGCACATCATGAACCATATATTGTAACAATCTACATACACAAATACATATTAATTCAAATCCAAAATTGTTTTGATAATTTGGATAAACAGTTTTTGTTAAATAATTGATAATCGCTTATCAACTCTTTTTGATCAACTAAAAATAATCTAATGATTCATCTGAATATGTTCCTGTGATACTATGGGAAGAGTAGCATTTGGATTTTTCGCCATAGTCATAATATTTCCAGCAATTCTATAGGCATTATTCCATACTTACTAAAATCACCTTTGAACAGGGTCCCTACTTGCACGTTACCCAAGAGAGAATGCTGATTTGTATATAATATAAGGTATAGAAACTGAAAATATATACTATAATGTAAATACAAATTGGTACATCTTGGGGAATACTCTGATCAGGTGACCTGTGTTCCTGCTACTCCATCTGCTATCCAGTTACTGACCACTGATTTATCAATTTCAAGTTACTTTTTCTCTTTTCTCATGGCTCTTTATCACTAAACTGCATTTGAGCCAGAGAGTTCTTTAAATAAATAAATAAAATGGGGTTTTCTTCTTATAATCATTTAAGTGCAATTGTTGTATAACAATGATACATATCTATCACCACCACCCCCTGACATATGCAACTAAATAAATATTGATATCATGAAAAAGCCAAAGTATATTTTTTGGGTAAACTTGGAGTATATTCAAAGTATTCTTCTGTATGTATTGAAGACACTGCTTCATCTATGTCAGTGATGGTTAACCTTTTCGGCACCGAGTGTCGAAACTGGAGCGTGCATGCGCGCGTGCACATATGCATGCACGCGCACGCATGCGCCGGAGCACCGGAACCCAGAAGAGAGCAGCTGGCCAGTGTGCATGCGTGTGGTGGGCAGCTGCTCTTCCAGGTTCCGTTGTGCGCATGCACACCAGCCAGCTGCTCTCTTCTGAGTTCTGGTGCACACATGCGCGATGGCCAGCTGGTCTCCAGCTGTCCAGCACGCATGCGCGTGACAGAACCCGGAACAGCAGCTGGTGACGGCGCGCGTGTCCACAAAGAGGGCTCTGCGTGCCACCTATGGCACGCGTGCCATAGGTTCGCCATCATAGATCTATGTAATATCACTGAAAACATCTGTGAAATAAATTGAATATGGATTAGTTTCTGGCAATGATAATTTTAAAAGCTCACCAGGAAGACCAAATTGGATACATTAAGCTAGGCTGTAAACCTGAGAAGGACCTATATTTTATTTATTTACAAATGTGAGAAAAGAGATAAATATGTAATAAAACATAAATAAATAAAACACGTGTAGGAGAAAACAGTCCAGCTATAAGTTCTTTAAAGTAGTAGTATAGCAAATTAAGGATAGCATAGGCATAGTAAAGTAAAAGCATAGTAGTAGTAGTAAAGGCACAGTAGTAGTATTTCCACATTAGCAGCTCCTAGCTCTATCTATTTGGATCTCTTGCACTGTAGTCTTCAAGCAGTATTGCAATTGCTGTTGTACCTCACTGAGATTGAAGATTTAAGTCTTTTTTTTCTTTCTATTGTATTTCACCCAAACTTCCCGTTACCATTTCTTCCATCTCTAGATGGGACTACAAAAACTCCTACCTCCTCCTAAGGCTAGAAAAAATCAGTCCATGTTGACATTGTTGGAACAGATGGGCGATTAGTGCAGCACAGACAGATATCCATATTTCTATATTCCTATAAGTCAATTTTCCAAACATGGCATTGCTTTAACCACTTTTTTCCTATTCACATAAAAAAATTTAAAATTTGGCCCAAGTGGCTTTTTAAGTATGATTTTTAGCATATTGAAATTTGAATTATTTCAGGATATGTAAACATTAATTACTTCAGGGAAAACTAGAAAACTGAGCTGGGTGCAGGCCTTCTGTGGAGAAACTGTAATAATGAAAAAATTGCAGCTTCCCCCCCCCCCAAGATAAATTTTCAAAATTATGCTGGAACTTTTAATTCAAACACAAATACTGATTTGTAGATATTCTCTATACACCATACAATGTATGTTGTCATTCAGTAGATCACTACTCATTATAATGTAGAAAAATAGTAATTTTCTAAAAAAAGGTAGAAAACAAGGGCCAAGTTTATATATTATAATGAAAATTACATTAACGTTCCACTTCTTTCCTGAAATAGTTGGGATCTTCTGCTGCCTAAAAAAAGGTGGTGAAAGCATATGAAAAGAGGAAAAATAAGAAAACACTGCACAATAATATTTTCTACATCTTATCCATCCCCTGAAATTAACAGATTTATATGGTCCTATCTATAGTAGATTTATTATAAATCAGCAGAAATTGAAACTGGAAAAAAAAATTCAACCCCATTAATTTCAAGATTTCTTTAAATATGACTATAGGGCTCTTTTCCCTTGATTGTGAAAAAGCACTGAAGAAAAACCAAACTGCTCTACAATAATTTACCAACAGTTCAGTCTGTGGTGCAGTGGTAGCATGTATAAAATGCATGCATTTCATAGCTGTTATGCATTTCTATGACAATCAACCAGACACAATATATGAAGAATAACTCTAACAGTAATAACTAACAATACTTTACAAATTGTCAGATAATGACAAAAGTAGGGATGAAAAAAGGAACAGAAAAGAGAAAAAGAGAAGGAAATAGCAGAAGGTATTGACATACAAAGGAATATCATGGGACCAAAAGTTAGGCATGCTTAAATTATTTATGATCCATCTACATGTAAGAACAACTTGAATGGGAAATATTGTTAAGTTCCTGTTTAAGGACAAATACTTATGTACTATAGAAAATATGTTTAGAACTCCATTCTCTGGCCTACTGTATCATTTTTTATCAAAGACCTGCTGGGGTGGGGCAAGTTCAGAACAAACTTACTTTTTTTTTTAAAATATATAATTTTATTTATCGTTTTTTCTTTAACATACATGAGTGCTTGGTGAACAGTGTACTGTCTGGGTCAATTTATTTCAAACACAATACTAATAACAATGATATTTAGGTATACATGATAATAATCTTTCAACTTCTAACATTTATGTATTGGACAAACTTACTTTTCAATTACAGCTCTACAAGCCAATACTTCTGAGATGACAGCAATGATAACAGTTGAATATTAGGCTTCTGAAGCCCTTTTCTGAAAAATGTGAATTTTTTTATGCTCCTTTCCCAGCTTGATGTCCTCCAATAGTTCTATATCTGAGACAAGCTGGGGTTATGATGTTAGAAATGGCCAAAATGTATGATACTATATATTTAATTTTAATCTCATTTCAGTTAGAAGAAAAAGTTCTAACAGAAAGAACTGGATACTAGCATAAGTGTCCATAAATGTTCTAAGCAGCCTATTTCTCTTTGTCTTTTAGCTTTAAAGAGAGTCTTACCAAAATTCAGATGTTTATAATTTCAAAGATGAGGTATTCTGATGTAACACTTTGATCCTTGTGGCCTAGACATGTAGGATATTCCCATTGTAGTTTTTCCCCAACAGCCCACACATCAAATAGAGACTACAGAGTCAATAACATTCTCATGGGTAACTCACTAACCATGAGAAGTAAGCCATCTGACTTTTTTTGAACTCACATGTTTATGCATAATAATCTATCATCTGGAAATATCCTCACATTTTCCTTCCCTTACATTCAGTCATATGTCAACATTGTCCAAGACAATAGGCATTCTCATCATATTTCCCAGGATTCTGTAAGTCAAATGAAAGAGGAAAAAATAGGAGTACTCCCCAATTCCTTGCCACTTTTCCCTTCTATTCAGTTGCACAAGGAAGAACTCAAGGACAATTTGAGGAGTGGCAAAGGAAATAGAGCAAAGAAAAAACAAAAATAACCTTTTTTGGGGGTCTTTTTTTGACAGCAGTAGTTAAAATGTTTATTTTTTTTTATCAGCTAGGCTGCACCTTCAAAACTGTCATTTCATTAAAAAAAAATCGACAGCACAAGCTATAATTTGGAGATAGCAATAGCAGGATATATCTAAATTCGTTATGCTACTTTAATTAAATACTGCATTATGGCTTGTGACAACTTCATTGCTAAAGCACAAATGAATGTGGAATTAAAGTGTTAGTTAGGCTTTCAGTATCATAATATTTGGGGATCTTTTTTGTTTTGTCTCTTCATATATTCTTTTTCCTTTTTTATTCCTCGCCCTCCATCTTTCAGTTTAACAAAGAAAAGAGCCATAAAATCAAGATGTTTGTTCATTTATAGATGGAGTAGGCAAGGGAAAAAGAAAAAGGAAAAGAAAGGAAGAAAAGAAAAAGATACATTATAATCATACAACTCTACCACAAACTCTCTTCTGCGGATTCTCTGATAGCAGGAAGAATTCCTTTGATGGGAAAATGTTTGAATATTAATTGTGTTTGTGACTCTTATCTTTCAGACCCGGCTCCTTGTAAATGATAGTTCTCACGGCTGTGGGATTTAGCTTCCTTTGTGTAGCATTTAATAGCCAGCTTTTAATTTTTTTTCAACTGTTGATTCGTTACCACTTTGACACAATAGCAGCTCCTGAAAGTTCATACAAATTTTATTCTTGATTATAGCAAATGAAGCGAAAGCAGTTTCTCCAGTATCAGCTGCCCCTTCTATTCCCCCCCCATCCCCCACCTTTGACTACACCAGTAAACTTGAAAAGAGTTATGGGGCTAAGGCAAACTTATTTTATTCCCAGAAATGTAACCCCCGATCCCATCAATCTATTTGCTTCTCTGCTAATGAAAAGCCAAGGCCGCATGTGACATTTCGTGGCACCAACCACTTTAAATGTTACTGACATCAATCGGGTTTTTAAATGTTACTTGCATCTCATACGGATCAGGAAATGGTTTTATAATTATCTCCTGCTCTCTAAACGCACTGAGAGATTTTCACGTTGTTCTTTTAAGAATTTCTTGATCACAGCCAAATTAAATAACAATATGTATTTATATTCTGAAGCTCTAAGAGATTGATTAAATAAATAAATAATTTTACAAGAAAACAAGTTTTGTGACTATGCACAGGCAGCTCCGGTATGTTAAAAAAAGAGATTCTAAAAGATGGTTTTAAAATATTTTTGCACAATTGTAATTAGATTATAACTGCAATACTGGTTACTGCAAAATAAATATCAGAAGAAATTATCAAGCAAATGTGAGATTTTTCTGGCTAAAGATTGGGCAGAAACAGTGTTGCACATGTTTCTGAACTAGTAGCTTAAACAAAAACATTTATTTCTACTGGTATCATCTTCCTAAGAAATAATCAGTATGACTAATTAGTAACATTTCTATTGCCAATTTAGAATATAGTCCTCTTTGCTCCTCATAACCAACCTGGGAAGATTAGTAAAGTATTTAGAACTAAATCTTTGTCTAATAAAAGCAGTTGGTTCTAGCCAAGAGCTTGTTATAAACCTGCTTTTGGAAAATGGAAGGAATGTCACATTTAAAGACACACATTTCCTTGATAATATATTCAAATGGAAATGCATTGAATCCACTACATACACTAGCATAACTAATAAATTTGCAATATTTCAGCCTCAACAGCCTACAATGATTCGTTTTAAAGATTTATGTGATAAAAAAATTACTCAGAGATGAATGGAGTTTATTCTGTGCCAGATTGGGAGGTATAAGGAATTAAACTACTGTCTTTAGCAGTGCATTTATTATTACCTCTGACAAAGAATAAAGACTTTTACAGGGTCCATGATAAATTTCTGCATAAAATAAACAGGGTGGTGGAATTGCATACATGCAACTACACATATATTATATATAAATATTGCATTAACACAAGAAAATTGTGCATGGTTTTGCATTTGAGATTCAAAACTAAAGATTACCTACCACAATGAAGAAGAAAATTTAGAAATGAACTGACTGAAAGAAAAGTCTCTTATTATATAAGGCACTGTTATATTCTAGAAGAGATCTTTAAATGAAAGATTGTGTCTAGAAATAACAATCAATCCTTACAATATCTGGATATTAAGATGTTTGTGTGTTATTAGAAAAGGGTAACAGAGTAGACACAATTTGGCATAGTTTTAGCCAGCTGAGATCAATTATAAATTACAATTCCATCTTCTCTGGAGACAGGAGGAAAACTTCAGAGAAAGTCGCATCAATTATTTTCTGGATTCTGGTATTTTATTCCAACTCAAAGGAGACGGGGTTTAGGAAGTGAAAAAAGGACAAACCACTTCTTAAACACATATCTTACTCATTAGGAGGCAGAGATTTCCTCAATATGTCAGACCTATAAATATCTCACCCAGCCATCCTTAATGGTAACTAAAATCTGTTACTTCACTGCCTCATGATAGGGCCATCCCTGACCTAGAGTTCATACTTGAAGATCATAGATGGGAGATTAGTTTTAACAGGCTTTAAGCCCTCTGTCAAAGCCAAATAATAAAGAATGGATTTTCCCCGAGACTTTCTGTGCTTATTAATGAAATGGGGACTACAATCCAAATTAATGATTATAAAAGCAGGTGGTGGTAGTTTCTCCATATTAATTAATATACAATATCATTTGCATGTGTGTTGTATAGCTTTGTTGCTTATTATTTGAATGCCAATGAAATGTACAGTATATCCAAGATAGCTGAAAGTATAGGTTTTGACATCAGTATGAAAGACACAGAAGCTATGTGAGTCTTTGAAAATGAATATTCTGAAGATTATTTCATATTTTTGAACTGCATGATGTAGTTGTAATCAGGGAAAAACATGGATAAAAAGATGGATTCCCCATTTTTTCAATGCTCTTCCTTTCATGTTAAATGGGGGGGACAGGGACCAGGGCCACATTTGTAAAAATGCAAACCTAGTGAAGGGTGTTTCTTCTGGATCAGTTAACATGTATGGAGTAAACAGCATTCCTCTTCTTAAATACAGTGGGATAATCTGACAATTTGGGAGACAAAAATAATAATCAGAATGCTTATATTTTTCAGAAGAATAGTCAACTTACTGTTCATGGCATAAAACAAAACCGGAATTAAAGGGAAAGAAGGGGATTTCAATGTTATAGACAGATATTAATTTTAGAATGCCACACCCATAGGACATCAATGGGTTATTACTGGAGTGGGATTACATTATTTCATCTTTGCCCAACCTGGCACTACATAATCTTTATGTCCTTATAGAAAACTATGTGTAGAAAATTACATGGGAGAAATGAATCCGTCTGGGGGGGGGGTTATTTCTGGATGGTTGGTTCTTGTCTGAGGGTGAAGATGAAGGGGGCTGTGATAGGGGAAGCTCTCTGAAGGGGGGAACATGGGTGGGGAAATAGCCTTAAGCCTGAATTTGACCGGTGTATGACCGTTGCCTTCTAGCTGACCTCAGAATCTATTCCCAAGCATTTCTGATTCTATAGTCTCCTGTCCCCATGGGGGTTATTAATGGAAAAAAACCCCAACATCCTAGCCATCTTTTCATTGCAATGCAGCTTATTAAGAATGACACGATGGGGGTATAGGTAGAAGGAAGAGGAAATATATGTGAGTTTTTAAAAGCCGCTTGCTAAAATGGTCTTAGTTGAAATGAAGGTTCATAGCATCATCTGATCATTCTTTCACTCCTGCCTTTTCCCCTTTTTCTCTTTGCATCTGACTCCTCACATTCCCACAAAAAGACCACTAGATGTCACCCACCTCCTCCTTTCACTTCAGGATCTATGGAAATAGGATTGTACTTTAAAGCAACAGTTCAGAATTAATAACACTGGAATGTTTTGTTTGTATCACTTCCAACAGAGAGATAGAGATGATAGATGATAGATGGATGGATGGATGGATAGATGGATAGATAGATAGATAGATAGATAGATAGATAGATAGATAGATAGATAGATAGATAGATAGATAGATAGATCAATTTTGAAATAATTATTCAAATATAAATATCTTCTATCTTGATTTATGGGGTGGGAAAAAAGGATGCTCTATGACTGCAAAGCAGTGGCATTCTCTGAGTTCCTTAAACTGGTGCCCTCTAGTGTTGAATTACAGTTCCCCTCATCCCCAGCCAGCATGGTTGTTACTAGAGATGATAGGAATGGTCTGAGTATTTTATCTGTTGTTTTCCTTTTACATTTTAGATATATCAGATTCACAATTTTGCCATGGAAAATTGTCTCCAAATACAAACACTGAGTTTCTTGAATAATACTACTTCCTTAATTTTTGATGACTGGTTGAGGATTTTAAAAAATAAGAGTGGCCGGGAACGACAATCAGGAGCCTTCCAATATATGATATACAGAATCATACAATGGGAAAAGAGATGAAGGCCAAACCATCTGCTTGCCACAAAACATAATGACCCATTTATCAGTCTCTGGCCATACTAAAGATTGCTTAACAAAATGCAGCCTGCTATTTCTCAGAATTCTGGTGGAATAAAATAATCTCCTTTGACACACTAAATAGCTCTCCAGAACAACACATTCTAGACCAGGGGTGTCAAACTCACGGCATCACGGCAGCGTCACGTGATGTATCAGGACTTTCCCCCCTTTGCTAAACTGGGCGGGGCCGGGGCCGCGAGCTTGACACCCCTGTTCTAGTCCATTCAAGCAAGCCATGCAACATTTTACAAAGATATTCAAAATAGAGCTTTCAGGGTCACAAGCCATCCTGATTTGTGAAGAACATCTTCTTGACTAAAAAGTTGCCAGTCACTCCACTCTGAACATGCACAAAACATGTGATTGAAAACTATTCTACATATGATATCAAGCAAAGAAGTACAACCAGGCATTGGCATAGAATTGCAACCATTCCTGGCACCCAGGTTCATTTAACTATGTACTTTAGGGTACATAGTTAAAAAGAAAACATACTTAGAAGTGTATTCATGGTGGATCCCATCAGCCATTGATAGTATCCCAACTAGTGACAAAGACTGTTTTCTAAAGTCATCCAAATATCATAAAATAATGGTAATGAAGATGAACTTACATTGTCTCAATGATGGCTATAAGAACTGGGCAATAATGGGAGAATATATTCTCCCATACTTGCTTTGCTCTGATTTTTATTATTTTTTAAAAATGTCCCCAGGAAGTTATAATACTTACCTAATTTCAGCTGATCTTGAAAATCTAAATAAAGTATGATTTAGTATCTGGATGGGAGACCATCAGGAAATACCAGAGCTGTGAGCTAAACTGGGAAGGGTGTCTGGGAGTTAAGGGGTGGCAAACAGAAGAAAGCAATAGTAACAAAATGCTGCCAAGAAAACTACAGGGATCTATTTGTAATTCCCAGGATTTGAGCTCTCAAGTCTTTAGAATTCTGAGGGCTTGGCTGAAGTCAATTGCATGTGATATTAATAAATTCCTTAGACATAGGTACAGTGGATACCTATAGGGAAATCATTGCTTGCCTAATTCATAAGCCTCATCACTCTGTGCCAGTAATACTCTGGTTCCTTTCTAGTTCATAATCCTTGTAATAGATGCCAGACATTGATATTTGAATGAGTGATTTGCAAAGTGTTATTGAACTCCCTGAAAGATACAGAAATGAACACTTATAGCAATATATCAAACCGTTGTTCTATTGTAAAAGTACCTGGAGGAATGCAGAGCAGGTCATAGTTGTACTAAGCAACTCTTAATGCAATGCAGTTGTAAGCAGTGTAAGGAGAAAATGAAAGAGATGGTTCTTTAAAGAAAAAAAAAATCAGGGACATCTGGTAACACCAGGGCCAAGCCCAGCTGCCAACACTGGCAAGCTTTGCTACAAGCCCCCAGTGTCATTTAAAAGCACCTGAGAATGCAAGCTGACTCAGGTTGTTGAGCATAACCACTGGCTGTTCTGTTAATGGTGCTAGTGAGGAGCTCCAGAACAGCATTATCCATGGCACAAGAGATATGCTGATGGCTTAACACCTCCAGCTTGGCTGTGCTCAGTGAAATTGTCCAGGTTTTAATGCTGGAACCTCAGCAATAAAAAGGAATGGATAACATTATTTAAAGGGGGAAAATATCAAACCAAAACTGAAGCACATGATATTGTCAAACATTTGCAGGGCATGCATTTCCTAAAACAAGTAATATAATTCTGAGATCTTAAGGACCACATTAGATAAAAATGCTAGGAGTTCCTTATCAAGGCTGGGATACCTACAGTAATTATATACCTATTTGGAAATGTTGCGCCAAAGACAGTTTTGTCATAAGACTATGACCCCAAACTGAAGCAAAATCCATTTTAAGTCATACAACCTGCCTGAAATGCCACTGATTGGGAATCTTAAAAAGCAAAAATCTACTCCAAACTCCAAGCATAGGAGATTGCTTTGCTCCTTCCTGCCCATGCAGTCCAACTTTTAAATTGTTCAATGGCTAACATGTAGTTTTCTGCTGATTTCTGAATGATGTTTTCCAGTGGCCAAGAGCCTAGATGAATCACAGAGACTCAAATGTACCTTACTGTATAAGGAATGTTTTTTCTACTGATCTTAAGCTATTTTTCTCAAGTTATTTGAGGCCTCTGATAAATAGTATCTAAGAGATTGTGTGACTATAACCACAGAGATCTAATAGGGATAAAGTTTAAAGACAGAGTATACATTTAAAGTGTAATTGATGTACTTTCCCCTTCTCATCATGGCAATTACAAGAAAAGCTGCAAATTTATGAGAAGGAAGGGGGCGGTTCACTTAGAATAACTTAAAGGGAAAGCTATTTCACCAGATTTGTTGCAGAAAATGTTTGGGCAATTTGGCAAAAGAAATGACTTTAATGGTTGCCAATAGTTTTGACACTTTTAAACAGGAAATATAAGTAGGATTTGTAAAAAAGATAGGAAAGAAGAAGTCAGTAAGATTGAAGAATCTGTAGGACAATTGGTTGGAGATCTAAGACAAATTACTAACATAGTGGAAGTTTTGGGAAGTAAGACAGAAGCAATTCCTTAAAAAACATGGAGAAGATATAAAACAAAAGCTTGTTAAGCCTGTCTAATTTCCTGGGTTGGAAGGAAGATGACACTGTGACGGAGACTGATAAAGTTTATATGATTAATAAATATTTTGCAAAATTAAGAAATGTTCCAAGAGATCCTTGTGCAGTTTGTTAGGAAAAATAATAGATATCAAAGTGTGCAGCAGCATTTTAATACTAGATTGGCGATTGATAAAGTGATTGTTCTTAAGTAAATTCCAACTACAATACTGTATAAGTGAAAAGAGGTTTTTTTTCTGATAAACTTAAGCAGAAAATTTCATCTGGATGAGAAAGGGTGATTTTTCCTTTTAAAGTGAACTCTGTGCAGAAAACAAGAGATATTTTTGGGGAAATTTAAAGAATTGGAGGAAATACAATGGAAGTGACAATGACAGATGCAACTAAACAAATGCTACAACAGATACAACAAAACACTGAAGAGGATTCCATGTTGGGCGCAATAGGGATTGACTTTTTAAAGTGTTGCCTAATTAGGGATAATTGCCTAATGTAGAATACAAATGCAGCAAATTCTTCTAAAAGTGAAAAAAAATCATTATTTGAAAAAGTTAAAACAATATGTGATTTACTTACAAAAACACATATTAGAAAAAAAGATATAAAATATTTGAATCACAAAAATCTGGCTGAAGAATTTATTTCAACAGGGATGAAACAGATGGAGTTACTTGTATATAAATCCTCATCTATATCCAAAACTCATATTGACTGATGATCATGGCAGATATGTTGGAGTGGACATTAATGTACAGGGTACTAAGACTTTGATATTAGGAATTTATGTACACAATCAAGATTAAATAATATTTTATAAAGAACATGGACAAATTATTGGATTTTCTGCATGAAAATTGGTGTTTCCTGGGAGATTGCAGTGAGATTACTTCCCCATAAAAAGGATAGAACTTTTGAGAATTTTTTAAAAAAATATACAAGGTACGTTGTGAGAAAAAAAATTAAAATATACAAAGTAAATTACCATTTTTTAAATTTAATGAAATTTGTAATTTGTTGATGTATGGAAATATAAAAATTGTGGTTTTTCTGAAAGACATATATCTTTTTCAAGAATAGATATGATTTGGATATAGATGTTGGCTATTAAAAGCGTAGATGTTACCAAATTCAATTTTGGACCACAATGCAGTGACTTTAACTTTCAAAAGATATAATGGCTCTTTTAGGTGGAGACTGAATATGAAGCTTTTAAAGGAAATTATAATATAAAATAAAATAAAAACTCTTAACAATCAGAAAATTATCAAAACCCTGGCAGCTACATTCTAATTTTGCATTTTCTGTGTCAGTAATGCAAAATTAAAATCATCATTATAAGAAGGTACACTGTATTAACATGGACAAATGACATCCCGATACGGGTGGAAAAAGTCAATATATTTCAGGATTTGAATAGTTACATTATTTTTTATTTAAAGATTTAGTTTACAAAATAAGTAATAATGCATTATTATTTTATTATTCCCATATTTCTTGCCAAATATAACTTTTATATTTTATACCTTGATTTGTCTTTAAAAATTCCACTATTTAGTGGAAATGCAAAAATTAAGGATCAGAGGACTTGGGAAATATTTTTTCCTACCTCTCCTCAAATATTCAATATTGGATTGGATTCAGATTTAGTTAGAATGGATCCTAGCTCACTTATTGGCTATATTTTTTTTATTCTAAAAAATGGCTACATTTGGACTAATCTCCTTTTTAGGTACAGATGCATAATATTTAAAAGGATGTTGGTATGATGTCCATACCAATTCTCATACCAATGATTCACATACCAATTCTTATGTAACATCATGTTCAGTTAACTGAACTGCAAGATAAGGTTATGATGTTGACTAAGCTGCATGTTTCATGCGGGGAACAAAAATGCAAAGACCCTTTTCAATCTGAAAACCTGCATCAATTGCAGAGAAACTAAGTAATGGGAGGGGGAACTAAAATTCTACCCCTTCCCAATGCTTTCTTTCAACATGATTATTTTTGTGTTTAAAAAGGGCTATTAAAATATTTGGCTGCACATTTTTATTCAGTTTTCACTAATCCGGAGCCTTTCACATACTTTGCATATATACAATTTCTAGAATACTTAAAATATAAATTCCACATATTTAGAGACACCAGGTTGGGAAAGGCTGATATTGTGTATAATGGTTAATATAAAGACTCCCTTGTCAAATTAGCCATTTGGTGGCTAAGCAAGAATCATTGATATGAAAAACAACTCATGTTATTGGAGAAAAGATCACATTATTGTATGCACACAAAAGTAGAATTTGAATCTTCATATCTGTATCTTGTTTATTGAATTTAGTATTGTGGGATGCAATGTAAAATACCATTTCAAATTTCAACAATAGAACAGCTTATTATTATTATTATTATTATTATTATTATTATTATTATTATTATTATTATTATTATTATTATTATTATTATTATTA
>QLTV01001726.1:2892385-2915375 GCA_003457575.1 Thermophis baileyi
CAATTCTTCTCTGTTTGTAAGTATTAAGTCCAGTATGGCTGTCCCTCCAGTTCCCTCCTCTACCTTTTGGACAACAAAGTTGTCAGCTAGGTTGGTTAGGAACCTATTTGATTTCTCACTTGGTGCAGAATTAGTTTTCCAGTTGATATACAGGTAGTTGAAGTCCAACATTAAAAAAGTAGTGTGTTTAATAAATATGTTAGTTAATTGGTTAACAAAAAGGATATCCATTTTTTCTGCTTGATTAGGTGACCTATAGTATACTCCTATTGTCATATCATTCTTTTTTTCTTTTATGTTGACCCATATGCATTCTAGGGGGTTTTCTTCTTTGGTTACGTGTAGCTCTGTAGCAACATAGTGGTCCTTTACATACAGTGCAACTCCACCTCCTCTTTTATGTGCTCTGGTTTTTTTGAAGAGTTTGTATCCTTCTATCAGTATGTTCCAGTCGTGTGTTTCATCCCACCAAGTTTCTGTTATTCCAACTATGTCGTATCTTCCTTTGTGCATTAATAGTTCAAGTTCACCCTGTTTATTCCCCAGGCTTTGTGCATTTGTGTAAAGGCATTTGAGATCTTTGTGCCTGATTCTGGGTGTGCTTCCTGTGTCTCCTGTTTGGCATTTGAGTTTGTTTTCCTTCCCATCCCTCTTTAGTTCGTTATTTGTCTTGCTTACTAAGGGTCCTTGCTTGGAGTTTGGTCCTGGAGATACTATAGATTGGTCACTCTCCCCACTCAATTTTAGTTTGAAGCCCTCCTGATAAGTTGAGGCAGTCTTTTTCCAAAGACATTCTTCCCAGTCTTTGTGAGGTGTAACCCGTCCCTTGCCAAAAGCCCATCTTGGAGGTAGTACAGTCCATGATCCAGGAATCCAAAGTTTTTTTGGCGACACCAACCCTTTAGCCAGTGGTTCACTTCTAGGATTCTTTGTTTTCTTACTGGATATTGTCCTCTTTTTGGTAGTATAGATGAAAAAACTACTTGTGCACCTGAGTCCTTGACTGTGGTTTTAGATACCACAGATAAAAGTTTGTGAACCCTTTTGAATTTCAATATTCCTGTAAAAAGATAACTTATAACATGATGTGTTTTCCACACTCCCCCTCAGCAGCAATAATTGCTTCTAATAACAGTTGATCAGTCCTGCCCTTTCGCTCAGAGGAACGTTGGCTATTCCACCTTTCAGAAAAGCTGAAGACAGCTGGTGGGCTGCCTCGTATGAACTGCCTCCTTTAGCCGTTCACAGCATTTCTATAGGATTAAGGTCAGGACTTTGACTTGGCTATTCCAAAAATTAATTTTCTTCTGCTTTACCTATTCTTTGGTTGTATGATTTGTGTGATTTGGCTCATTGTCTTGCTGCATAATCCACTTTCTCTTGAGCTTCATCTCCTGGACAGATATCCTGACATTTTCCTGTAGAATTTGCTGGTATAATTCAAAATCCATAACTTCAAAATCCATAATGTTGGCAAACTGTCCTGGTCCAGAAACAGCGAAGCAGTACAAAACCTCCACCATGTATCGCAGATTGGAGAAAGTTCCTATGCTGGAATGCAAGATTTGCCCTTAGCCAAACAACGCTTATCATTCAAGTCAAAAAGTTCTATTTTGGTGTCATATATCCACAGAATATTCTTCCAACAGCCTTCTGGCTCTTTTGCAAATTGTAAATGGGCAGTAATATTCTTTTTTTGGAGAGTTGCAGCTTTCTCCTTGCATCTGTACCACACATACCATTGTAATTCAGGATTCTCTTGAAGGTGGAGTCATGAACACTGAGATTCACCAATGCAAGGGACACCTTTAGTTTCTTAAACATTACCCTGGGATTCTTTGAAACGTTCTGAGTATTACATGACTTGCTCTTGGTGTGATTTTGGTTAACCAATCACTTCTGGGTGGGTGACAATGGCGTTGAATATACTCCATTTATATACAGATCTGCCTCACAGTGAACTAGTAGAGTCCAAATATTTTGGAAAGAGGAAAGAGTCAGGTGACTATAAGCAACTGTTTTTTTTTTTTTGAGGTCCTCAGAAATTTATTTAGTTTGAGCCATGACACACTTCTACATAGTTATGTTGTGAAGATCAGACTTGAATTCTGTTCTTTAAATAAGGCAGGTCCTCCCTCGATTGAAACATTTAAGTTTAATTTTCTCTTCAAATGAACTGATAATCCTAGAGTTTTATATACTTTTGCCACACCCAAATAGGTAGCTTTGGATTATCTCCTCAATAAATAAATGGACAAGTACAATATTTTTTATTCATCTGCTTAATTGGGTCTTCTTCAGTTTTAGTATTTGTATGAATAACAGATCATGTTTTTGATCATATTCAAAATTCAAAGGGTTCACAAATTTTTAAGCACCACTGTAACTGTCCAGTGGAGCCACAACATAGGGGAAGACAGAAAGGACATTACCCATTTTGAATTGGAAGAAAGGAACATTATGATAACAAAATGTTTAGATGAATAAAATCGCATACATCATCATAATATGCAAGAAAGATTTGTGGAGATGGTACTCTACAGACAGAACACAAATCTTGGTAATAGTTGGAAAGAAAATAGATATGCTTCTTTTGTGTGAGATAAAAGAGCTTATTCAGGTAGTCCTCATTTAGTGACTGCCTCATACAGTAACCATGATGAAAAAGTAACCTTACGACTAATCCTCCATTTATGATCTTCGCAAATCTGTAGAGCAAAGGAAAGTAAGATCATAAGCATAGTCATAGTTTCATTTAGCAACTATTTTGCTTAATAGCCAATTCTAATTATGGTCACCAAATGAGGACTACCTGTACTGAAAACCAAGTAAAGGTGCAATATTACTTGACCTACAGCAAGAACTAAGCATAGGCTTATTACTACTAACAATTAATCCAGACATTGTTGGATTTTGGTTTCTAGATGATTATTCAACACAGAATTAAATGTGCAGCCTGAATAAGACAGTAGCATATCTCCAAAATGAGTTCTCTGCTATTCTATATCATACACTTGCCACAACTGCTAAATTGTCCAAGATATTTTGACTCCATTCTGAAGGTTCATTCTTAATTGAGTCATTCCCAAGTATAATATTCTGATGCTGATCATTGCCAATATAGTTATGAATAAAAAAATAGAGGGCATTAATTTTATCCCTATATAAATTGAGATGAATGATTTAGAATGGTTGGGAGCATATATTGTGGCATAGAGGTGTGTATATACCAGTTCCTAATTCAGGCATCTTATACACAGTTATCAGAATGTCTGAGAGGAATAAGAAAAACAAAATGATTATAATAATTTACTTATATAGTGTCCTTCCCTTCACTTACTGTGATTTATGAGTATATAGTAAAAACAATAAAAGCATATTAGAAACCATTATAGTCATTTTTTAAGCAATGTTAGGAAGAAGGAAAAAACTAATCCAACACTGTAGTGTTTATTTTAAGACAAAATAATGTTTTATAGAATATGGAATGACCAATGCCTCTTTTCTTCCTTTCCCTTGTTCCCATCTGGATTTGTTTTCTTTATTTCTTTGTTTTATGCCTTATGTTGTTACTGTTTAAAAAATGTTTTTAGAAAATTGTAAACTACCCAGAGTCGCCAGGAGTCAGGTGGCATATATATTTAATATATTATGGTCCATCTCACAGTCAGTGGAATGGCTTGCTTTTAAAAATTGTGGGTGCTCCATCACTGGATGTTTTTAAAAAGAGGTTGAACAGCCGTTTGTTCAGAATGGTATAGGATCTCCTGCTTGGGCAGGGGGTTGGACTAGAAGACCTCCGAGGTTCCTTCCAACTCTGTTATTCTGTTAACCACAATTTATCATATGAGGATGTTTCCTGAACTATGAGCAAATGCAGCACCCAGAACTGCAGGAAACTCAAAGCAGCTCCACCTAAGTGTTTTTTTCCTGAACTGGATATGTAGGTTCTGGCAGAGAAAGAATCAGGTGGTCTGGTGAGGAAGAGGGACTGAGGGCAGAGAGCAGGTGGATAGGGATGGTCCAGGAAACAGGCTTTCCGCTTTCAGCCTAAAGTCTCAAGGAAAAAGCCTGGGAAGGAAGGTTCCCTCCCTGTGCACTCTGGAAGGACAAGCTTCCCTTTGAAGATGTCTAGAAGCAGTAATTGAGAAGGTCAAGTTCCCAGTAAACAGACCTTCACTGCTCTCCCTTCCTTTTGGCATGCAATTCTCCTTTCTCTAATTTCTGGTTTTTCCAGTGGGTTTCTGTCTACTTTCTTGTCTCTCACTTCATTACATGACCTCTTTCTTGTTTGCTTTCCTAATTCCATGGCAGTTCTTTTGCTGCTTGAGTTTTATGTTGACTCCTGGTAGCTTCATGGATACAGCTACAGTATGTAATTATGTTTGTAACAATATAGAAATGTTTTGCCATTGTCTTCTTCCAGGATTTTTACAACTTCCCAACCTATAGGTAACCTAAGTAACCTATAGTCCTGAAGTTTCCTGGTGGTTTCTCTTCCAAGTATTAACTGGTAGGGCTGTCCAGTGCTTTTGATTCAAATATTTTGGAGAGCACAAGAGTATGAATGTAAACCTTTTCTGAAATTCCTTAAAATCTTTGAATTCAAAGGACCGCAAAGGGCCACTAATGTGTGTTAGTTGATAAAATTTCATAGATAGAGAAGCAACAATGCATTTTGCTTTGCATAGAATCTGTGACAAATAAATTATGACTTATACAGTAATGCATTACAATGTTTTAAAAATCTTCCAGAAAGAGACACTCCTATGTTTTATTATATATCAGAGTTTACTTATTATATTGGATTCTAGAAGATGACTCTAATAAGGCTTAGATTTAGATGCTACCGTAGCGTCTATCAATACTGAATATGATTCATGATTGAAACATGTATTGACACTAGCATCAATAAGGTCAATTGATTGTGCACTTTATAGTTCAATAGAAATACCATTTAAAAATTCCTGGCTGACAGACTTTGTACACATATTTTAGCAGCAATCCCATGGTAAAACCGGGCAACCAATTGCTTTGGGGGAAGTGGCATTGCATGGAACCTATTTATATATAAAGGATATAGTATGTAGAACTTTACCTTTATTTTTGATGTTTCCAGCATTTTCCCTGTCATCCTGAGCAAACATGTTGAAGTCCTCATCTACAAGAATAAATGACATGAATATAAAATATCTACTAGCAGACTAATTGTGCCACAAAACGTCCCATCATTTACATTGCAGAAAAAGTATACATTTTTCTCCTACTTATAATCCATGTACATTTGTCAGGATGGAAGTTAATAACCCCACCCCCAAAAGAAGAAGCTGGGAAAGACTATGAGACAGTATTTTGTGGGAGTCCTGCCCTGGTTTCTGATAGAAATGAAACTTTCCCATGGCAAAAGAAGCTTTTCTCTCTCTAGGGGCTATTTGTGATTTTTGTTCACTGCAAAAAAAAAAAAAAAGCAGTAAGGTGACATAGAAGGAGTGATTGGAAGTTGCTTTAGTAAATGAAGGGAATTGCTGGCCAATATAAAATAATCCTCAGCAGTTAAAAGATGCTCATGAGTCAGTTTGAAGAGTGGCTGTCAGGAGCTGCCTAAAATGCCATAAAACGATACTTAAAATACCTACTTGTAATAAGAAATGTGTATTAAGATATAAAATTCAAATAGCTATAATGCTTTGTAAAAGCATGTAAAACTTTATATTTTTTTGCTTTTCCAGCAGCACACAAATATTGGCCAGATTGAAGAGTTCAGTCTGCTTCCCACAAAATAGTTTTGCATGGTATGATGTATTTTTGTTGCTTTTGAAAGAAAGATGATTGTAAATATTTTACTAAATACTTGTTGCCACCATAACCTCCCATTCCTCCATACTATAGGATATGACAGATTAGAATAAAGGAAGGTGATTAGAAAAAGGGCATTAAGATTAAATCTCAGTCACAGCACAGAACTAATAACTAACAAGGTCCATCATATCCTCCCTCCCCAAATCTTTGCCATTAGCTATTTTTTTTTCTTTTTAAAAACCTTCTGGGTGCTATTACTCATGTAGTCCACATAATGAATCTCATTGTATTCTTCCTGGTTTTAAAACAGTTTTGCTCAATCTGATGTTTTCAAATGTTTTGAGCCACAACTCCCAAATATCCAAACAACATTTTTTTTTGGCTGGCACAGAAGTCTGGAGATTGTAGCCTCAACACATACTGTATGTAGGAGTTCAGGTTGGAAAAGCTGTTTTAAAATGTTGCAAAATGCTCATATGGAATCATTCCAAAGGAGGATTAACATGCATTTTATCTAGATGGCAACTATATAGCTGTACATAAACTGATATTTGTTTATCATAAACAAGCAGCTGTGTATTTGTGTGAAATATAATCACAGAAAAATATTAATTGCATATTCATATTTTACTGATTTTAGGAATCTTGCAACCTTTCTAATGACCCTAAAGTTAGAATGAGACATAACCTGCTGTTTACCAATGCAGATATGTTCAAACAATATAATCATATTATGACCAAATTGAAAGAATATCTTCTTTGATGTCTTCATAATACAATGCAGGGGTTAAGAGTGCAGCTGTGAACTGTACTAGTCTCTAATTTATGTTTTGCTATGATTTCATTATAATTAGCACTTATGTAGACAATTCTAAAGACTTGAGTGTGTTGAAACAATTTATTTCTGACCAGCTGAGTTCATACAACACAATTAGGTTAGATAAAAGACTTGGTGTAGGAGATGACCAGGATGAGCCTGAGGGAAGGGTCAAGCATGTTATAAGTCTCTAGTCCCTTTGTGCCCACAAGCTCTAAATCCAGCCAACCTTGAATTCCATAGACTTTTATCTACAGCCAATTTGCTTTGACCATTAGCAGTTCAGATTCTTATGGAGGGTTTAAGCTTGCAATAAAACTATAAATTCATTTGAACCTCCTGGACTCCTGATTTTCTGCACTTGACACTTGTAGCTTTATTTGCACAATATGCTAAGTTAGGTTACTGTTAATTTTGGTCAGTTTTTTAAAAATAATTTAGAATGTTAAGCTCCTGCTCCAGGCCTGCTCTGCTGCCTTATAGTGCAGGATATATGTGGATGTTCTAAAGCCAAAGCAAGCAAGTATCAACAATGGGTAGCAGCAATACACAAAGATGCTAGATCATTGTATTATAGATGGCAAAGATATAATTTCATTTTGTATGGGAGAAGGCAATGGTAAACCACTTCTGTATTTTATCAAGAAAACCATATGAGTAGACCAGATAAAATGATTGAAAATACTGGTGTTTTAATGCTCAATAGGCTCAGGAACTTTCGAAGTATTAATGAGGTTTATGAGGCAGCTAGGTTAAAGTCTTTGGGACATCTAGTTCCTGATGTTGTCATCCAGGAAAAGAAGACCTAATTCTACAATTCTAGAATTACAGTGGGCCTGTAAAATGTAAGAAGCATGAACATAAGGAAGTTCAATCCACTGAAAGATGGAATGAACTGACTAAAAATTAACACCTTAGGAATTGGTAAATTGAAATAGATTGGAATTGGATACTTTCTACCAGAAGAGTATACTACATATTACCCAGGATGCAAAAACAAAGAAGGAATGGCATTACTTTCATAGTCAGGAAGGGTATAACAACTAGGGTACTACACAGCACTTGGCAGAATGCAATTAGACTGTGCAGACAACTCTTTAATATGATGATTATTCAACTTTATGTTCCAACCACTGATGCAAAAGAGAAGGTTGACAAATGTTATATGTAAATGTTGATTTAAATTCAAACTTAAATCAACAGAACATGCAAGCTAGATCTGTAGCTTGTGGCTGGAGATGAGAATGCCAAAGTTGGACATGCTAAGGAGGAACATTTAGTTGGACTGAATGGCTTAGAAAGCAGGATAATGATTTATTAATTGCTACAATCCAGTGATTTCTTCATTGCTAAAACAGCTTTCCAACAACCAAAATAACATATGTGGATGTCACTAGGTGGAGTATTATCAGGTGCAAACAACCAGATCCACATGTGAAGGGTTCAAGATAACTACTTTATTATGTTCTATCTATAATGCAAGAATCTCCCTAGATAAGGTCCCATGTAACTTAGGGGAGGTCAGGTATAAGTCTCTTGTGGCTGTGCAAGAACTTAATATTACCTTCCCGCTTGATCCCTCTTCATTGCCTGGCAGGGAATGACCTAACATCACACTCCCCACATCAGATCCTTCCCTCTACCATGTCATGTTTATTGCCTGGGATCTCACAGGAACTTGGGAGGGTGGGTGGGAGCAATGCCAACTCAAAGGAGTCCTCTCCCTCGAGTCTGAAGACTATTTCCAGCCAGGCAGTGCATCCTGCAAAACATCCAGATGGTTAGAGAATTCCTCCCTGCTTTCCCTCAGGAACTGAAGTCCAGAAGATGAAAGTCGAGTCTCATTTGCTCCAAAGCTTCCCTCTAGAGGTGCCTCCTCTGCTTAATTAACTCCTTCATTCACTGATTCCTTCTTAGGCCCTGAGATGGAATCGGTGACTGGAAGTTTAGAAGGTCTTGGCTTGTCTGGGAATCTTTGGTAAAACTGCTGCACTAATTCAGGAGCATGCACAATATATTGCACATACTTAGCATTTTCCCATGAAAGTTCTGCTTCTGGATAGCATTTCCAGTGAATCAAGTACTGTATGCCTTTACCCTTTTCCTTGAGTTCAATATTTCTTTTACCTTGAACTCTTTCTTGCCTTGAACAATCAGTGTGTTTGGGCATGTGTGTGTTAATGGCAGTTGTGATCATAAAAGGCTTGGTGGCACCTCTCTGACTAGCAATGAATGATAGAAAACTGGGTGGACCTTCATAGATGGTGCCAATTGCAAACAAAAGGCCACAGTATTTACACACTGTAGGACCTTAAAGGAACCCAAACTTTGATCAAATATCTTCTAGGGTCTGATAGAAGCCAAAAATTTGGTCAATAATTACACTGTTTCCCTCAGCAACTGCTGCACTTCTTGCTACCGCCAGGTGCATGGACTCTCCCTCTCCTGAATCAGCTGTGGGTGGCATGAGGGAGGGGAAACTTCACAAAACAAGACCTAGGCTCATTTGATTATCCTGCAATTCCTTCAAGTGGGAGTCTATATGTCCACAAAGTTAGTAAAATTCCAGATTTCGTGGAATTCTTTGCCTAACCAGCTCAGTCAGTATGCAGATGTTGCCTGAACTGGTCAATCAAGGCTGCTTCATTCCAATCCACATCTACCAACAACAACTTAAAATCAATATAGAAAGCCTCGCCCTTCTGTTGCCTTGCCTGAGCTACCAATCTCATGGCTGGTTGTCACATATTGGTGGGAGTGTTCTTGGTAGTTCCTTGATAAGGCTGTTGTTTACTGTTATCTTGTTCGTCTGCATTGGTAGTTTCTTGATTGGGGTACTGTTTACTGTTACTAGTCTAGTGTTAATCTTAGTGTTAATATCTGCTCATATGGATGTTGATTGCTGGTGAGCAAGTGTTTTGATCTTTATTTCCTTTTGAGATTTTTGATTGTCTGTTTTGAATGGTTAAGAAGATTAACACAAGACATCAGCCTAATCAAGGAACCACCAAGAACTCTCCCACCTACATTGACAGAGCAAGCCACCAATATATAAAACGTAAGAGCAAATCCCACTCCCTTCTAGCACCAATGATGTTACCTAGTTTGGTAATGAATCTGCAAGAAAATCACCAAGCTCAGAGAGAACTACGGACCCCACATCCAATTGTCCTTATGCAAAACTTATAGACAGATCAGGAAGCTACAGCAAAAATGAAACATGGTGAAATAGATTGGCTCCGTGTCAGCAATATACCGGTATATGCTGGATATATATTGAAGGAAGCTGGTTTAGATGAAGATGAACATGATTTTAAAACTGGAGGAAAAATATTAGTAACTGCACTATGCAGATGATACTATTTTAATAACTAAAAATACAAATGATCTGGAATCTCTAGTAGTGAAAATCAAGGAGCATAGTAAAAAACTGTCTAAAATTAAATATAAAGACCAAACTCATGAAAACAAGTATAGCAAGTATAAAAATTGCCAGTGAAGATACTGTAGTGATGGATAACTTTTGCCTTTTGAGACTATCAACAGTAAAGAAATAAGCAGTGAAAAATATACTGAAGACTAATACCTGGTATAGTTGTAATGAAGTCTTTTGAAAAGATATTCAAAAGCCATGATATATTTATAGAACTAAATATCAGGCAATTATTATTCCTGTGACAGTCTGTGGAAGCAAAAGCTGGATTGGAAGAAGCAGGATAAAAATAGTATTGATGCTTTTGAACTTTGCTTCGTAGAAGATTTCTGAGAATACCACAAACCGCCAAGAATACAAGAAAATGGATTTTTGAAAATGGATTTTTACTGTAAAACAGAGCTACTTCTTTTGCCATTTCACTCTGGCCACTTCAGCCATGTTGATGGCAGGGCTGTTGCCAGCAGGTGTGCAAACTATGTACTGCACAAAGGTACCAAGACATGAGAAGGAGGCACCAAATGAACAGGATGATAGTAGCTGGATGGTAGCCCAGTGCTGCATTGCAGAGAACCAAGTTGGGGAAAGAAGCCTGTCCAGATAGTAATTCCTGCACATACACTGCACATATACTGTACAAGGAAAGAGAGATCAAAGTGTCAGAAAGCTGGAACTGCCACATGATGTGACTTGATGCTCTGATGGCAGAAACCTTTTTGCACAAAGGTAGGTACCTAATAGAACAGGGACTGTCCTGTTGATGGTTAGAGTTGTAATTGGCAACTTTGGTTTGGAGAAAGGCTAGGAGCAGTAAAACTCTAAGTGGAGTTGCTTGTCTTCTACTGCAACAATGCTGGTCCTGCTGGAGTAGGCTCTTGGATCTTGCCACCTGGTCCCCAGAGTGCCTGAGTTGCCATGGAGGAGGACAGTCCTACCCTGCTACTCTGCAGTTCCTTGCTTCTAGTCATGGACCATACATACCTCAGCCCTGGTTCTGATGCTGTCTTGATATGAGGTCAGGCCTGCAGCTCTCCCTTGGCCTGTCTCACCCAAGCACAGAGCTACACTTCTCATCTGTAGCAAGCAGAAACTATGATCATGAGAGCAGGCCCTGGCCCTAGCAGTGTTAGTGCCTTGATGCAGGACTAACTGGGAACTGAGCCACACTTCTCATCCTAAGTGAGGAGCCACAATTTCAGGTAAAATCAGACTGGATTTGAGTCACAGTGTGTGGATTGAAACTGGGATTGTTATCTCTGCTTGGGAAAAGCAGCCACAGCCAGTCAGTAATGCTTCCCATTCCACTATTCCAAGGCTCAGAACAGCTAATGTTTCCAATAAAGGAGTATATTTGTTGAAATGAGGGGTCTCTAGTGCTCTCTGAGCTTAGTTGTTTTCTTGCAGACATTTTCTTGATTGTTTTCTTGCAGACATTTCATTATCCAAACTAGGTAACACCATCAGTCCTAGTCAAGTGCACATTTGGATAATGAAATATCTACAAGAAAGTTACCAAGTTCAGGGAACACCAAAGACCCCTCATAGCACATGGTTTTTTGTCAAAGTTTATAGCCCTAGAAACCTGAGAGCTAGACTCACAAGCATCCATTTAGTGTTCCAGCTACCTGGCTAATTGAGCTATACCCTGGAGTTTTCAAGGATGTCCTGACACCCAGAGGCGGGTTCACCCCACCTAGATCCTTAGCTTACAAAAGAAAATGCTAAAACAGAATGTAGGAGGTAGTAAAACGCATACAGGCAAGGAAGTGGGAGGTGACATGTGAAGATTGACAGCTACTAGAGGCAGACAGATGACTATCAGTCAAATGTCACAAGCTAAGGGGATCAGCAAATTCTAATGGGATTTCTGGAGTCTGGCTTGGGAGCTCAACTGGTGTTCTCAAAAGCAACAGTCTAAGAGCAGAGATTGAAGTTTGACTTGGAGATTGGCAACAACTAGAAGAGAAGCAAATGTACTGAAACAGTATCCCACTCCAGCTAGTGCAAGAATGTTTGGAAAAAGGCAATATAGTTGTATGCTACCTTGTAGACTGTGAGTCTTTTGTTTAAACTGAATATTAATAGATTGAGTATGAGGGGTGTGGTGGCCTGGCCATGAAGACGCTTGCCTCCCACTCAGAAGGTTGAGCGTTCAATTGTCTTTAACAGCAGATGTTTCTCCCCTAGAGCGCAAAGAAAAATATCTGCTGTGATCTCCACATAGGCATCAGGAAGGGCATCCAGCCAGTAAACACTCAGATCCATCCCTATCCCTAATAGGGACTACAGGGTTGTAAAAGGGGAGTTTTATTAACAGATTGAGTATAAAGGACAATTAAAGATATAATGTGGCAACATCACCTTGCAAGCCTAGAAGGGTGGAATTGACCCAGAACAATAGCCTGTTTTTGAGTAAGGTGGATACTGAAATAAATTATTGAGTACAGATTTGCTATACTCAATGCTATACATGGGCTATAAGTTTGAGATCCTAGTTCTATAAGTGAAGTTTGCAACTTCATTTGGCATTCTATAGATATATCCATGTTGTTTTCTTGGCAGAAGTATAGAAATCTTTCCTACTGCCCTTTTTGGGGATATTTTTTTCAACATCCCAGTCTAATCTATAACCCTGGGGTTTCCTGTTGATCTCTCACACAAGAATTCAAATCTCAATTAGTATCCACCAAACCTTTTTCAAGAGCATCCAATAGCAGCTGGGTATTGCCACTAGCTATTCTTATGTCAACTAACTACAAGGAATAGGTCAGTGATGGTAGAAGCCCCATGATAACTGGCCTTTCTGTCAAATTAACATCTTGCAGGTGTAAAGTAAAATAGCTGTTATAGTAAAGTTTCAGGGAAAGTACCAAATGGCAATAGATGTAGCTAAGCTGAAGGAGTGGACTCTTTCTTATTCTCTTACCACAACTATTCAATTATTGTTAGCACCACCAATCCTTAGAAATAAAGTAATCCAGTAGATCAGATAAAATGTAATTTCAGTGTTGTGGCTGCTGTCAAAACTTGTTTTTTCACAATCAAGATAGCTTTGCGGCAATGAAAATTGCCAGTTCTAAGATGCCTGATTTTGGTTAGATGACATTGGGGGGCTAAACTCCCACACATATTTCATCTCCTAACCATATGATACTTGACATTTTTCATGTAATCAGCCAGTCATTTCAGATGTTAGCACAACTACCTGTGTACAATAAAGAATTTTGGGTGGCAATATTTTAAAGTAATAACAGTGAAATCAGGCTATAATCCAATGCTGTCCAGCAATAGCAGCCTATATAAGCAAAGTGTAACAATATAAAAGAGGAAAAGGGAGGTCATATTTTAACCGTGCCCCATAAACCTATCAATTGTTATTTAAGACAGTAATAGCAATCACTTGTTATAGCATCGTAAATTTACATGGCACTTTATAAGTATAACACAAGCAAGAAAGCTTCCTTAGCTTTGACAAGTATCTCCGGTCTCACTAAAGAGAAGACAATGAACGAAACACACTGTCAGGACATGATGGAGGCCAGGGGAAGAGGAAAAGGGAGGGAGGGAGGAGAGGGATGTTTGGGCGGCAGGACAGACTTAGCAGAAGGGCAGTTCGGATTCCAAAAGGAAGTGAGGGTTAAGAGACGAACAAAAAACCAAAGGTCAAACAAAAGTATTACTTTTTTTTGCTGTGCACGTAATCACTCTGAAAGCTAATTATTTCTTATTAGCCTGTCAAATTGTAGCCAAAGATTTTATTATTTCTCTCCTTCACCAATTTTTAATTAAATGGCAATGCATAGTAGTACTGTAATTATATAAGCCCAAGAAAATATTATTTGGCAAAAGGAAATGATAACTTATAGGTTGCTGTGCTTTAGCATCACTCAGCTTGATCCTTGATTTTTTCTTTGAAAATGAAGATTAGATTTTGAGTTGCCATCGCCAGCAGCAACAGAGAGTATTCTTTATCAAATAATTGTAGAAAGCTGCTGATTTTAGTGATCACTCTGCTCATCAGGGGCAATGAACCTGTTGAGGATCAGTTTGGTGTAGCAGTTAAGGTACCAAGTTAGAAACTGGGAGACCATTAGATCTAGTCCCACCTTAGGCATGAAAACTGGGAGGCTTTGAGCCAATCACTCTCTCACACCCCCTAGGAAGGAGCCAATGGCAAACCACTTCTGAAATCATGACAAGAAAACTGCAGGAACTTGTCCAGTCACTCAACAGGAGTCAAAAACTGACCGAAAAGTGAGCACATGTTAGAGATATCTTTAGGATGTCTAAGCTCAGCTTACTGGAGAAAAATAACAGCAGACATTATTACTTGTAAAAATATAGAGAAGGTAAACCATTTTCACATTATTATGGGGAAATTCTTTTGAAAGGTATCTTTTCAACTTTAATTAGGGTGCTATTTGATGTCAACCCTCACCTCTGCCTTTGGCTGTCACAGTGCAGCCAATCATTCTAGGAACCTTTTGATCTATGTGCTTACATGAGACACAGAAGACTGGAAATTGGTCCAGAATGGCTACTTTTAGTTCTACCATTTTTGGCTTTTCAGTAGATATTGAAAGTGACTTTTGACACTGAAGGCTATCATTCATGCTTTTCTGTCTATATCCTATTACATATGTCCATACTTCTGTACCATACAGATGTATCTTCATGGGCCTAGGAATGGCATTGGCATAAAGGAAGCCATTTTAATCAGCTTATGAGTTTTAAAACATAAAATTGCACTAACATGCTTTTCGATTAAAAGCATTTTTTTTAAAAAATAAAGTCTATAAATTATTAGTACTATATGCAAAATCAACATAAAACATTAAAGAGACAGTAAAGTGGTACTGAAAGGGTACTTAATTTTTAAGCCATCTTTTAATTGCATTAAAATACTTTTTCATAGGGACATTCTTGTGTAGATATTAAATACCTTTTTTTAAAAGAAAAATGGCACAGATTTAAAAAAATAAAACATTTGTAAAATGAATAACTAGAAAAGTAATACTAAAAGTAAACTGATACATAGTACTATAGACAAAATTGCCCAAAATATCATTTTATCGGTCAAAACATGCTTTTTTCAAAAAAAAAGAGGAAAAGCTCTTATAAGAGCTGCTTTAGTGCACATTTCAACCCTAACCCCTAATCCTGCATTCTTCACTATCCTTTATGTGTGTGTATGTATGCATACATACGCACATGCGTAATATGTATCTAGTGGCGCAGGAAATAAAATGAAGGTCTCAAAATTAATCAGAAATATATCCTCTTATATCAACTACAACATGGATATATTGACAAAAGCATCTTTATTTTATGTATTGTTTACAAAATGTTATGCTACAATGTAGTTTATTTTGACTTACTATGTAAGTCATTATGGTTTGCAAATATAGTTCATTGCTGAAAATGTTATCTGAACTCAACCAACAATTATTAATTCACTGTATCACAGATAGGCAAATAATAGAATAGCACAATGTAGGAATTCAACCATTTCTTTTACTTTGGCTAACCAGGTGGAAAAGAAGCTATGTAGTAGCCTAATTAATTTACTTATGTTCCAGTCAGAAGTTTGAACAATTTAGTAGATATTTCCAGCTTATCTTTGTTGTCTTAAGGACCGGAAACCTGTTTGTTTTTTTAAAGCCAGTACCCTAATATTAGGATTCTGAATTTTCCCAACACTAATATTGGGATTCTGAATTTTCCTTTTAATTGGAAATCTAATACTTTTGGGGCCTAGATCTCTTTTCTGCAAAGGGAAGGAATATCTGACAGGTAATTTAGATAGAAAACCAGCCAGCTATGAAAATATTATTTTTTTCTGATATCCTATCTGCAGAGAGTATTGGACAACCTGCCATGCTTCACTTTTTGGAAGTCAAAGCTTTTTTCTCCCTTACCATGACTTTGTCTAGGGCACAGCTGTCTCTTCCCCTCCATTCAAATCAATGCAAACATGGTCAGGCTATCCCTTTGTGAATTCAGAATTGAATCTGAAGTTGTAGGGTCAAAGAAAGCAGCTCTGACTGCCCTGCTCCACCCTTACTATTAGACGGGAAAGTGGCACCAAAGATCTTTTCTAAATAAATCAGTCTTGATTGTAGAGCTCAGGCCAATGAGGAGACAAATCTCATTAGCATTGATTTTAAAATAAATTATTGAGAGTGCTTTCCCCATCCCACTTCCCTACTCTGTGAATCTGCAAAGAAAAACTCTAATCTGCTTACCGTGATTAGTAAAAGGGAAAAAGGAGGGGGGAATCCAAAAATAATGGAACAATCAATTAATATTGCTCCAGAGAATACTTTGTGAAAAAGAAATGAAACATTTAGGATTATTCCTGCCTCACTGCACTTTTAGCTGTTGATTGGAGTTAGATTTAGACTTTGACTGAGGCAAAAATGTTGCTTCTGGTACCTCCTCCCCAGGGGTGGGTTCTGGTTTTCTTCGCTGCCAGTTCGCTCAGTATTGTGCCACGCGGGCGTGGGCGCGCTTCACGCATGCGCAGTGCTTAAAAAAAGCTTCTGCGCATGCGCAGAAGCAAAAAACAAAATGGCAGCGCCTATGGCGCTGCCGAAAGAACTGGTTCGGGGGCGTGGCAGGCCTGGGTCGCTGCCGGTTCTAGCGACCCAGGCCGCCAAGTTACTACCAGTTCTATAGAACCGGTCCGAACCGGGAGGAACCCACCTCTGCTCCTCCCCCTCCTTATACCTCACACCCCAATTTTCTTACAGGGATTTCAGAAGGTAGACGTGCAGGTTTCCTAGAACACCTGCTCCAGAAGATCTGTTTCAGAGAAGCAGAAGACAGCTAAGCATTTTTTATTCATGTATCAGAATGTTTATGATTATTCACCAGGAATCTGTGGTTCAGTATATGGAATTCCTTAGCTTAGAATGCCTTATTGCAAATTTCACCATTTATTTTCAAAATATCAAACACTTCTGAAATGCATTGCTTCAGTCCTCCCCGATCCAATTTATTTTTTAAATATAGCAAAAGCAAATCTTTGCACTTCAGCCCAGATCCCTATTTTTGCAGACCCAGAATGTACTCCAAATGTATAACGAATGTTCGCCTCCCACCATTTTGAGGCAGGAAATGTGCAAAAACTATAACCTAATAATAAAATGGACTTTATATATTTAAAACGAAAGATTCCCAAACCTTGTCTTAAAATCATGTGAAGAAAAAAACTAAACCATGCCAATATTAACACCATTTCCTGCCTACTGTGTTGCTCTCAGATCCCTAAAAGCATTAAGAATGACTCATCACCAACAAGGCCAGAATGGTTATACTCAATGAGCAGTAAACTAATTGTAATCCTAATGCCTTTTTTGCCAATGTAACAAGAAATTTGCCTCAGTTCATATTGTTTTAGTTCATCTTATAGATAATGTCCCACTGGATTCTGATCCCAGTTTTCAACATGTCCTCTTTGTACATTTTTCATGTACATTCTGTGTTTTACATGATGTCCTTTCTCCGTGAAATTCAAGGCAATTAACACAGATACCTGGGAGGTATTTGTAGAGACCTAACTGGCAAGAAACAAACCAGGCAGTTTTGGCCATTCTTTTAAAACTCAGCAATTTCTTATAATCTTCAGTCATTATGGCTGATGATACTAATAGGGAGTTGTAGTTCAATCCCTTTGAATGACTTTCTTTTGGCAAAGGCTTAGTACTTTACAGCAAGAGAGCCTTTTTCAACCAGAAATCAGGGGTGGGTTCTACTTACCTTCCCTACTGGTTCTGATTGTGACGGAAGTGCCCCTATCGCGTCGCGCAAAACACCCAGAAATGACCCTCTGCGCATGCGCAGAAGCCTTTGTGCATGTGCAGAGGGTTATTTTTCAAGCTGCGGCGACCGGAGAACTGGTTCAGGGGCGTGGACCGCCAGTCTTTGCTGCCGGTTCAGCGAGCGGCGGTAAATTTCCGCTACCGGTTCTAATGAACCGGTCCGAACCGGCAGCAACCCACCTCTGCCAGAAATGTACTGACTGCATACAAGATTTCATACCATGCATACAAGACTTCAACATGATTTAAAGCATCACTGAAATTCAAACACTTTTGTTATAAAAATACTCATTTAAAAAGTCTGAGATTGTACAAAATGTAGGCTGTATTATTCAGTATACAGTGGTTTCCTCAAGTTCTTTTATGGATAGGGCTTGTTCATATGGTACTGTCCCCCATCCTGGTGTTCCCAATATTTCCTATATATGCACAGAAGAGATTCACAGGAGATAGTAACAATCCAATTTGATAAGCACCAAGAAGTTAAATAAAGTAATCCTGAATGTCATACAGTGATATAACATTGATCCAGGGCATTACGAGTACTATAGAAGTGGCTGCAGATTGGAAAATTGATGGAAAAGGGGACTCAGTTGTTAGTGCTTGGTAGCTGCCCAATCAACTGATGCTGAATCAGATTGTGGGACACTTCCAGAGCCAAAAGGACATTGTACAAATTTACAATGAGTCTTGGACAGAATATTCCCTCTTCGGGGTCCTTCGGGTCAATAACCAAAATCAAAAGCAAAACAAGCAAAAAATACCATCCTGTTAATCAAGCAAAGGAACAATGCCAGACACTTAATATTTACACTAGGCTTTGGAAACTATTTGATGTATTCCATGTTATACATCACTGGGTCCTGAAAATGGTCCAAAAATGTGAGTACATATAATTCTTCCAAATAGAGGTAGTATAGCTTGTTTTCCTCAATTTTACAAGAAAGGTGGAGGAAAAAGCATTTGCATTTCCCATATCTGTAAAACAAATGGAAATACTTGGCTAATTCAGAGGTTTTATCTAGCCTGCCAACCACAGGAACCAATACTATACAGACAGTCTCAGAAAGAACACTGAATTAGGTCTCAGGATAAAAAGGTTTGTAACTTAAACCCTAGAATCTCTGGCACTCTGCTAGAAAATACTGACCAGCAAGTCCCCCCCACCAATCAACATTAGTGCAGTATGTATTTGGTCCTCTTTTACTCCCAGTCCAGCAGCTCAAATTGCTTGGCAGAGCTGTGTAGCAGAGTGAACTCCAGACATTCCCCCAAGGAGACTCCTCTGTCTCACTTTTTTCTCTGCTTTACTGGAAATGGAATGCTCTTTTCCCCATTTTAGGCTACTGTGCTAACCACATTAGCAAAGCCTTCCTAATGGGTCTATAGTAGTTTGCTATGTCCCAGCCCCAAGCTGAGCCATGTTTTGCTAAAAAAACCCAATATATTTATCTTCTTTTTGGAAATAGAAGAAAGATAATTTTATTTATTATAATTGGTTAGATTTATTTGCCACCTTACCTCCAGGAGCTTCAGGCAAGATACATATCAATCCTTTCTCCATTTTTTCTCTCTATCAAAACAATCTTATCAGGGGTGGGTTCCAGATTTTCTTACTGCCGGTTCACTCAGGGATGTGCCGCGCGAGTGCCAGTGGGCGCTTTGCATGCACGTGTCATGCACAGTACAAAAAAAAAAGCTTCCGCACATGCGCAGAAGCAAAAAACAAGATGGTGGCGGCCATGGCGCCGCCGAGAGAACCGGCTCAGGGACGTGACAGGCCTGGGTCGCTGCCAGTTCTAGCGACCCAGGCCGCCATGTTACTATCGGTTCTATAGAGCCGGTCCGAACTGGTAGGAACCCACCTCTGAATCCTATAAAGTACTTCCTCTGCACCCAACCAGGTCTTGGTAATGCATGCCCTCTCATCCATAATTATATTAGAAATGTGATCCATAGATGGAAGGCCTTAATGCAGTCTGATCTGGCATTCAGCAGCAGGTGACAAAAGCTAGGGTCACTAAAGCTCCAATGCCCAGATCTTGAAGCAGAGCATAAGGGCATGAAATGTGTCCTCAATCCCAAGATCATGTTTCAGGTTCCACCAAAATTCCTCATGCCCATCAGCATTGTGATGTCTCTCCCTGCCCTCTACTCTCTTACAGAAGTCATCCAGCAGGATTTTGGGAGGAATGTGTCCTCTCCAGTACAATTAGTATGCTAGATTTGCCCTGTTCCTCTATGCCATTAATTGTATTGATTGATTGATTGATTGATGAGGACAAGATCTACTATATTATTCATTTCTGTAGGCTGTTCTCCCCATATGTGAGGGTATGTATTTACATGCTGAAGAATAGGTTAAAAATGCTACAGGAAAAGTTTTTTTTTTTAAAAAAAAAAGCCAGAGGTCAAGTTCTAAATCTTTAGATTCAGGTCTTTTTGGCTCAAACTGAGCTCCTGTGATATATCTGTAGATTATGGTGCTATTGGTCAGCCTTTGGGCTAGTTCAGTGATTGTAACATCAATTGATGGTTTGCATTTGTAAATAAAATGAATCAAGACATCTAGTGCCAGAACTAGAATATTCATTCTACTTCATGTACCACATATTCTACTATAAAGCATTTAGGGATGATAAGTGAGTAATCCAGCAATGAGAAATCAAGCCTTAAACTTTGTCTCTGTGTGTCCCAGGTCTGTATTGATGCAATAAAACACCATAAACTATACTAAAACAGACCTAAATCACTGGTAGAACACTTGCTGTGTGTGTATGCAGAAATCTCTGGCTTTTCCAGCTAAAAGAATCAATTTGTAAGTAGTAAGAAAACCATTAATTGGGCATTTTGTGAAGAAGCAGTCAATTTCAAAGGTGATTTTCCAAAAGGCAATTTGATTTTTTCGAGAGTCCAGTTGCCTTTTGGAAAAACACATTTAGGATAACCATGATCTGGATGATTGAAAATCTCCATAGATATTCAGTCAAACTAACACAAGAATAGATAGAAAAGTAGGATGGGTTTGCCCAGTACACTCAACTAGGCTAAAATGTGGATGGGCAATTAATGATCAAACATATTGGGAAAACTGAGCCATAGTCTGAGCATGTTCAATGATCTAGAACATGACATGAAGCTTAATTTGTTTGTTTGCTTATTATAGTTTATTTTGTTGCTATGAAAATAGCAGTTGTGATTTGTTAACCCAAATTTAAGCTTTAGCATGTAGTATGATGAGGATAAAATTGTAAAGCAGTCCTGTGTTTCCATGAACCAAATCCTGGACTCAACATTCATGAAAGATGAACATGCATTTTTATTAGCAATGCCTAGAATATTGAATTTGGATTAAAAAAAAACATCTTTAAGAATCTATTCAGCCATGCAGTAACTTAAGGTTACTATCATCCAGCCTTATTTAATTCAGAAGAATGCTGTTAGGAGAAATGAGACAAGATCTGTTCAATGCCCTGATATTAATGGTTTTATCTTGCCTTTTACGGCCATAATTTTGAGCTAGTGTTTAGATCTGTATCACAAAGTGCAACTTCCAAACTGTTCTAGGCCTTTGTGAAGGCTACCAGTGATTTGGGTCTGCTTCAATACAGTTTTATTGCATCAACACAGACCTGGGTCACAGAGAGACAAAGTCCAAGGCTTGATTTCTCATTGCTGGATTACTCACTTATCTTCCCTAGATGCCTTATATTAGAATATGTGGTGCATAAGTAGAATGAATATTCTAGTTCTGACACTGGGATGTCTTGATTCAGAAATGTGGCTTGGATTATTTGTTTCAGATATCAGCTTGGCCTGCATGCAAATGGCACCAGGAATGTAGGCTTTATTGATGTGAGAGATCAATGGTGCAACTCTTCAGAATATCAGACAAAGTTTCCTTTGTATCCAATCAATTTGAATAGAGGTACTTTTTAACCTACATATGATTCAATTGCTCTATGATTTTTTTTCAAGATAGGATAAAAAGACTTTTCTTTTGTATAGTACTGTATATTCAACAAATTGCCTGAATAATTGAACAGTTTACATTCTTTTCACTATTATCAATTTCATTTCAATACTGCCCTCTTAATGGTTCAGGGCAACCTTTATTAAAATTTAAAGTGTTTATTAAAAGCAAGGAAGCTGTATATTAAATTAGTCTAAAACTGCTAAATATTATGAAAAGCCAGGCTGAAACATAAGTCTTTACTGCTTTCTTGAGGATCTCTAAAGATGGTAGTCCCTGGAAAGCTGCATGAAACACTTTCATTACCTTGGGAAGATCTGAAAAGACCTAGCCAAAATCTTCATCAAAGAAGCTGGTGGCTCCCCAAAGACAAACTCTCCTTAATAAAAACTAAGGAATGTCACAAAAATGGTATTCTTTCAGGTAACTTGGATCTAAGGATCTAAGAAACCAGCACGGCTGCATAAAGAACTCTCTGACAAATTGAAAGACAAGAAGGACAAGTATAAAAAGTGGAAAGAGGGGCAAATAACTAAGGCAGAATATCAGCAAATAGCCCAAGCCTGTAAAGATGAAGTGAGGAAAGCTAAGGCTCACAATGAACAAAGGCTTGTGACAAAAGTAAAAATAACAAAAAAAGTTTCATGTTAACAACATATTAAAAACAAGAAAAAAGTAAAGGAAACAAAAAATCCGGCTGCATAAAGAACTCTCTGACAAATTGAAAGACAAGAAGGACAAGTATAAAAAGTGGAAAGAGGGGCAAATAACTAAGGCAGAATATCAGCAAATAGCCCAAGCCTGTAAAGATGAAGTGAGGAAAGCTAAGGCTCACAATGAACAAAGGCTTGTGACAAAAGTAAAAATAACAAAAAAAGTTTCATGTTAAAAACAAGAAAAAAGTCAAGGAAACAATTGGTCCATTGCTGGGAGAAAGTGGCAAGAAGGTGACAAGCAACAGGGAGAAAGCAGAACTACTTAACTCATTTTTTGCATCTGTCTTTACATAAAAGGAAAAAACAGACCAACCTATCAAAAACAGCACTATAAAAAACAGATTAGGAACACAAGTTAAAATAGGGAAGAAAATGGTATGTGAACACCTGTCTACCCTAGACGAGTTCAAATCACCAGGACCGGATGGA
>QLTV01001726.1:2925682-2938206 GCA_003457575.1 Thermophis baileyi
ATAAATTGAGTGTAGACTGTTGCAGAAGATGAGATCGAGGCAATTGTTGAGTCTAGTGTTGTTTGTTACTAGTTGATCTAGTCCTAGATTAGTAATAGCATTGTATAGGGTTGAATGTATGTGTTCAGTTGTACAATCATTTAGTGTCCAGTTAATATGAGGTAGGTTGAGATCACCAAGAAAAATAAGAGGGTGTGGGTAGGAGGCTGCCCACGTTAGTAGTGAGGTTAACTTGTTCGCATGTGTGATGTCGTAATCGGGGGCTCTGTAACATAGTAGAAAGCGAAGTGTGGTATTTAAGGACAGTTCGCAGACTATGGTTTCTGGTAGAGCGAGTTCATGTGTAACTTGAATATTTTTTAGGTTTAGTGATTTTTTATAGAAGATGGCAACTCCACCTCCTCTGCGGGTTTCGTGATCGGAACGGTAAACATGATAGTCTCTTACTTTGATAATGGAGTCAGGGAGGGATGCGTTCAGCCATGTTTCACAGACAAATATAATGTCGAATTTAGCAGTTTTTAGTAAGAGGAGGAGTTCGGGTATTTTGTTTACGATGCTTCTTGCATTAATTAGCTTGCATTTAAGATCAGCAGTGGTAGATATTGAGGAAGTAAGGGGCGTGCATGCCTAGTTTTGGATGATATTCTGGCAGGATGATCCTGCCAGAACCAATGAAGCTTCTTGGATGAGAAGCAAAACGTCTTCTCAAAAAACAAAACAAAACAAAACAAAACAAAAAGTACAGTTGCCTTTTGAAAAAGCACCTTTGAGACATAGCAATAGTACATGTTGGGTTTTGAAAGACAATAGAGATTTGCTGCCATGATGGGAAAGCATTGGAGGCTTTTCAGTGCAATTATTTATATTTGTAAGCCCTTACATTTCTGCACTGAAAAGCATTTGCTCTTTACCTATGGTATGTTTTTGCAAAGCAATGGATAAACATTCATAGATATATCTGCAGAAATACATGAACTGCAGGAGAGGGAACATTTTAACAATTTACTTTTTGTTTTAATAAACAGAGGGAGGGGATGCTTGTTTTTGGAATGAATTGAGTGGAACTTGTGATTGAGATGAGATACTCAGTTTTTGGCTGAAATTCTCTGTGCTCAGCTATTTGCGTAAGACAAACACCAACTGGCTGACAGCTCTTTACTCTAGACATGCCAACATAGAGATATAGACATGTTCATAGCTCTTGATACTTGATCTGCAAATAGTCAAAAAAATTTTAGATGTATTTTACAAATGGGAGATTGAAAGTTTGTTTCATAGAATCCTCCTGATTATACTTCTGTTTTCATGCTGTATGCTGAAAATAACATAAAACTGAAAGGATCAATAGGTGCAGGAAACTAGAATGCACCAAAATTAAACTTTGTGGCAAGTAGTCATTTTCAGCATATAGCTTAGATGTATTAGGCCCAGAATTTGTAGAAAAGCCTGTCATATATAAAATGAAGATCAGAGAAAATAATCTGGTGATATATGTCATTCTGTCCTTTCAAATAATCTAATTATTTTTCCAGCCAATTGAGATAATTCGTACATATTTCTAATCTGACTTTTTTTACTGACTTTCAATTGCAAATTGGTATAAGCATGGTGTTTTGTATAAATTATTTTGGGTAAAATATTTCATTGACAAAAGAGTTATACGGGTTCTTTAAAATATAAGTAAACTTAGTCTTCTCCAAAGTACTGCCCTTATGTGTTAAAACTAAAACTTCCAGTATTCCTAAATTGAATGGCTCACCTGGAAGAACTTCATAAATGCCCTCTTTGCCCTGCACCATGGTCTCCTCTTTGTCCAGGTCCAAAGTGGAATCCTGATTAAATGTTACACTTGGGGTATCAAAACTCTCTATGTCATCATAGGCCTCTTCTTTATCAGTATTATGGTAGTCCTTTTCTTTCTCTTCTTCTTCTTCCTCTTCTTCCTCCTCCTCCTCTTCTTCCTCACAGGGGATAATGAAGGAGTTCATATCTGAAAGATAAAAAAGAAGAAGAAAATAACCTATGAAAAGAGAGAGGGAGGGAGGGAGGGAGGGAGGGAAGGAGAGAGAGAGAGAGAGAGAGAGAGAGAGAGAGAGAAAGGGAGAGGGAAGGGAGAGGGAGAGGGAGAGGGAGAGGGAGAGACCTAAGAATCTACCATGTACCTGGCAGATTCAATAACATTACTACTTGCTTGCTAAAAATAAGGTTAGCAATGCTCCTCTGGAATTTCATCAGGTGGCCAAATCCATGCACAATCATAAAGAAAAACGAAAGGATACAACTTTCATCCCCCCCATAACAATCAAAACAAATGTTCTGAAAGGAAGTAACTTAACTCTAACAGCCTAGTAGATCACATTCTGCTGAGATCCTTATTCCCATTACAGTATTGCAAATTCATGAAGACACATAAAACTTTAAAAATGTAATAAAACAACCTCTGCTATGCATATAGTACACATACCACACAATCAGTGGTATGCTGCAGCTGACTTGTTCTGGTTCATGAAATTGTTATATTTTCTGAATTTTGCAACCCAGTTGAAAGCAGAGTTTAACCATGATGCCCAGTGCACTGATTAGCTGTTTGGCAGTTTCTGATGTGGCATGGTGGCAGCAGTGAAGCCAGCAGAGTTACTTGTTATAAATTTATTAACATAGCATGAAATGTTAACATGCCATCTCCTATTGTATTTATACATTTGTGGGTTGAAACTAGAACTAACTATGCAATTCAGTGCAAGGGAATCCCATAACAGATAAGAGGGTCTTAAATATTAATGCAGATACACCTTGAATCTGTAATTCTCACAGGCAGGGTATTATTTTCACTGTTGAGGAGGATATTATTCAGAGTATCTATAAACATAACTAACAACCTATAAATGAAATTTGGTCTCCTCATCAATGAATTTTTAGAGTGAAAAATGTAGATTAGTAACAAAAACAACAAAGCAATAATAAATTTTATTTTCTATCGTAGTACCTTAAATAGCATTCACAATATGGGCTTTGCATCCTGACCAGCAGAGGACGCTTTGAGAGCATGCATTGTTTATAACTCAGAAAATGTCTTCACTAAAGTGGAAATGTGATTTTAGGTTTTGATTAATGCATCCCACACACTAAGTTTCATTATTATCAGGTTGGTTTATATGCCTAAAAGGTATCCAGAAAGTTGGGAGGAATAAACCCTGTAGAAAATACAAAATAAAATAAAACAAAAACAAGATAGGAGAAGATGTCATGTTTTGGATTTCGAGTAGATTTGTCTCAGTTCAGATGACAAGATCATAGATCTGGAATTTTTAATCAGTCTAAAAAACCAACTAAATACATATCTATGAATATTGAAGTGGATTAAGGCTAATATACATTTCCTTTAAACAAAGAAAAATGTGGGAGAAATATCTTTTATCATTATCCCTATCTTGAACATTAAACTATGATCAATATGTGCTAAGAGAATGCTAGCTTGTATATCATGATTTGGATATGAGGGTGTACTTTTAGAAGCTCATTGCTTTTCTACCATAGCTATCCTTGCCTATGCTTTAAAAAGCCTCTCCTTCTGAGCTATGCATTCTTTAAACCTCTCTCTTTATTGCTTCAGCAAAACCTAAATTTCCCTAAATTCATTTTGTTTGTAGCTTCCACACATCACCTGGTTTTCTTTTATTTTAAGTATGTTTATTGGGCAGGTACTATCATATCTAGGCCATTTAACAACCTGCTGCAAGTTCAATAACTACCAAATATTGCCATTTAATTGGTGAAGTAAGGGAAGGTTCAAATTATCTTCATGTGCACTGCAAGAATAAAGAGGTCAGAAGACTAGGTGTACATCAATGTATTCACCACTAAATTCTTCCATGTAATGGGAAACCCTGATTGAGCCATACTAAGAAGAGCTCCAGAGCAACCTGTATAACTCACAATAGTGTGTGAATGTAGGGGGGAACAATACTGTGTGTATGTGGGGATAAAGTATTTTATCCAAAAACACCTGATTGAAATCAGTTCATCATTAAACTTCTTACATAACTTTGGGTCAATCAGGATTTCTCTACTTAGGTGATGTATTTTTTTTAAGGATAAATGGGATTATCTTTGATGTTAGTCTTTAATCGACAAAAGCCTCAAAATTAATAAGGAAACTCTTAGAACAAAGTCACCTAATTTGGAGGTTTTGATTAAACTTGCCTTAAGTGTTCTGTGACTTTCAGACAAGCTTATCACTGTGTTGTTATGATTTTTCTGAATGAGTTCAAGATATCTATTGAAAAATAGATGCAAAAACTAAGATTCTTAGAAGTGTATGCAGATGTTTTTGTATGATGATAGGAAATCTATTTTAAACACAGACACATATCCAAAGTTCTTAGGAATTTAAGAAGAGCTCATTGGTCACACAATTCTACCCAAACAAGGAGGACTATTTCTGGCATGATCATCTAATGCAGATTAGAGCTGTAAGTGGAAACAGAGATATCAAATGCTCAACCTAGTTTTAGAAAAAGGCCAAGGAACAAGAACCATTATTGCTAATTGCTCAATAATTGAGAAAACCAAAGAATACAAAAAAGTTAACATGTACTTTGCTAATTACAGAAAGGCCTTCAGTCATGTTTACCACGTGGAATATGTTTTTAAAATATCATTGTCTTCATGTCAAATCTATATATAGTCAGGAACCCACAGTCCTGATAGAATATGGCAAAAAGATTGGCTTTAGATAAAAAAATAAGTGAGTGAAGACTGTATGTTCTCTATTCATTCAATGTGTATGCTAAATGTATATTGAAAGAGGCTGAACTGGAAGAAGATGAACATGATTTTGAATTTGGAGTATTTAGACGGAGATTAGGAAAAAACATATTCTGCCAATAACTGCTAGGTATCCTGGCCATTCCGACACTACCTATCTTCAGTGGATGCTTAAGGATGAAAATAACTACAGCACAGGTGGCCAGATTCTGCGCAGCAGCACTGGGGATTTGTCGCAAACACATGTCTTCTCCACCATAGTGATGTTATATAACAATTGTGGCAAATCCTTGCACTGCTTAGTCCTTTTGCTTTTAGCGCTGAACCTACAACGGGTCACAGAGTTTATAGATTGCAACTGTAGTATAGTCAGACCATATATAATTGACAGACTGGATTTTATTATAGATTTTAGTTGCTATTTATTATTTTATACTAGAATTTTTAATTGTATATAGACTGAGTGTTCTTATTTGTTCTGGTCTCTGGTCTAAGATTGTAATAAATTGATTGAATTGAGTAAGAAACATCAATAAGATGCTCTATGCTTATGAGACTACTGAAAATGGAAATGATTTGGAAGCTCTAATAATAAAAGGAGTACAGTGAAAAGTGTGCTAAGATTAAATAAAAGACCATACTAATAACCATACTGATAATAATTACAGTAACCATCCTTAAATAAACAAATAGTGAGTAGCTTCTGCATTTTAGGATCAAGCTATCAACAATAAATGAAGTAGCAGTCAAGAAATATACCACACATTAGCACTTGATAGGGTAATTATAAAGACCTTGGAATGGATGCCCTATTGGATGTCCTGAATAGGCCAGGTAAGGGACAACCTATCTATATGGTTTCTAAGAATAAAGCTATGAGGTGGAAATATACAAAGTCTGGATGACAGATTGATCTTCTGTTGCAATAGGTCAAATTCTTCCTGGACAAACTTAAGGAAAGAGAGGGCAGGAGCATAGCTCTCTTAGCCACCATGTGGTAACTAGGATGTAACTGAGATAATGTGGAAATCAATTTAAAAAGAATATTTATAAGGAGATGGAATTGGGAAAAGCTCAGACTACTTATATCCATGCATTAAAAACATATCCATCAGATATCCTTTCCATTGACCTACTTTGTTGTAGAAGGTGACAATAGATATATTCAAAAGACCTTTCAAAACAGCAAAGGAAGTTGTTTTCAACATCTGGAAGCAAAATCCACTTGTGATATATATCTAGATTTACAAAGAATATCTTGGCTGAAGCAGCAAGACCATAAGTAAAGAGTCTGAGACCAGACCAGACAGTTATCAAAACTCTCTGCAGATGCCCTCAATACTCAAGGCTAAAAAACAGACAACAAAAAGTATGAAGGTTAAGGTAAAGATTTCCCCTGTCCAGTCATGTCTGACTCTAGGGGGCGGTGCTCATCCCCGTTTCTTAGCGGAGGGAGCCAGCATTGTCGCAGACATTTCTGTGGTCATGACCTCCATGATTATACGTTGAGGCACATGGAAGAGCAAAAAATATGTTACCACATAAAGGCAGGAGAAAGAAACACAGATTTAAATCCAGAGCTGGTGTAAATATGGTATGGCTAAATTCTTAGATTCTATAGTAGCTGATCTTCAATGTCACAAGGGTTTCTTTTGCATCAATCAACTTATCAATTTGAGTTTAATCCCTGAATCTTTCTCTGCAAAGCCCAGTAATAAATGCTTGCTTTCCTAGAGAGATATTTATTACCATTCTCAGGGTAAAGTTCTGACGGGGGGGTATATAGCTTTATCAGATCTCTGATAGAGATGACATCAAGATTATATGTGAAGGGTAGGATCTTTATCCTGCCTGGTTTATTGAGGTTTATTGTTCACTGAAACTGAAGAAGACTCCCCAATACTTCTTTATACAATGGCACAACTAGTTTGTGCTTCTATCATTATACCAAAAAATGAAGGTGTGTTAATCACTACATAGTTTCTGATTTTCTGGCTAGATCCATCCTTTTGTTTCATTGGGCGAAGAACCAGTCCCTTCAACAATACCGATTTTTACTCATTCCCTGCTTTCTATAAAATTGGAGATACTTTTTGAAGGAAGAGAGGGAAGAAAGGAAAGATTTACCTAATGACATTTTAGCAGAAGGCCCAGATAGGTTCCATTTGCAACAATATGTTAAAGCTGAATATCTTATTCATATAGGTACGGTAATATATAATTAAGGTGATTGTACTGATTATATTTGGAATTATCTATGTGTCACTGGTATAAGGTATTTAAGTAAAGATGGCAACTGGGAGCAGACGCATCCTGTGGAGCTCTTGAGGGTGGCTGTTGGAGGATTTGCTTGCTTGCTTGTGGCTCATTGCTGTCTGCTTTAGGCTTTCTTTCTCTCCCAGAGGAGTGATTGACTGGCCATGGATTTCTGCCATTAAGCCAGGGGTGAAATCCAGCAGGTTCTGACAGGTTCTGGAGAACTGGTAGCGGAAATTTTGAGTAGTTCGGAGAACCGGCAAATACCACCTCTGGCTAGCCCCAGAGTGGGGTCGGAATGGAGATTTTTCAATATCCTTCCCCCAGGAATGGGGAGGGAATGGGGATTTTGTAGTATCCTTTCCCTGCTATGCCTACCAAGCCACGCCCACCAAGCCACACCACGCCCACCAAGCCACGCCCACAGAACCCATAGTAAAAAAATCTGGATTTCACCACTGCATTAAGCTGTTAAGCCCTGGTGAGATGCTGAAGGATCGTCCAGTGCTCTAGTGAGGACAGAGGACCCTGCCACACTGAGTGATTTTAAACAAAATATACAAAGAAACATAAAAGAAATCCTGCTGCCTCCAGCCTTGATGCCACTCCTCCATTTCAGAAGCAAGGGAAAGTAAGAAGTTTTTTGAGTGAAAGCAACTGGGACTCGTGGCTTCCAGACTTTATTTTTTTTCCTTTCTTTTTAAACATATGAAGAACTAGAGAACTCCGTCTTTGCTTTTTCTATTCCTTTATTTACATTAGTTGCAAATTTAAGATTGCAAATTTTTGTGGATTGTAAACTGTGTTTGAGGGAATACAAGGCTTTCTGACAAAGACATGGCATGATGTGATTGTTTAAGAAGAACAGCTGATTTGCCCTCACTTCATGTATTTAAGTATTATTTCATCATTTGCCACAAGAAGGAGCAGAAGAATAATCTTTAAAAAAGTTGAATTATCTTTCACAACAAGGGAAAGACTTGAAAAGTATGGTAAATATAGATAACAATATTCAGTTTGCCTTGGATCTAAGACTTTTGTTTGCCTTGAATTTATTTGGAGCATTTATATGGACAATAACAAAGTCATGGGTAAAGAGGCTAGCACCATAGTGTCCTGCAAGGTTTGTGCCATGCTTGTATTTCTGCTTATGGAGAACTCAAATTATATCTGCATCAAGTGTAAACTGACTGGATTGATGGAAGAGAAGGTGGAGAATTTAGAGGCAAACCTTGTCTTTTTTGATAAAGTGACTAAAGTAATAGAAATGCTGTGGATATAGTATGTGTGAACTTCAGTGAAAGTGGGATATCTCAAGTTTCTGGGTTGGGCTCAGTGCTCTTCCACATCTTCAAAAATGATCTAGATAAGACAATAGAAGGGGAACTAATCAAATTTGCAGACCACACCAAGCTGGGGGAATTGGCAACACCTTGGAAGATAGACTCAAGATTTAGAAGAATTTGACAGTTTTGGGCCCTATCCAACAAGATGCAGTTCAGTGGTGAGAAAAGTAAGGTCCTGCATTTTGGCAGGAAAAAACAAATGCACAGAGTAGAATACAGGGTACCTGGTTCTATAGTAGTAATTGTGAGAGGGATCTAGGTGTCTTAAAGGACCATCATGTAAGTATGAGCCAGCAGTTTGCTGCAGCTGCAAAAAAAGTGAATGCAGCCTGCATCAATAGAGTGAAATCAAGAATACAGAAGGTATATCACTGCACTATACTGCATTACTGAGGCCACAGTTGGAATACAGTGTCCAGATCTAGTCACCACAACACAACAAAGATGCTGAGGCCTTAGAAAGAGTGCAAAGAAGAGCAACAAGGATGACAAAGGCTAAACCATATGATGAATGGTTAAGGGAACTAGCCTAACAAAAAGAGATTAGGGGTGACATGATAACTATCTTCCAATACTTCAGGTGCTAATACAGAGAAAAGGGAATTGACTTATTCTCCAAAGCATCTGGGTGTAAGCTTGTTAAAGACAGATCCAACCTGGAATTAAGCAAAAATTTCCCGATAGTGTGAAACATTAATCAATGGAATAGCTTGTTTCCCGGAGTTGTGGGTGCTCCATTGCTGGAGATTTTCAAGAAAAGATTGGACAGCCATTTGTCCAGGATTGTATAAGGTCTCCTGCCTTGGATAAGGGGATAGACTAGAAGACCTCCAAGGTCTTTTCTAGTCCTATGATTCTATGATTCTAAGGTATACAGTACCTGATACGTTAACTGAAGTTTGTGGAACTGAGGTATACTCTCAAGAGGTCTATTCAGGATAGAAATAATATGTTGATAAATAAGTTGAGAGACATGGAAGGGAAAGTGATGACAAACAATATGTGGTAGAGAAAGAAAGTCTTCTTGATTTGATCAGTATCCATAAATGCATCATGCCTATATCTGAAGAAAGAATAAGGGCATGGATTTTGAAAAAGATAGGTACAAAGTATTATAATACTGGCAACACTTATGTGGAAAATCTTGATAATAATAATAATCAGAAAAATAAATAGCTCTTGAAATCTTGTGGAATGCTGGAGATAAATGGAAATGGTCTTGTGATCATTGGGTGTAAGAGCGGCAAGCATAACTTTGACTGGAGAAGAATCTTTAAATATCTCTTTCAAAAATCTCCAAGGGAGATGGGTGATTAAGAAATATGAAATATAAACAAACAAATAAATAAATAAATAAAATAAAGAAGAACATTGCAAAGTTGTTACCAGTCTGGATTCTACCAGTATCCACCCCCAGGACTGATATAAAAGCGGGTATCTTCAGAGGAGATACAGGAGAGTGAGAACACATATTGTCAAAAGTCCAGAAGAACAGGATAGGTATGTTCATACATGTGACACCGAGTGTGAATGTCTGTTTTTTCCTCTCACGTTCACTTGAAGAACATTTAGGAGAATATTTCTTCTCCTTCCACTTTGTGAAAACTGAAGTGTATGACTAATCCACAAATTGGTGGATTAGTTAAGGCTATTGATGTCCGTAGTTGATTGATAAATATGTAATTGATTAATTGATTAATTCTTAGAATTAAAGTATGGGTTTGATCCTTCCTAAGGGACTCACCTTTCAGCAGAAATGTGATATGATCCACCCAGTCTATAGCTTCTGCAGGATTAGCAGCTGTGAACTGCAAAAGAAATAAAAAAAATGACCATAATTTAGCCCAAAATTTCTGTTGCTAAGTGAAACATTTGTTAGGTGAATTTTGCCCTATTTTACGACTTTTCTTGCTATAGTTGTTAAGTGAATCACTGCAGTTAGTAACATGGTTGTTAAGTGAATCGGGTTTCCCCATTGACGTTAGAAGGTTGCAAAAGATGATCACATGACTGCAGGATACTGCAACTGTCATAAATATGAGAAAGTTGCCAAGCAGCTGAATTTTGATCACATAACTATGGGGATTGTGCAATGGTTGTAATTGTGAAAAACAGCCATAAGCCACTTTTTTCAATGCAGCTATAACTTTAATCATACATGAATGGTTCTAAGTTAAGGACTACCTGCATTGATTTACATGCTGGATACTTAAATATGGCACCAGCATCAGTGCAGATTACATGCCATTGGTATTATGTTCTACATGTAGTCCTCAATTTACGACCACAATTAAGCCCAAAATTTCTGTTGCTAAGCAAGGCATTTGTTAGGTGAATTTTGCCCCATTTCATGACTTTTCTTGCTATAGTTGTTAAGCGAATCACTGCAGTTGCTAAATTAGTAATATGGTTGTTAAATGAATCTGGCTTCCTCATTGACTTTGTCAGAAGGTCATAAAAGGGGCTCACATGACGCACAGACAATAAAACCATCATAAATACGAGTCAGTTGCCAAGTGTCTGAATTTTGATCATGTGACTATAGAGGTGCTATAGTGGTCTTAAGTGTGAAAAACGGTAATTAGTCACATTTTTCAGTGCCGTTGTAACTTCAAATCATCACTAAATGAACTGTTGTAAGTTGAGGACTACCTTTTATTCATTCATTCATTCATTCATTCATTCATTCATTCATTCATTCATTCATTCATTCATTCATCCATCCATCCATCCATCCATCCATCCATCCATCCATCCATCCATCAATCCATATGTAAGTCATTATTAAGAATGAATTCAGAACAGCATGCAACAATAATAAGATCATTATCCAATTCCTTAGGATCATTTGAAATGCAGTAGGGTTTTTTAAGACAGTTTACCCATTCAGTTGCTGAATCAGTAAACAATAAGAAAGGTAATGAATAGGCAAGTAAGCCTTATTCTGTAATGTTTTTGTCTGGATAAATATCAGAATGTCTTTCATTTCCACCACTGTTCATCTCTTCTCATTCTGTGTAAAATAGTTTCCCCCCTTTTTAAAAAAATGTTATTCTTACATTTGTTCACTTATTTTAAAAATCTAAATAGACTCATTGAGGAATGAGGAAGTGAACTTTTCTGCATGTCCGAATTTATTTTGGAATCCCAGAAGGCACACATTATTTTTATCACCTCATGCAATTCACATTACTCACATAGACCATGTGAGTATTTTTAAATAATCATAAAAGGACATACCACTTTTCTAAGAAGAGGCTGTCCACATATATATTGAAAGGCAACCAAACAATGGAGAATGTGTAATGACTGGAGATACATCAGATTAAAATGCAAACTCTGCCACAGGAGTACACTGGTGTTGGAATAGCTTTGGGGACCAAAAATAACATGCATGGAGAAAGTTATGCATTAATAGATTTATGTTAGCAATGTAGATGAAGATGAAGATATTGACTGACAATGCCACATCTCTTTGGGTGATACTCTAGGGCACAGGTCACCAACCGGTGGTCCGCGGACCACTGGTGGTCCGCGAGAAAATTTTGGTGGTCCGTGGAGAAATCTTGGCCCCTGGGCCGGATATGACCGAGACCAATTACTGCGCGGGAACATAAGGCTGCACCACCCAACATCACGCCGCCCACACTCTTAAGGCTGAGCGCAAACCTCACCTTGAGTATAGCGGTGCGAGCTACACAAGCTGGAACAGGAAGGTAAGACCAAGAACTCGCCGCACCCAGCCAAACGGCTGCTGGGGGGGGAGTTTCAGCCGCATACATCTCTGCTTCTGATAGGCCTCTGGGTGAGACGCCCACGCCTGCTAGATTGGCCCCTTGCAAATTCTTGTCTCTAGGAGCCCAGCCAAAGTTTCCCACGCTGCTTCAGCAAGCGCTCCACGAGAGAGGAGTTTGCAGGGGCCGAGCTAGCATCTGCAATGGACAGCAAACTCTGGCTGCTTCTCTCAGCTGTAGTGCGGCACCAGCGTTTGAAGCAGTGGGGGAAACTTTGTCCGGGCTGGAGAATTTGCGTTTGAAGCGGTGGGGGAAACTTTGTCCGGGCTGGAGAATTTGCATTTGAAGTGGTGGGGGGGACTTTGTCTGGGCTGGAGAATTTGTGTTTGAAGCGGGGGGGGGACTTTGTCGGGGCTGG
>QLTV01001726.1:2944643-2961464 GCA_003457575.1 Thermophis baileyi
GTGCCTTTTTGGCAATGTTGTTACAGTGGGCTTTGGCACTTAGATCATTAGATATGAGTACTCCAAGATCCTTGACAGAATGAGGGTCGTCTACAAGGTCGTGTCCTCCAAGCTTGTATTTAGTGTTCTGATTCTTTTTGCCAATGTGTAAGACAGAGCATTTGTTGATTGAGATTTGAAGTTGCCACTTGTTTGACCATTCTGATACATAGTCATTGTCTTTCTGAATGGTAGTAGCATTGTCTGTGGTGTTAAATAGTTTGACATCATCGGCGAAGAGAACGCAGTTGCTTATAATGTGATCACAAAGGTCATTTATGTAAATGAGTAGGAGGTTGTGCCATAGGCATTATAATGACCAGTAAGGCAGCACAGTATGAGTGAGCCATCTCTCTCACACACACTGGGATTGTGGGCTGGATGTGGTGCCTCCAGTGGCAACAGGAACTCCTAAGCTGCTACACCAAAAGACGGTGTTGGATTCTGAGAGATGAGTTTTGAGACTTCCAAACACCAGCCTTATAGGTTCAGTCACCTGATACACATGCATTTTGTTCCTGTGATGTCAGTGATGTTAGCCTCAGAATTAAATGTATTCTTGTTCATGGATATGCACTTGTATGCAGGTATATATATCTACAGTTTCATAGATGCGGTATCTGTCATCTCAAGAATTGTGGTGGAAAAAGACACATCACTAGTTCAAAAAGTCCAACACAATTCTTCCTCGGTCTGTTATTTCTCCCCCCCCTCTCTCCCTCCCTCCCTCCCTCTCTCCCTCTCCCACACACAATTTGCTTATATAAAATAGTTATCTAATCCAACTGGGATTTTCTTGGATTATGACATTTACACACACACACACACACGTATACATGCCTACATATACTGCATATTTAACCTACATTCAATTTTTCTGCATAGTAGCACAATGTAATCGGAGCCCATCTATCTAAAGCATGCTAAATTCAGTTGGAAGTATTAGCTTGTTTATATGCATCTGATTGAGCATAACTGAAAAATATTTATACATGCTGACACACAGGATTATATATGGTCATTTAGGGGACGATTAAAACCCATCTGACAACTAATGGGGGGAAAATGGGGTCTACTTTATATACACAGGGCCTTGTGTCTCTATTTCTCCTTTTCTCTCAGCTTTAACTGACAAGGGTGTTAGAATACAACCAGACAGTCTTCTTCGTCTTAAGGCTGAGTCTAATGGCATCATCCCACACTGTATGGTGGCTAACCTAGCTAAAAGAGCCAATATGATGTAACGCTTCTTCTGTTGCATTTGGATCAGGAATATCCATATTCAACTTCCAACTGGTTGCAAACTTTAGTGGATATTTCCCCCCTCAATTTTACATGATGTATAGGAGATTTAACAATTTGATTTTAATCTCCCTGGGTTCCTTGTGTGTAGAACCGCTTTAATGTTTGTAATAAATGCAGAAAATATCAGAGAATAAATGAGCTACAATGTAAAAATGAATTTTGGACAACAGTATTTCTTTTACTGCTATCTTCTCCAGTTGATCCACTGGAGATTTATGACTACTCATGAACACAGTCTCTAAAAAGAAAACAGCTTTTTTTTAACCTCAGTTCAAATGATGCAGTGAAGGAACAGAAAGCATGGGTGTGGTATCACCTACTTTTTTCATTTGCATAATAGTAGAAAGCTGTATTGTCAAGAACACACCATCTCCTTTGCCACTCAGAACCAAAGATTTTGGAGTCTGTGAAAAAGAAAGGAGGTGGAATGAGTAAGGATTCTGTATTTCTGAAAAGGCTGGAATATCAATCACAATTATTTCTGGTATTAATACATATTGTTCCAAGGCATTTTGTTTATACAAGATACTTTTCAGAAGAGATATACTCATTTTGTCTGTTTACTGCAGTCTTTTCCAACCTGAAAAAATGTGCTGGACTTCAACTATAACAATTCCCAGTTTACATAATACTTGACAAGTAGATAAGCCTTTCCATAGACTTGTGGCACTTTCTACATGTTTTAAAGTTGAAAACATCTGGAAAGCTATCATTAAGGACCTATTTGCTGAATATTTTAATTAATTCGGCAGGGATTAAATCTTATTCCAAAGTACAAAAAATGTGGTCACTTTTTCTAATTTCAAGGGCCCACTGATTTATTTGCCTCTTGTGCCAAATAGGTAAGTGACATTTGAGAAAGCATGGAGTATCCTTTTCTATGTATTGTTACAATTCTTTAAAGAGTAAGAAATTCCAGGGATAATGATATCTGTTTAATTCTCCTTTTTTTCTTTCTGTCTTTGCCTATCTATCTTTCTCTGCTCCAATATGGTTTCTATTATCACCTTATCTTCATCTAATGAAGGAATGGCAAATTGATGGGCTGATGCAACCAGGATATTTTGATACATTTTAAGTTATTTTCTAGACTGGCTTCCATTAAGGGTATGTCTATAAACTTGGTATATGATGACATGTGACAACAAGAGAAAAAATCTGTGTAATACATGGTATTCACAATAATAATCATACTGAAATGGGTAGAAGTAAATACAATCACTTCTAGCAATTGATGTTGTATTTTGTGTTATGTACTTCTCTCAGCACCAAATGTCTGCATGAAAAGTTAACCATAATTTTTGCTCAGAGCGTTACAAGTTTTAAAGCATGGACAACATAGGAATACAAGAATGTGAATTCATAAATCAACAACAGTTGATTTTAATAATGATAAGGATCTTACTTATGCCAAGGGATTGTACCCCTTAAAAAATCTGAAGTTTCCAGATACTTCAGCTGATGCAAAATGCAAAAGCACAAGCAGTTATATGTATATTCACCCTCTGCTGGGTGAACTGCCTTGGTTACCAGCTTATTCTGGGTCCAATTCAAGGTGCTGGTGTTGTCCTTTAAAGCTCTACCATGGCAAGGGACAAGGCTTTTTTGAAGGACTGCCTCTTCCTAATTTCATCTACCTCACCAGATCCAACAGAATCAGGTTACCGATTCTCTCATCTAGGGAGCTTCATTTGGCAGGCCCTAGGTGGCAGGCTTTTTCTGCTTTGTGGAATCTTCTCCTCACAAAGATTAGGTCGACTTCATCACTCCTGAGCTTTCAAAGGTCCTTCAAAACCTGGTTATGCCAGCAGGCCTGAGGACCCCAAGGGCCAGATGAACTTATGAGGTGACTCCCTTATTATTAACATCCTTCCATCTACTACTTTCTTTTCTTATTTAGTTCTGATTACCAAACTAAAACTAAGGAGAAATTTCCTGACAGTTAGAACAATGAATCAGTAGGATGGCTTACCTTCAGAAGTTGTGGGCGCTCCAAAACTGAAGGATTTTAAGAAGAGATTGGACAACCATTTGTCTGAAATAGTATAGGGTCTCCTGCTTGAGCAGGGGGTTGGACTAGAAGACCTCCAAGATCCATTTCAACTCTGTCATTTTGTGATATTTTATAGTCCTCAATGTTTTAACTTATAATAGATTTAGGTAACAATTGTTTTATATTTATTGTTTTATTGGGGTGTTATCAACCACCCAGTGTAATTTTCCATGAGATAGGTAGCCATATCGATTTGATTAATAAATACACAAATAAATAAATAATCAATTAGTAGTTGTTCACCTTTAGCTCTCTTTTCCAAATAGCCTTGTTTTAAAATGATTCCTTGATCTTCAGTAGCCTTCTGTATATTGTTCTCATCTAAAAATAATAATAATAAAAATCGATAACTATCCCAAGACGGAACACATTTGTTTTTGTTGTAACCAGCCCAGAAAGCTATGGCTACTGAGCAGTAGTGGGTTCTAAAACCCGTTGCTACCGGATCACGTGACGCTTCTGCACATGCGCAGAAGCGTCACGGGCAGGTGGGCGGAGCCTCCCGCCACCACTATCAGTTTGCAGAACCGGGCCAAACTGGGAGCAACCCACCGCTGCTACTGAGCCATTTAAAATTTTTACTAAATAAAAATAAAAAATAAAAAAGCCTGTATATACTGTATGTTATATCTATTATTGATTACTACCAAAGTCACAAAGCTTAAATGATGAGGCTGGTAATTACTTTCATGACAGTAACATAACAATAAGGTACATATTAGTTATATTGATAAGCTGTGTGAGTTCTTAAAATGCAACACAAGATAGATTTATACAATGGAAAAAATATCTATTTCTGACTAAGATAAAAGAGAAAGAGAGAGAGCAATTTTTGACACAGTATGTTAGTCAGTACAATATCATTGTGCATGAACACTATTGAAAATGCAAAGCTTTGTGCTTAAAGTTCAGGTCTGAGATTAGAGCTGACCAGAAGCTCATGTTGGTTTACACGTTCTCACGATGGAATGATTAACCCATATAATGCTGCAGACAGCTACATCACTGCCCTAAAGACTGTATTTCTGACCTTTGTTCGCCATAATCTCCAAAGAAAACTTTCAATGCATACATTTCACACTAATGATTGGGAGGGAAGGAGTACAGGGGGAAATTTTTTTTAATTGATTTCTCTTTGCACTAGTCTACCAATTTTTCATGCTAATTTCAAGATAGATATGAGAAAGCCAGCATAGGCAAAATGGTAAGTCAGCAATGAGTTTAAAAAAATATTTCTTATTAGCTTAAAAACACGCTATCTGGCTCACTTGCATCTATGGAACTCAGGCTTGAAAGATGCAAGAGCATCTATGAAAATCAGGCTTGAATTGATTATACTTCAGAATTTCTGCTAAATTAAGCTAGTCAGTTTTTATGCTGTATTTTCTTTAAAAATCACACGTATTTTTAATAAATGCACCTTTAACGAGAATTGCTAGATTAGAAATTCTCGATGCATTATAACTCAGAATCTCATCTAGTCATACAATAAACCACTCATTTTTGTGGCAAAACTGGTAGTGTTAATAGAACTTACTTTCAGAAAGATGATGTAAAACTGCTGCCTTAAGCACCAACAAATGGATTCCATGAAAGCCCATTGAAGACATATTGGTTCACCAAGGCATTTGTAGAATAACAATTGCTCCAGGGTAAGTTTGCTTTTTTTTTTCCAATTGCTTTTTTAATTGCTTTTTTTAAAAAAAAAGAATCTTGTTTTAATTTTTGTATTTTTATTGACTCTTAGGATTGTTGGTTTTATTGTTGATGGTTACATTTAAGGTTCTTTTAATTGTTCTTTGTAAACTGCTTTGGGCAGTTTGGGAGGAAGAGTAGTAAAGAAATAGTATAGAAATATATTGTTTACAGCTTTAAAAGAGATTTGGTGTCATATAAAATTAGATTTGTCATCAGTGTTTTTCTCAATCCACCCTTAGGCTCAGTACAATCTCCTAGCATGAAATGTGGATAACTTTCAGAAGTGGTAGATTCTTATATAAATTCCAGTATGAGATCTTACTTGCTTATTCCAATCGTAAATGGTCCAAATGCCAAGGATCAACAAGATGTGACAAATTAGTAATACTGTATATCAATAATCTATTGTATATAGTACCATTAAATGGAAAAGAAAGCATGTATATGAAAATCTGATGACCCAACTATGCAGGGCCTCATGAAGGCCTCTGTTTTATGGATCAGGAGCAACACAGACTAAGATTTCTAGGTAATCCCAGTTCCTATCATTCTATCCCACTTTCTGCAAAAAGACTGAACATTTTCAGATAGCCTATGCATTACAGGAAAGATTTATTTAATAAATTTCTATGTTGCCCATCTCACTGATATAGCAACTCTGTATGTTCCTCTCACTTGATTCTTCTGGGTCTTTCTGCAAAAAGGACCCTTCCCTGACCCTGAAATAAATCAGGAAAGGATTCATAGTTAACTACATAAATGAGAATTGCTGAGGATGTATTTCATATGAATTCTATATCTGTTGTTCCAAAACACTTTAGTTTCAGATATTTGAGTATTTCAGTAGTAAAAATGGCACTCTATAGTATATCTTCTGAGGTGAAATTATAAGAAGTTGCGGCACTGAAAATAAGAATCAAATAAATTCTGGCATTAATATCAGACTGGTATTGAGCTTTGGATATTTAATGAAACAAATATACCCTAATATACCTTCACTTCAAGATGCATCCTACACATATTGTGGATGTACTTAAAAGACATCCTGGCACACTGAGCCCGGCCTTGATTTTCAGTCATTCTCACTAGAGATTTACACTCACTCACTCACTCAGACATTTACATAACCTGTTGCCTCCTCTGCTTATATTTCTTGTTAATTAGCAGAAAACTAGAAACACAGAGTCAGTGAATTCTTTCAATTTTTCTGTGAGAGTTCAGAGAAAAAACAGGGGCCATTCTAGATGTCTCTGGTGACATGATCTATGATGAATGATTTGAGGATCCCTAGAAGGTTGCAAAGAAGGCAGATATCTGGCTCATGGCACATGTGCAGTGTATTGCCTCTCGGAATTTGCTGTGAGATTTCAAACAGTTTCATGCAGTCCGACAGTCATCTCTAGAATATTTTAGGGATGCCCATATAATAATTGATCTTTTAAAAATATATATTTATTAAATTTTTGTATATAGTAAAAATCAAACCTAAAGATAAAAAAGAAAAAAGGTTCAAGAAAACTGAAAGAAACTAAAGAAATATAATTATTTCCAACTTTTTCTTCAACAGATATTGAAGAATTGTCTTCTCTCCTATTTAACTATTTTAAAAATCTTTTCAGCTCCTTGTTTATTTCTCATCTTTTTCAATCATTAAATCCATAAATCATTTGTCTTTTTTCTTCTTTTAGCAAAAAGTCCATATAAGGTTCCAGTCTTTTAAACAGCATTTGTTTCCTTCCTGGTCCCATAGGTCAGTTTTGCCATTTCTACCTGTTCTCACATTTTGCTATCCATTCCTCCATTGTGGCAATTTCAGTACTCTTTCACCTTTGCAGAACGCCAGACAAACTATCAAGCAACAATAACCTGTCTATAAACAGGGAGCAAAGTCCACACTCACTAGCACCAGAGGTGGGTTCCTCCCGGTTCGGACCGGATCGCCCGAACTGGTAGCGACCCGCTGGTGATGTCACAGTGACATCATGGATCCGGTTTGGTCGGTGCCGGTCCGTGGGTGCCGCCATCTTTTTTTAATTTTTATTTATTTATTTATTTATTTGTTTATTTGAATATTTTTCCGGGTTTTTTTTTCTTCTGCGCATGCACAGAAGCCGAGTTGTCATGTGGGCATTTCACTTGATGACTGCAATGACATATGAGCTAAATTCCAGGCTTAATTGTGGTTGTAAGTCAAAGACTACATATATGCAAAAATTAAAGCAATAAAAGTATACTTATCATACTACACAGGGGTAAAATGCTCCCGGTTCACTCTTACCTGTCGGTCGCCATAGAGCCGGTCGCCAAGGTAGCGCGAGGCGCCGCCCACCCACCCGGACGCCGCCATTTGAGTTCTTTTACCCTCTGAGAATGCACAGAACGCTTTGCGCATGCACAGAGGGTAAAAGAACCCAAATGGCGGCATCTGGGCGGCGTCCGGGCGGGTGGGCGGTGCCTCGCACTACCTTGACGACCGGCTCTACGGCGACCGACAGGTAAGAGCGAACCAGGAGCATTTCACCCCTGATACTACATTATACTGTAAAGCAATGGCCAAAGAAATGACATTATATGAGACTCTCATTGATAGAATGCTTGGTTTCTTATTACAATAGCAAACATCCTATTGGTCTCAATTTGGAGGTGTGTTTAGAAAGTAGATTTGCTTGTATTATTCTCTATGCTTAATCACAGAGGTGGGATTCAGCAGGTTCTGACTAGTTCTGGAGAACTGGTAGTGGAAATTTTGAGTAGTTCGGAGAATCAGTAAATACCACCTCTGACTGGCCCCGCCCCATCTATTCTCTGCCTCCTGAGTCCTAGCTGATCGGGAGGAAATGGGAATTTTGCAGTAACCTTCCCCTGGAGTGGGGCGGGAATGGAGATTTTACAGTATCCTTCCCCTGCCATGCCCACCAAGCCACGCCCACAGAACCGGTAGTAAAAATTTTTGAATCCCACCACTGTAAATCTATCATTTTCCTCTTCAGAGGTAAACAAACTAATTCTATAGTATATGAACATATGCAAGACTAAATAACTCAAAATGATAAATATTCACATAAATGTTCCCCTTTTTCTTCTTTTTCATTGCAAATAATAGAGTTTAAAAAATAACAAAAATACTCAGAACACAAGAAATCCTGCTTTTAGAATGAATTGCTAATTACCATTTATTTCCACATGTAAAGCTGCATCGTTGTCCAGGAAAAAATTTTTACAAGCCCGACCCTGTTAACCTTCAGGAAGTCTTTGAAGACTTGGCATTGGGGCCAGAATGTTTGAAGAGTTTGTCCTAAGAGGTGTAAGATATGTGTTTTGTTGTTGTTGATTTCTGGTTGCTTTGATATGGGGCATTTTGTAATACAGCTTTAGTTGCTGTATGCTGCATGGAATTACGGTTTTATGAGTTGGGCAGGCCTTTAAGTAAATAAATAATCAGAATTAACAACAGATTCTAATGGCTGTTTTGATTTATTGCACCTTGGCTTGTTCACATGGCATATGATGTATTCTCCGATTTCTAAAATCCATTCTTCCCAAAATATATTTATGACAGCTTCCATAGCAATTGTGATTTTCAAATTATGTGTGCTGGAAGGTAAGAGGAAATTTTAACTGGGGGAAGGAGGGAAAGTAAAAAAAAAGGAAGTAGAGTTAATATAATAAATAACTTTGAAATAGGAAAGCAAAATATAATAAAATGAATATCAAGGGGGAAACACAAGGTAGAAAATAGTAGCTTTTAATAATTTATTTAAGTGGAACTAAAGAGACCAGGCAAATATTTAGACCAAGAGAGCTATATACTTGTGAGATCATAAGAGGAAAAAGAACAGTGATAAGAAACAGCAGTAGAAATAAGAAATTTAATAAGAATATGAGAAAGATGAGAAAACACAAACTCATGGAGAGGTTTGAAGGTTCACATAAAGTGTTCAAATTTAACGCAGATTAACAATGAAACAAAAACTGTATTGGTATAATATTTTTGTTTCTTCATATTTTAAAGGAGAAATGTTTAGAAAGAAGAGAAACAAGATCACCCTTGGGAAGAGATGAAAATATATGGGTCCATTTTTTATTTTTTTTTTACAATTGAGGAAAGAATTCCATTTTCAAAGCTAACACACAAGACATCAAGGCCACTTCCATACCTCAGGATTTCTATTCTCCCATCCCTAAGAAAGATTATAAAGTGAACTTGGCACCATCTTTACATTAATCAACCTCAGTGAAAACATGAGTAAACCAATCAATGATTTTTTTAACTGACAAAAAGTAATGTAAGAATAATCTGAGCTTGGTTGTTTGCTGGCAGGCATTTTGTTATCTGACTAGGTAACTTATGCTGAAGAAGTTATTAGTCAGATACTCTGTATACAGAAATAGTGAAAGCTCAGTTTGCCAGTGATAGAATGAATTTGGCTTGATATACTCTCTGATTTAAACAGCAGTTGTGAACAAGGGACATCCTTTCCACTGAATGCCTGTTAAATCAAGGTTTTCATGAAAACTAAATAGGTAGTCACACCTTTCATTCATGTTACTATGATGGGGATCTTTGATAAAAAGAAGTATCCAAACCATCTTGGTATAATTTCTTTATTATTTTTCAAGTCTCTAAAAGTAAAAGATAGCATTCTGGAGAGACTAGGAGAGAGAGTCAGAGAGACTAGGATGCAAGAGACAATGTGAATCTTGCCATCAAGAAAACAAATCATTTGAAAACCTAGCAGAGCTAAAGCATTGAAAGAAAAGCACAAGCTTTGTGTCTGTATCAAACAAACAGCAGCAGACCTGAGAAACACACATAAACACACACACCTTATTTATTCTTAAAACCAATTAACTTCACACAATTACACAGGTCTGCAGCTGTTTCGAAATTTATTCAAAGCCCTCAGATAAAAGTTAGATAACAGAGAAAAGTAGAAAGGGGCAGGAACTGAAACAAAAAGATATTTTAGTTTAATTAAAAAAGAAAAGCAAAATCAGAAGAGAAACTGGGTCAAATAAGAACATGTAAGAAATTCTGATAAAATGAAGAAAAGAGAAATGGGGGTGTGGAGGAATGAATTACAGAAAATGGTGAATAAAACTTTGGACAAAATAAAAAGGATGAATAAAAAATTAGGAAAACAAGGTGAAAAAATAAATTAAAAATAGAAAATTTTGAGGATGAGAAGATGGAGAACAGAATTAACAGAGAAGATGTTTACAATGCTATCTATAGCAAATTGGAGTGAAATCAAAATGACACGTACATGTTGGTATAATCAATTTCACCATTTGCATGATGACATTGTTAATCATATAATATTATTTGCCTATGGATATGAAATAAGAAAGCATGACTTAAAAAATAATGAAATTTCCATGGAGAATATTCAGCTTTTCTGAAATAGAATAGAAACTGCATAAATAGCACAAAGAAAAAACAAGCAAAGTGTAGATTGTGCAGCAAAAAAGTAGTAATTAGCCATTGAAACATAATTATAAAAGAAAACTGAAGGTAAAGTTTAGGGATCTGACTGGCAAACGAACTTTAAGAATATAGTGGTTTGGTGCCTGTCCTATAGTAATGACAAAGGAAATGATGATGATTATGATGAAACTTTGCCAAATGTATTAATAAAGCAAGCTTGTGAAACTTCCAAAATTACTTTGGAACTTGTTAGAGTGATCAAAAGAACCAGCATCACCTTCCCCAATGCTAGAGGGTAATAAATTCTACCTTCTGGAGCATGATGCCAATTGATTAGAAAGGATACCAGAATTGTGTTGGAAACTTGGCACTGCTCCACGTACTACCTAATTTATAGTGAATCAATCCTCCCCTCCCCCATAACTATATAAAAGTGCTACTGAGCATGTCCCCAGTGGCCATTTTCCTAGCTTTTAAAGTATGAATCCTTTACCAGAAGGGGTTCCTTCTTGTTTTGCTAAGCAGTCTCTCTTAATATGCCAATTCATCCATGTTGTCAAATTTTTCCTTCCCTATTCTTTTCTTCCTTCACTGAACTATTTTCATTTTAGAGTTTTATGACTCTGGAAAACTCTGGGGGTGGACATAAATCCTTGCAAATGTGTCTCAAGGTGAGCATGAGGCACAACTGCAGCAGCCAAACATAAGAGTTCATTTGTGCAAATTCCCCCAGACTACCCCATGCTCAGCTCTTTTATTAGAGAGATAGGAACTTTTCTTTCTCCCCAAGCAAGATATATAATGCTTAATTCTATTTTCATAACTAAGGATTTCCTGAGACATGTAAGTCACTGCCTATATTCAGGACTGAACATTAGAGCCATGGAAAGAAGAGTGTGAAAAATTCTGGAAACTGCTCTCTTTACAGGGAAACTAAGCATGAGAACAAATGACTTTTGTAAAGTGGAGCTGAAAACGTCCAACTGGTCAGTGACTTTGTTGCAAGTTTCAGATTTTTATACTGAATAAATAAAAAAAATCCCACTTTCTATATATGTCTCTCTTGCCACTGACTGAATCACTGCTATTACAGTATTCTCACCAAATATCAAACTAATGTAAGAGGAACAATTTGATTAAAAAACATGAGTTTGACTGGGATATCTTCTTGCAAGGTCACAGCAGGTACAGAACAGAAAGGTGGGATGTTAGAAAAATTACTTAAAAAAGAAAGCTGAAATAATGGGCTGGAAAATGAGGATTTCAAGCCAATTAAAGCATCCAAGTATGGAACAAAAAAAAAGGAGAGACTGACCAATTTTCATTCAGATTTGTTCTCAGTAATCCTCTGATGCAAGACAATAGATTTCTAATATAGAATTAACCTAATATATATGTATTATATATTATACATCCAGGTTCAGATTTGTGATCATAATCACAATAAACTATTAACAATATAGGAACTAAATAAGTATTTCCCAACCAATGGCTTTCAGATGTGTAAAACCTTACCTCTTAATGAAAAGCAGTTCCGTCTAGATACGATGACAATTAAAGTCCACCAGATTGAAGAAGACTGAACTACTATAAGAGAAAATTTGCAAAACCACCCCATTCATCTTCCCAGAATCATCTGCCATGTAAATTGGAGAAACTTTCATAAAGCACAATTTTCATTCCTTTTTCATCACACAAATCCTTCACATACCAATTTGAAGTCAACCTTCAATTGTCTTTGTTTCTACTCTTTGAAATAAACAAGGGGACTTGTGCCTTGTTGAGGCAATAACATAACCGATCAGTTCTTCCTCTAACAAACACAGGGATAATCCCCCTCCCCCAAAGAACTCACTCTTGCTACTGATTCTGGAAATCAGTACCAATGAGGAAATTGCCTCATTCAACATGCATTCAAGAAAATAAATTGCTAGCACCCTGTCTTTCCATGTAATTAGTAAATGTTAGGAAACATTTTTTTCCCATTTGCAAATGAATAATTAAATATTTCAAATTAATTAATTAGTTGGAAAAAGCAATTGTTACAGAGTCACAAGGAAACAACATTGATTTAGGAAGGATAGTATGGATAATATTTTTTAATTAAGCACTTTTCACAATAGTTCTAAATATAGTTGCAGGTTGTAGTATAATTAATACTATAACTCTTCAATTAATACTTCCCTTCCCCCAAGGATTCAGTCATGCCCTAAATTTTCCCACCCATGTTGGGCAAGGCACAGAGATACAGGCCTGCTCCATCATCAATCTTTCTATTTGCCAATCATTCAACATGTCAGTTGCTGAGAATACTGTCCTCATACTTTACAGCGCTGTGAAATGAAAAAGAAAAAAAAACTTTCATACTTCTTCACAAAATGAAGTGTGTATTCCTGGAAAACAGGGGTGGGTTCCACTTACCTTCCCCACCTGTTCACATCACGACGTTTTGCGTTCCCTCGTCCAATTTTGCTTCCGCACATGCTCAGTAGCTGCAATCAGCCCGAAACACAGCTGAGGAGCTGATCAGCTGTGCTTCGGGTGAAGGAATAAAGGTCAGTATAAACCTGGGGGCGGGCGGGAAGGCCCTTTTCCAAGCAGCAAAAGAGGAAAAACCTTCCAAACAGTAAAAAAAGTCGCAAAAAATTCACAAAAAAAAGATGGCAGCGCCCACGGACTGGCACCGGCCGACCCACTTCAGTGACGTCACCAGCGGGCTGCTACCGGTTTGGGCGATCCGTTCCGAACCGGGAGGAACCCACCCCTGGTGTACATAGGCACACTCCTTGATAGGTTCTTCTCTTGTTTGGAACATGTATGATACCTGACCCTGCTGCCTTCTTGCAGTTCATTGGTCATTCATATTCATAGACATAGTTACTATATAAGTCGTGATGGCGCAGTGGTTAGAATGCAGTACTGCAGGCTAACTCACTGCTCATTCCAGGAGTTCGATTCTGAACGGCTTAAGGTTGACTCAGCCTTCCATCCTTCCGAGGCCAGTAAAATGAGGACCCAGATTGTTGTGGGCAATATTCTGACTCTATAAACTGCTTAGAGACAGCTGTAAAGCACTGTGAAGTGATATATAAGTCTAAGTGCTATTGCTATTCCCCCCCCCTCTTTAAGATCTATGATTCCTTTTTAAATGGTTTCCTGGGATTCATTATTTGAGGAAAGACTTTTCTCAACCATTCTCATAGCAATCTTTTGATAGACTTGCATTTCCCTTTTCAAGCAGCAGAAGAGGAAAAATCTTCCAAAAAGTAAAAAAAAATTGCAAAAAATTCAGAAAAAAAGATGGCGGCGCCCACGGACCAGCACCGGCCGATCCACTTCAGTGACGTCACCAGCGGGTCGCTACCAGTTTGGGTGATCTGGTCCGAACCGGGAGGAACCCACCCCTGCTGGAAAATCCTATGGGCAGCGGCATGACACAGCAGAGGAGCTGTTGCATTTCTATTACTATTTTGTTTGTTTTTTTGTTCTACGTAGCAATAGGCTGATCTTCTTCAAGTGTTTTGACATTTCATGTATGTGTTGTGGTCCGCCAGCGGCCTGTGCAGCTGGCGGCAGAGCCAGACAGTGAGGAGGCTGGTATTGTGATTCGCCAGTGGCCTGTGCAGCTGGTACCAGAGTCGGACAGCGAGGAGGATGGAGAAGCCTTGGTGCCAGAGGCAGGGATTCAGCCAGGGCCTTCAGAACCTCCAGAGGCTGCCATGAGTGAAGAAGAAGAGGAGGAGGAGCCTGTTCTCAATGCGCGCGTGCGCAGAGCTGCCAAAAGGCAAGAATGGCTCATGAGGAGAAGGACTACTCGGGACTAAGGCTTGGGGATAATTCATGCTGTTTAGATTGACCAATGCTCCCGCTGTCTTCCAGCACTTCATGAATGACATCTTCCGGGATCTCTTGGACCAGTTTGTCGTTGTCTATTTGGACGACATTCTGATTTACTCGACCTCCCGGAAGAGTCATCTCCAACACCTCCACCTGGTCCTGCAACGGCTTCATGAACACCATTTATACGCGAAGCTGGAAAAGTGCCAGTTCTACCAAACCACCATCGAGTTCCTGGGACATCGCATCTCTTCCGAGGGCATAGCGATGGAGCAGAGCAAGGTCGAGGCATTGAGTAGTTGGCAACCTCCCCATTGAGTGAAAGATGTCCAGCGACTCCTCGGGTTCACCAATTACTACCGGACCTTTATCCCTGGCTTCGTGACCTTGACCGCACCCCTCACTTGGCTTTTGCAGAAAAAAGTCCCGTTCCGGTGGGGCACCCCTGAGCAGCAGGCATTCCAGGCCTTAAAGCAGGCCTTCATGGCAGAGCCAATACTGAAGCACCCTGACCCTCACCGTCCATTTGTGGTGGAAGCGCACGCATCGGATGTTGCTGTCGGAGCGGTGTTACTCCAGGCTCACGTGTCTGGCGGTACTCTTTTCTCTTGCGCATACTATTCCCGGAAGTTGAATCCTTCCGACCGCAATTATACAATGTGGGAAAAAGAGCTACTGGCCATTAATACCACGTTTGAGACCTGGAGACATCACCTAGAGGGGGCCCGACATCAGATTGAAGTCTGGATGGACCACAAGAATCTGGAGTTTCTGCAGACCACTCGGAAACTGAATCAATGCCAGATCCGGTGGTCCTTCTTTTTTGCCTGCTTCAACTTCCGAGTGACCTACATCCCTAGTGGGCACAACCAAAGGGCGGATGCACTCTCGAGAAAACCTGAATATGCCCACATCGAAGACCCGCTTCCGCCCCGGACAATTCTGCCCGTCGAGTCATTCGCTGCAGTCCAAGAACCTGTCAACTTACGGGCTCAGATCCGGGAGGCACAGCGGCAGGACAGGTACGCGGCTCAACGGCAGAGTGAGGTCAGGCCCGAGTCTCCCTGGACGTTTACCAACGACCTCCTTAGGTACCAAGAGATACTCTATGTACCGTTGGGGCTGCTTTGGGGTCTTATCCTGTCTCAGTGCCACGACAACCCTGCGGCGGGACATTTCAATCTTTTTAAGACCTTAAACTTAGTGTCTCGTACCTTCTGGTGGCCTCAACTCCGCGATGATGTGCAGACTTATGTGACGTCCTGTGTACGCTACCGACAAGCCAAGTCGGCCATAGGAGCTCCCCCAGGACTGCTTCAGCCCTTGCTGACACCGGAGAGACCCTGGGGTGCTATCTCTATGGACTTTTTGACAGATTTGCCCCCGTCTTCTGGCTTCACGACCATGTTCGTGGTGGTTGACATGCTGACGAAGATGGCGCATTTCATTCCCTGTCGAGGATTACCGACAGCTCGCGCCACCGCCCGCATGTTCATCCAACATGTCTTTCGGCTACACGGCCTACCGGATAGGGTCGTGTCGGACAGAGGGGCCCAGTTTACCGCCCAGTTTTGGAAAGGGCTGATGACGGCCTTAGATATCAAGATCTGCCTGTCGTCGGCGCATCATCCCGAAACTGACGGCGGGACTGAGAAAGTGATTGGGATCTTAAAGCAATACCTGCGTTGCTTTGTCAATCAACAACAGGACAATTGGTCTGAGTATTTGGCAGTCGCAGAGTTTGCATTTAACAACTCCCAGCACACCTCCACTCAAACGACCCCTTTCTTAGCCAATCTGGGCTATCACCCTTGCTTTTTCCCTCTCACGATCCTTGACTCCCTGGTTCCGGCAGCGGATGACTTCCTGACCGAGTTGCAGGCCGTGCACCAACTGGTGAAACAGTATCTCGATAAGGCCAAAGAGGATTATAAATGGGTAGCGGACCGCTCTCGGTGGGCAACACCACCGTTGGCTGTGGGGGGTCACATGTGGTTATCGATGAAGCATCTTCCCTCAGACCGGCTGGTCAGGAAACTGGACCATCGTTACCTTGGCCCGTTCCCGGTTGAGGTGGTCATCAATCCGGTCGCCTACCGCCTGACCTTGCCACGGACTTTGCGTGTACATCCCGTCTTCCATCGGTCCCTCCTCATTCCCGAATGGCCCGCCTGTCCGCTCCGCCAACTTGATTGTCCCCAGTCGGCATCCTGTGATGGAGATGAACCGCCCAAGTACAAGGTCACTAGCATTCAAGACTCCCGATGGATGAAGGCTGGTTCCAGTACCTCATCGAGTGGAAGGGGTATGGGCCGGAGGACTTCACCTGGGAGGATGCGACCTCTGTCCATGCTCTGGATCTTGTGCACGCCTTCCATGAGCAGTTCCCGTCCCGACCGCATCCGGACCGTCAGACCCGGGGGAAGGGCCCTGCAGTGAGGGATAGTGTTGTGGCGCACCA